>BSBK01004077.1:0-5000 GCA_027943335.1 Chamaecyparis obtusa | reverse complement strand
GAACTGCATATAGTCGAGCTTCTTACAACTCTTTTTGTGTTCGGTAGTGTGGCAAGCTTGGCGACAGTGGTGGTGATGCCACTAGGTGTAGCATGGTGGTTGGTGTATGTTGTTAGAAGTCTTTGACGCTCTTGGTAGCCTTTAGCGGTTCTCCTTCTAGAATGACCATGTGTGGTCAAAACAAGAGTGGTGTTCGTGCTTAGTATAAGAGCTTATTAGCTTTCTCCTTGTAAAATGCGGTGCATTGTTAGTTTATATCATTATGACACCGTGAATTTTTATTGAGTATGTTGTGGTTAGGACCTTAGGGTCATGACTCATGAGAGATTTAGGACAGTTTTGGTATTGGATTTTTCATTGATGTTGTGTTCTTTTGTAGTAGGGTGTATTGTTGTTATTGAGGTGCAAAACCTCATTGAGTTTATCCCTTTGTGGAACAAATTATGAATCAGGTGAGCAATGCTTTACCCCTCCACTCATTCTATGATGTCATTTATGTAGATGAATTTTTCCTACCATTGTATTATGTGGAGATTTAGACCACACCCTTGAATGATGCTTTATTGCAAAAACCTATTCCAGTGTGGTGATGTAAGTTATGCATACCCTAGCTTTGGGAAGAACCTCGTGGGAGTTCTAACTTTTTCCTAGAGCACTTAGAGAACCCCTTTCTAGAGTCTGAGGTTTGTGTTTCATTTTTAAGTAGTTCTCTCTACTTTTGTGGGAGTGGTTGAAAGCAATCGTTTAACCCCTTTTACCTCATTAGAGAGGTTGCTACAACAAGGTGAGAGATAAGTCTGTTAGGATTAGGATATTGTTTCGGCTATCATTATTGTAGTGATTCTTCTATTTGGGACTATGTGTGGTGATTTCAATCTCAAAGGTTTTCTTTGAAAGTGGTGTCCTGTGGTGATTCCTCCCTCTTACATGACTAAATTTTGTAGTAATGTTTTGTGGATGGCTACTTGATTTATTTATATTCCTTTCATTTCATCTATCTTTTGTAGAGGAAGTTCTCTCATGTTGTGTGGGCTAGCATGTTTTGGTTATTTATTATATCTAGAAATAGTCACAAAACTATCTTTCTTTGATTTTGAAACACTTTCTTTGTTGTTAAAATGAGCTCATGTCTTTCTTGAATTTACTATTGAAATTACCTTTCTCTTGGTTTTTGGTGACTAATCCAAATGTTTTTTTAACTTGTTGGCCAATCTTATGTTTGTGACTCCACCAAGTTTATTAAGGATCCTTGGCAATATGTACAGAGGAATGGGGAACACCAGGAAGAAAACACTGAGATGCACCCTTGTATTTAGTATAGTGGTGGTGCAGGTCCATAGCCTAGAAGGAGCATATTGGGATTCGATGATATCTAGACTTTAGATCGGTAGTTATCCTTGGGTAAGAGCCACTTCTTGTTTGGAAACATATATAGTTAAGGCCATGCCTAGGGAGGCTATTAGGGAATTGTGACTCTAGCCAATAGTTGGAGGTTGAGTAGATCCCATTTGGTAATGATACGAATTAGTAAGATAATACCACTCAAGTTTAATTTCTTTTATGACTTTCATGAGGGGCATACAAACCTTTCTTTCTGCGAAGGATTTAGCATCTATGCTTGAGGACTTTCCCAGACCCCTTGAATGTATTTTGGAAGCTTGGGAAGTTCCTCTTCTTAGCGTAGTTTGATGGATTGTTAGGTGCGACTTAGATCACTTTGGAGATTTGATCCATGTGGTGGGCCTTGATGGCCCTAGTTTTGGTGGGGTAACACTCTTTGGATTATGAATTGATCATGCTATCCTATCAATAATTTGTTACCCTTGTATGACTCTATTGTATTTATTCCAGAACCTCTAGAGGATAACTTTTTTTGAGGTATTCCTAGGACATCTAGTCTGCGCCCGTGTAGCATCCTCTTCAGTTTGTCTTATCAGCTTCTAGGAGTAAGCCTAGTCCTTGGGGGGGATCATGTAGTGCCTCCCTCATTTACCTCTTTGCACAAACATCCTTATGGTGTGGTTTTGACTGTCATTCTCGAAGGGTAGGGTCATGTTGGTACCTTTTGAGAGAGAATCCACCAGGAGGATTATTTTAGAGTGTGTATTGATGTTCTGTGTGAACTAGGAGATGTAGGATATGGTCTTGAATCACATTCTGGAGACCCTTAGAGTAGGGATGAGTCATTCATGTGGATGTAGTGATTGTTACCCACATTATGGTAGATGGCATCATGAGATGCTCTATGCCCAAATTTTCCTTATGTTTATCAGGAGTTTATCTTTGGAAGTCATGTCAAGTGTTTTAAGAGATTCTATCTTGGTATTATCTTTCTACATAATAAACACAGTAATTATAAATTTATGTTGTCGCATTATGATTTGTGTCTTGGTAGATTTTGATCACCATTGTGATGTACTCTTTTCATGTTACTTATACACTCAAAATCCTAGGATGCTCTATGTTTAAAATAAGATTTAATTGAATTCAACTAATCTTTGAGATAATACTATCAAGTGCATGTTTTATAGAAATTGTATTGGAATAAGGTAGTTTAAATAATAAAAGGGTGAAATATGTATATATTCTAATATAGTTAAATATTGTTTCATGTGTGTATGTAATCTCTACAAGAAATGTAATAAGGAAGGTGCGAGTGTAGCGCTACTGGATGTTGTAATGTTTCCATTTGGATATGAATGCTTACATAAAGGACCATTTGAATTAATTTTATGTTGAGACATGTATTAATAGAAAAGTGATTATTAGGCCCTGATGTTGAGTGAGATATTTTGCATAGAATGCCTTGATGTGATAATGATGCAAGAAGAGCGACTCATTTGAAATGTAGCTTGTAAATAATTTGGGACTTATTTTCACACTGGATTATTAGGTCTTCACTTATGGTATTGATGAATTATTTAATTTATAATATTATGCCATAATTTCATGTTTATACAAGAAGATTTTATGTGATGATGATATAGGACTTTTACTTTCATGCTATTTATTAGGTCATGAGCAAAGTGAATGATGAATCTTTGATTTAAGTATGATACTTTGATGTTACATTCATGTTAGGAAAATTTATGAGAAATGTCATGATTATTATGTAGGTGAATTAGCATGTATCATTTTATTCTTGACTTTATATGCTTTAGAAATGCTATGTTGAAAATGATGAGAATTATTAAGAAATGCAGTTAGAAATTTATGATGTTAAGAATGTGATTTTTAGATGTATTCTATCTGCTTATATATATGATATTTGACACTTCATGAGCTACTGATTTTTTTTCAAGTGTGCAAGTAAGACCATCGTATATCGGGGGAAATTAAAGATGGATGTTTGTAAAATCATGTTAAGCCAAGGTTATCTCCAAGGGGAGAAATTAACCTCGTTGTAAAGTGTATTTTTTGTAAAGTGATGCATGAATGTAATTATTGATTATGTTTATTTTATTATTTTATTCTACTTGCAATGCCATGTGTATTGTGATGTAATGTGATTTTTTGTGGTGTCAATTGACACATGTCATGTGAGTTGGCATGCCCAAGTGCTTATGTGTGTGAGTGGTCTCTATTTTTAGGAGCCATGAGTGGGAATCTCTTTCATTTCGGATGCAATCTTTGAGTGGTCTTTTGAGTGGCATTTAGTGACCATTTAAGGTAGTGGAGGGTTAAAAATAGGCTACCCCATAGTGGTGCCTTGTGTTGGGGGTTAAATTTTGACCATTATGATGTATTTTGACTATTTTTGCCCTTCCAAAAGATGCTCTTTTGAAAGGTGATGAAAATTGGAAGAGGCATGTCAAGCCCACTCCTCATTTGAAATTTGAATTTGTATTTCCCTCTTTTGGTTTGATAGGTTTAGGGTTTGTCTTCTTAAGGAGATGGAGGGAAAAATTTTGGCTAATTACCCACTCTCCAATTTTTGGAGACTGGAGAGTTTGTGAGAATTTTGGTTTGTTCTTGGAATATTTTGGTGTTGCATAGCAAAGGAAGAGACTTGTTGGAAAGCTCATCTAAACCCTCTTGCCATAAGCTTGGATCAAGGTTGGGTCTTGAATTCTCTTGTTCTTATTGCTATGTACATTTTTACTACTTTTCCTATGTTGTGCGAATGGTAGTTATTCATGTAAAAGTTCATGGGTTCTTGTCTTTTCTTGTATGTGTATTTAATTTTTTTTGTTGCATTGTTTCTTTGGAGTTGTGCAAGGCTAAGCTCACCCTAGGGAGGGAAGAGAGCCTTGATGGGTGAAGAGCATAAGTTTGGACTACTTTTCTAGTGTATATTCCTTCCTCTAGGAGGAAGGGATAAGGAATGAATGTATGGGCATCCATGTGCCATCTTTGTGTATACTTTTGGGGGTCATAAGGGTGTTGTTATGGTGATGAGTATGAGAAGGGTGGATGGTTGTTTCTATGGCCTTGTGAAGGCATCTTGAGCAGATTTTGGAGCCTTGTTGAAGGCTGGTTTTCTATTGTACTTTGGCATTCTCCTAGTTGAGTAGCCTCCACCTTCACTCCTACTATGGGTCCTAGGTGACTCATGTTGTGCTAAGCCTTGGGAAGGGAAATTTGATGTTTTTGTATTGTTGTTGGTTTTTTCTTGTTATGTTCTTGATTTATGCATGTTGAAACCCATACCCATCTTTGTTTTCCCCTAGCTCGGGGGTAGCCATGAAATGGCCTAGGTTGGGAGGTGAGCCTCCATGGTCTATTTGTTTTGTTTTTTTTGCAGATTTGGTAAGACACATCTTGTTGGTTTTCATGGAGTTGGATGGAAATGTTGGATACATATCTCCTATGTGTTATTTAGTTGTTTGGCTGTGAGCCCTTTGTGAAAATCATTATGAACAAGGCTATGTTGAAAAGCCTAGCATATGAAATGCTTGTAAAATGAAGTAGGTTAATTTATTTTCCTTCCATTTATTGAACTAAGATGTTTTATGAGAAAGAATCTTGATCTTTCCTTGTATTGAAAAGACATGATAGTA
>BSBK01004076.1:600000-1102500 GCA_027943335.1 Chamaecyparis obtusa | reverse complement strand
TCTTTGTAGAGATTGTCTTTAAATAAAGTTGGCCAAGATTTAAGTGTACTCAAAAGATCCATGTGGAGAGTGGATTGCCATCCCAGAGATTGCAGTAACCAATTCCAGCATTGCATTGTGAATTCACAATTAAGTAGAAGGTGATCAACATCCTCAGTGTGCTTTTCACAGAGAGCGCAACCGGATGGCCCTTCGAACCCCAGCTTGGTAATTCTATCTGCAGTGAGGATCCTCTTTTGCATGGCTACCCAAAGGAAAATCCTAGATTTGGGTAGACATGTTTTATTCCAACATAGGTTCAGGGGCATATCTAAATTGTCCATCCTCTGCTCAGCTAATATAGTCTTATAACCTTCTTTGACTGAATATTCTCCATTGTTTTCTCCAACCCAGATCAGCTTATCAGGTCTATTTTTAAGAACAACTTCTCTACTATTAATAATATTAACAAGTCTCTGGCTTTCTAACAGAGAAAAGGTGTCAGAGCAAATGAATTTAGAAGGGAGATCCAAATTCGGGCTGAGATAGTTGGAAAGGTACAATCCAATCTTTCTTTTACATGCATCTATGAAATTAGGGGGGAAATCGAGAGAAATAAGGGGGGAAGGCCTGCCTAGGAGTCATCCCAAAGTAAAACTTTCTCCCCATTACCTACGTCCCAAGAGAGAAATTTATTAATGATTCCTCTGGAATCCTTGATAAAGTTCCACATTCTAGATCCTTTAATGTGAGTTTGGACTCTGAAGATGTTGATAGGATCAACATCAGGTATATATTTATTTAATAAAATTGAGGCCCATTTGCTGTTGGATTCCTTGTATAATCTCCAAATCAGCTTGGTACCCAAGGCTTTGTTTTGCCATAGTAAATTCTTAATACCCAAGCCTCCTTTGGGGATAGGTTTTCAAATGGATTCCCATTTAATTAAGGCTAGTTTTTTTCCTTTTGAAGAGCCTTGCCAATAGAAATCCCTAAAAACTTTGTCTAGTTTATCTCTTTAACATTAACCGGGAGAGGAAGAACTGACATCTGATAAGTGGGGATGGCTAAGAGTACTGACTTGATCATTGTTGTTCTACTAGCATTTGTAAGCCACCTACCTTTCCATGTGCTCTTCTTTTTCTAGATTTTAGTTATCACTTGCTGCCAGAGTTTGGAGGAAAGGATGCCTTTGTCTATTTCTATTCCCAGATACTTACAGGGAAACTTCCCTATATTATAACCGAATATTTTACAAATTTCCTTTTCCAATGATGGAGAAGTATTTAGAAAAAAGATTTCTAATTTTTTAGGGTTTACCTGTTGACCAGATGCTTTCATGTAGAGGTCAAGGGTGTCTTTAAAGGCCTTGGCTTTGGATACCGAAGTAGTGCCTGGGAGAATGGTATCATTGACAAATTGCTGATGGGTAACATTAGGAACATTATCTGAAGCCTTTAATCCTAAAATTCTACCTTCCTGATGTCTCTTACTAATAGTTCTACCTAAAGCTTCCACCATGATCACATATAGGAAGGGTGACAAAGGATCTCCTTGTCTGATGCCCCTCAAAATACTGAAGAAGCCTTCCAGAGTGCCATTAATAAGAATGGAAATTTTGGGAGTGGAAATGCAATTATAGATAAGATTAGTCCATTGTTTAGAGAAGCCAAAAGCCTCTAGGCACTTACAGAGAAAGGTCCAGTCTACTTTATCATATGCCTTTTGGATGTCTATTTTAATGAGCATGCTAGGAGTCTTAATAGTTTGGGCAGTATGTACCAATTCTTGGGCTATGATAATGCCATCTAAAATAGAACGGTCGGCTACAAAACCTGTTTGTTCTTCAGAGATGATAATGGGAAGAAGTGTCTTAAGCCTATTAGCCAGGCATTTAGATAAGATTTTGTAAATTGTATTGCATAGAGAAATGGGTCTAAAGTCCCCCGGTTCTGTGCTTTCATTTTTCTTAGGTATCAAAGTGAAGAACGTGTTATTGATTTCTGATAATAAAGATCATGATTTCCTTGTAGCTTCCATAGCTTTCCAGACTTCATTACCCATGAAGTGCTAGCACTTTTGGAAAAAGCCCGCTTGGAAGCCATCTGGACCAGGAGCTTTCTCTGGGTGCATTTGGAAGATCGCATTTTTAACTTCTTCTAAAGTTAATTTATCATTTATCATTCTGTTATCTGCTTCTGAAATTAAATTGGGGATTGCTCTTAACATTTAATTTTGTGCTTCTGGGTTGTATGTAGCATTACTGTTGAGGAGGTTTTGATAAAATTGAAGTAATGTTTCTGAAACCTGATTTGGATTTTCAACAAGGAGACCTTCACCATTTTTAATTTTTGAAATTCTATTGACACTTCTTTTAAAGTTTGTTGAGTTATGGAAAAACTTCTTGTTGGAATCCCCCTCCTTTAACCAGGTTTCTCTTGATTTCTATTTCTAGAAGATTTCTTCCTTAAGAAGAATCACATTGTATCTGGCCATTAATTCTTTTTCTTTTAAATAGCTACACTCATTCATACCTTTGTCTATTACTTCATTATTTAATTCTGCTATTTCTTGTTCGATGGTAGAATTTTCTGTAAATATATTGTTAAAATTATTTTTATTCCACTCTAGTGCTTTATTTTTAATAATTTTTAATTTAGCCACTAAACTGTACATCTTAGATGCTTTTATCAAAATTTGGTTCCACCATTGTTCTAATAAATTGATGAATTCTGGGTTTTCGAACCACATGAACTCAAACTTGAAGGGGTATGAGGTTTACAACTCTTCGTAACTGTGAGTCTGACTGGAAAGTGATCTGAGCCAGCCTCAGGGAGAATTTCCACACTAACAAGTTGGTTTAAGGGATCAGAGTTATTGCTGATCATAAATCTGTCCAGCTTTTCTGCTATGTGGCTAAAACCAGATCTTCTATTGTTCCAATTATAGATTCCATTATTACTATTAATGTTTATTAAATGATTTTATGTTACCCAATGAATGAAATATTTCTGGGATTGTGAGATAAATTGAGAACCTCCATATTTTTCTTTTGTGTATAGGATAGCATTAAAATTGTCACCTAGAATATGAGTAGCTATGTTATTTGATAGGAGAGAGGTTTGAACTTCTTGCTAGACCTTCCTCTTCTCTTCATTTGAAATAGGTCCATAGATATTAGTCAGCATAAATTTTAGATTAGATTTAAGACTATTCACTTCTACCGTCATCCAATTGCCGTATTTTTGTAGAGTAGTGACTATGACTTTCCTGGGGTCCCATAGAATAGCTAAACCGCCAGAGGCACCTTTGGAGAGCACAAACTTGGACCTCCAAATGCCTAGTTTGTTGCTAAGCTTCATACTCTCTTCTTTACTTAACTTAGTTTCTTGAAGCATTATAATTTCTGGTTCAAAATTTTTTAGGTATCTCTTGATTAATCTTTGTTTGTTAGGGGCATTCAAACCCCTGACATTCCAAGTAGTGACCTTCATTGGTCTTGGGGAAGGCACTTCCCCTTCCTTGTGTGTAGAATATCCATGAGCTTCCTTTGATTTCCCGCATTACTAGCTAGTGATCTTAATTTGACTGCTGATTTTCTTCCTCTTTTATTTTTAATTCTATTTATATTAGGTGAGCTAAGGCTCCCTCTGTTCATAGCTCTACCCAGTTGTCTATCTTTTTTAGTGATCCCAAAGAGACCATCAATGGAATCCTAAACCATTAGTAAATTTCTAGTATTACTAATGTCTGTATTATCCTGCTGGTCTGGGTTAATTTGCTCTGCTTCTATGTGAATAGGGAGCTCCTCCCTCTATGATTTCTTGACCATATATTTCAATTATGTCTTCTGAATGCCCTGAAATTTCCAGATTTAGAGTTTCAAGTTCTATAGGGATTGAGAATTCTTGTATTAATCCCTTGTTAGGTGTGTTTAGTTCATTTATATCTTTGGATGAATTATCTCTAGTTAAAATTTCAGTTTGTATTTCCTTATTAATAATAGATAAAGTTTCCTCTTTTTCTTTGTTCTTTAGATCTAATAGACCTGATGATGAATCAGAGTTATCATAAGGAACATTAGCTGAGTCTATCAATACTGGAGTAGTGGAGAGTGATGGTTGATGTGATCTAATGTTTTCCTCTTCTTTTTCTTCTAATATACACTCCTGAATAATTTTGATTAAGGTTTCCTTTTGATATTTCAATTCATCAAAATCGCAAGTCTCATCCATAAACATGTCAATTAGCTCTTCCGTAATAGATTCTCCTAAATAGTTATCAATTTGATTGACTTCTTCTTCACATTTATCTTTATTTTCTATTGCTGCTGTAGTAGCTAAACAATTAGGATTTAATGGCATGTTTGTTTGAGGGTCTTCCTCCAATCAATATTATCCTTCTTTTCTTTATCATGTCCAATGGTCTTATCTGCCAAGATCATATCTAACTGATTTACATTGGTATCAATGCCATCTGAATCTAGAGGATTGTGACTGACAGTCTCCTTTTCATAATTAGTTCCGGAGCTAATGTGATTATTGGAGAAAGGAGTTTCCACCTTTCTCAAAGGCATAGGGGATTGAAGGCGGTCTTTAGTTGTGCAGATCACAACTGGAGAATTGACTCTATTTATGGGGAGAGGTGAAAACTCTACATACTCTATATTAGTGTTCAAAATAACAAAGCCCCCACCCTCATTTAAGAAATTAACCTTTATATTATTGTTTGGGGTGAGAAGCGGGATTGCACCAGCTTTAGCAGAATAGGGTCTATCATTTTCCTCATAATCTTCTATGAAGTTTTCTAAAATGTTGGGATTAATAAATATGGAATTTGAGTTGAAGCTCAGCTGAATGGGAGGGATGTATTTATCATGATAATTTAAATCAACTATTATGATAGCATCTGAATGATTAAGCTTGGTTTTAGCCAACCTTTTAAATACACCAATCTTGTTTCCTATGATTTTAAAAATCTCTAAATGATTACACTCTAACGGTAAGTTCCTTAGTACTATTTCTCTTTCTACTAGAAAATTTGGTACCTTAATTGGATTAAACAAAGGAAACTAGTTACATACATAAAAGGGGATTTCTCTGAACTTTAAATATTCTTCCTCTAAAATTTTCTTTTTAAGATTGATACATTTGCAATTCATAAAAATAAAATTATCAGCCATGATAGTGGTACTAACCTCCATGGGGAGAATAGATGCCAAACCTCTTGATATGTCTTTGATATGTGCCCCTGTCCCTATCCATTTGCATAGTAAACCTGTTTCTGCAAAAACATTCTGATTTTACAAGATGTAGTTGTCATCTAATGATAACACATAATGATTAGGATCCTAATTTTCATATGCATTGGATGATGATACTCTAAGATTTCCTGACCGCTTATGCAGTGGTGTATAGATTTTATCATTACCAGATTTAATTGGGCTGCTTGGTATCCTGTACATGGATTTCTTATTATTCCTCCTACGGTGAGGGGGATGATATGCTGTAGGAGATCTATGCAATGAATCTAATTTGTTTTCATCTTTTAAAACTTCTTGTTCAGTCCCTAGGGTTTTGGTAAAGGGGAGGGGGGAATTTCTCATATATGGTTGTGTATATACACAACCCAAATGTGATTTCCCCCAAGAATCCTCTCCCCTTTTCAAAACCTCGCTATACTTATGCGATGCTGAGTGGGAAAGTTTTTTACCAGGAGTTTGAAATCTATTTAAAACATCAAATGAATTTTTTAAAATGATTTTACCACTATTAGGTTTTTTTGGGAGAGATGTTACTGCTTTTTTGCCTTTTACCAGATGCCATTCATCCTTCCTTGCTTTGTTCCCCCTGGAAGATGCCTTAGCCTCTAGAAATCCACCTCCCCTCGTAGCAGGTAGAGGTTCATAGGAGCACTTGGCCGAAATTACCCTGGATGTCAGGGCCTTTGCGGTCCTGGGGTTGTCATGCATTCTTTTGTTAGTTTGCCATGGTGTGGATTTGCTAAGATCATGAACCAGAGGGGCCTGAACAGATACCACTCCATCTTTGCTTGAATAAGAGTGGGTATGAAATGGGATCTACTCAAAATTATTATCCCTAGCCAACTCATCATTTGGCCTCCTCAACTTTGCATATTTAGTCTTTGCAAAATAGACTATTTGATCATCTAGCGATTTCACCAAGAAGATCTTATACTCCATTGTCTTTTTTCTGGTCTGATAGCCATTAGAAAATTGGGTTCTATAGTTGTGATCCAAAAACCTAGTTATAATTTTCTCAGACCCCTTTGAGCTTTGATCATTCTACGTTGAGTCGTGATTTGAAGGGATAATGGTGTTGAGAGTTGCAGCAGAGATCTTAACCATAGACTTCTCATTTTCCTGAGATTCCAAAAGGCTTTTAGCCTTTTTTTTTAGCAATGAAATCCTTGAGATGGTCATAGGTAGGATGAAGATGGAGAACATCCTTTTTTCTGCAATCTTTATACTTGTGCCCGTATGACCAGCAGTTAAAACAGTAGCTACAGAACTTCTTCTTCGTGCTTGCAGATCGAATGGCTGAATTGAGCCAGGAACAGGATGGTTGATTCGTAGCAGCCACAATAGGGTTTTTAGCTTTGGATTGTTCATGATGAATAAGCCCTAACTTAACCTGCCAGTTCTGCAAGGCAATTTTCCGCTGGACTCTTTCTTTTCACATTTTCACTTTTTTCACATTTTTGAAAGATTAAATCACCATTAATTGATAGAATAATAATAACTACATTAATGCAAGTCTATTTATTTTTAGGTGTCTACATAATTTTCTACCCCATGAGCCAACAATCCATCTGTATGAAGGTGAGGTAATTATTGTCCTCCCAGTCATCCTCCCTACCTAGTTTCTCATCCCAAACTCCCCACTGCTCACAATATCTATATGAGGTCCATAAAAACACCAACATCTCATCAATAATCTGGTGTCAGCAACATGTTGTGCTCACTAATGAGTACTTAATGGGTGGTCGATATCAGTAGACATATGCATTACTTGCATCCCTTTCATGTAACCTCAATGGTTAGAGCACGCCAATATGCTCCCAAACCCACACCAGTAGAATTGATACCCCTACCCCTAGGTTCATGTACCCACAATATGCACACATGTGCAAATCATGGTACAACTATCCTAGGATGGTGTACCCCCAATAGTAGATTGTGCCAAACTCTAGAATCTATCGCAACACCCTCACCCAACCCATTGAAAATCCATGGCTTGAGAGGTCTAGTAGCATCTGGCCTCCTATCAACCTTGCCAAATATAGAGCCAATTGATGTATTCTTGCATCTACAGTCATTTGTTAGGCATTCAAGTCCTATCTCTAGGGATATCTTGTCTCTTCCTCTCAAAACATAACTCATGTAGTAATCAATTTTCTCAAGGTGGTACTCAAGAATGACACCTCAGATTAGAACTCTATAAAATCTGCCAAACATCTAATAGTGTGATCATGATGTCCCTTGTTAGAAGGTGAAAGCTCAAGATGTCACTACGTCACCTCTCTACCAAGGCCATCAACATCCCATCATGTAGGTGTAGTCGAGGCCACTTGTGCACATGGTCAAGCCCGCATATAGTCACCATCCCCCACTCCTTTGCTAAGAGCTACCCTCGTAGCTCTATAGTCATTGGATAGTGCTCTCTTAATTCGAGAAACAACTTGCATGCCTCCATCCATTCAAAATCATGTTAATTAGTTTTTAAACCTCTAACTTCTTCCTCCCTCTAACCTAATTGGGGACTCATTCCCCTAGTCTAGCCTAGGTCTAACCCAAACCTAGTTGACAAGTGTTTCATAACATTTCCAATCTCTTTACCTTAGCTAGTGCATATGTCAGTTTAGGGCACACATTTTGATTCACACATGCATCAATTGCAATAGATGTCAATGCATTTAGACCTATTTCATCAAGGCGCATACATCAATTCAATGAATCAACATCTCCACCTATATCCCTACCCTCTACTTGCATCTTTGAAGACACTGATAATGTGATCAACATCTACACAAATGTTGATTGTATGATCATATTTGCCCCAATGAATTTAAACCCCCTAAAGTTTTGTACAACCTACCATAAATACTAAAACAAAATTGAAAATGAAAGACAAAGATGTCATTTAGCTACTCACTGGAGAGTCTGACTCAACTGGCCTCTAGTACACTCATATGCACTCCCTTAGTTGGTCCTTCTCTTGTTTCTTTGTTATTTCTCTCTCTTGATCTCTATTTGTTGATAATAAAAGATTGAAAATGACCTATTATAGGGCCCTCTAGAGCTACTTATTCCCCCCGTGTGAGCCCCATTTTATGCCTGGACCCTGTTTCTTCTGCCCTTTTTTCTCGTCACCCTATTGGTCATGCAAATCCATAATTTCTTCTATTTTCTTCTTCCTTTTCTCTCTTTTATGCCTTTTTTTAAAGAAAATTCCCCAAATTTTTTTTGTGTTATTTTCTCTAGAGGGCACTGTGTGTGTGAAAATTGTACCTGATCTGTAGACACAACACTTCAGTAAAACATTAGAGGTTAGCAAAAATCATGCAAAATTGAAATCTAATCTAACCAAGCGATCTACTGCCTTCTAATAGGTGCGAGATTGATGTTCTCAGATTGCTATCAAGATCAGTGACCTAGATGACACCTAAATGAAGGATTTGAATGCAAAATTGATATAAAATATGAATTGAATGCAATTAAACTTTTTTTTTTGGATATTTTCTATGCAATAAGATGAAAAATGATATGAAATCTATGATATGTAAAAACTGATATGCTATGATATGCTAAATGATCTAACAATGATATGAAAATGAATCTAAATGAATGTAAAAAAAAACAAATTGATCTCACAATAGCCTTGATTCACAATAAGCTTTGATTCTCCAAATTCTAATTCTCCAACGTGATTGTGCAAAAATATGAGATTCTGTGGATTTGAGAGATGAATTATGAAGAGCTAAGCCTTGTTTTTATAGAAATCCAGGGCTTTAGAGGTGCATGAAAAAGAGCCATAAATCACTCAAATAACTCAGGTTGATTTTTGAGTTATTTTTGAATAAAGGATATTTAACTCACAAAAACATGCAAAAGCAGAGTTCAACTCAAAATAGAGTTTAGCTTTAATTGATAATTGATAGTTGTTTGCTTTTCTTGATTGTGCATGTTTTATTTATGAATTAATTTAATAATAAAGTGATTTATTTACAACTTAACTGATTTTTAAAAATAAAACAATTAATTTATGGGTTAATCAATTATTTTTTCAAACTTTTATTCCAAAAATAATATTATTAAATATGACAACTTGCTTTAATTAATTAAATAAGAATTTAATCAATTAATGATAGGAATTTTGATTTATTGTCAAAATTAAATAATAATAATTAGGAATAAATATAATTAAACTCAATTAAATAATTAAGTGGCAGAATTAAATCTAATTAATTAAATATGAAAATATTCAATTAATCAAACTTAGGATAAATGTGATTTATCACCAAATAATCATTAAATTAAAGATAATTAGACAATTAGGAATATTACTAGGAATATTCCCTGATGCAGAATTTATGATAATCAATTATGATTCGATGATGTTCAGATGTGCCTTTGGTTAGGACTTCGATGTCGATTTCGTTCGATATGTTGATATAGAAGATTAATGAACTTATAGCCCATTTTTGGGGTATTATAGGCACACGCTTCCATCATTGTCACTTCAGCATGACTCTCAAACCTTCATTTTCCTCTGGGCCATCTTATTTTCTTTTCTGTGATGCAACACCACCTTCGACATCGCATCAAAGAGGGGTAAAATGTAAATGTCTAAAAACATCCCTTGACATCTTTATTTCCTCTTAATTAATTAAATCTAATTTAATTAATATCCCCTTAGCCATATAGTTGATTTTAGTTAATTAACTGTATTCATCCCTTTCCTCTGCATATTTAATTAAAGTAATTTAATTAAATATATTCATTATCCTTCTAATACTAAGGTATTTGAATTTTATTTAAATACTATCACCCTAATGTATTAAATTTTATTTAATACATTTATCACTTTGCATTCCTATTTGAATAAATTTATTTATTTAAATTTCTTTTTCTTCCAAACCCATGATTTGATTAAATCCTAAATCTAGCCTAAATCCCTAGCCTACTCCTATCACAATCACCTCTAAACCTACTCACATGATTAATTATCCTAATTTTGTGATTCCTACAACAATTAGAAGTCTAATGTTGCTCACACGTGTGAGAAACTCTTTCCAAGTTGGCCTACCACCTTCCATAAATGGCCAACTATATTATTACATGAATCTTCCCTCTTACACACGTGAGAAAACTTGAGCCTTTCAAAGCTTTTCACTTTATCCCCTTCATTCAATGAGCCATCCCTTTTAAGGTTGTTCACACATGTGTGAGCAACTCATTCCATTTGCATGGCCAACTACTTTGCTTGTGTGGCCCTTATGTGGCTTCTACATAAGCCCCACCTCATCCAAGCCCTCAACTTCCCTCCAAAAATATATAAATAGGAGCCTCATTCTTTTGAAAATCATCCATTTTCATTTGCATTATTATCATGTTTGTATATCTCTAGATTTCTTAAACAATTTCATAGTGTTTTTCATGCTAGTTTAATCTCTCATTGAAAAATATCTTGTTGCACCTCATTTCGACATGGTTGAATCCATGTTAGTCTAACATATTGCATTTAGCCCATCATTTTCATTACAATTGTCATCTTAGAATCATTATCTTCGTTCTCCATTGTAGTTTGCATTGTAGCTTCCTTTTAATTATTCAAAAATCTTTGCATCTATTGGGGAATCATTGTTGTGTTTGGAGAGCATACCCACATTCTCCATTAAAAGAGAAAATCAAATGGAATGAGGGTGCTTCCATTTTAGCTCATCGAAGGTCATGTGATTGAAACTTTGTTTATGTCTTGATTTTAACTAACATTTTCCTTGTTTGAGCCTAAATACACATATTAGATTTGTGGCGCATGTACACTTATTTCCTTAAAGTAAGTGATATCTTATCTCTTTGCAATTTTCCATGATCTTCATCTTTCTCTCTTTCTTATAATTTATCATGATGATGAGGTGGACTCACACTCCCACTAAAATAGGGGCTAAATGTATCATCCTAAAAATTAAGCACCCTTAATTAGGTGCTTATTTTAGCCCCATTTAGTGTATATGGGTTCCCATAATGATTTAACATTCTCCTAATTCTTCTTGGACCTTCAAATTAACATTATAAATCCTATATTAACTCAATTTATTCAAAACTTGAGGTTAGCCCTTATTTGTAAGTGTTCTCCTCTATTTCCCTCCAATCAAATAATTCATTTCCTCACCTAGGAATTATCCACTTGTTTTCAGCCTTCATGATCCTCTCCGACCCCAAAATGAGATGTCCTTGAAAATCCCACATCTACTCTATCTCCTTGGCACCTATATGGAATCTAGAATCATTCTTCTAGGGATAGGTCGCAATTGGCGATGTGTCCCCATGGAATTGGGATCAAATTTCACCCAAAGCCCTATGCTAGGATTTTGGAGGGAAATTAGGACCCATTGAAGGGAAATTTTAACCCCTAAAATGATGGATTTAGTATGTAAACCCCCTTTCTCTCCTCATTTTGGCATCCATTATCAAGTGCAAGAATTCACTATCAAGATTTAAAGCATTCATGAGCAATCAAGAAAATTTAAAGTTCAAGATCTCTTCTTCAATCAAGCATCCAGGACTTCAATTCTTCTTCTTCATCAAGCATTGTGGAAAACTACAACATCCATTATGTAAAGCTTTGGTTTCATGGTTTCTTATTAGGTTTTTGTGAAGTTCAATCTATTGCATTAATACTTGTGATCACATCCAAAGAAGCATTGCACCATCAAGGTATAAGGTGATTTATGTTTCAGATTTAGCTTCTATTTCATCTATCCTTATGCATTTTCAATTCAATTTCAAGGTTCATTCTTAAACAAGGGTTTGACCAAGACAAACCACTTTTCCTAACCTTTCTTCTCATTTTTGTGTGTGTAGGAATAGGTTGTAGAGCCATGATTTCAGATCTAGGCAGTGTAGGTACAATTGCAAAATCTATGAAAATTTGAGCAAAAAACCCCAAGAACAGGTCAAAACTCAACATGTCCCTAAAACCCAACCTATCCCTAAAACTTGACCAGTCCCTCCCTATTATAGTGAAATTTTAGTGATAAAAAGCTACAAGTCTCTTTGTGTGTGCCAAATCTCTGGGAACAACTCATTCTGAGACTCTGACATTCAAGAAATTCATACTCAAAGTACAATTTCTCCATCTTATTTCTAGAGGTGTTTGTTCTTACCCTTTTTACCTTGTACTTTACTTTCTTTTATTAGATTAGATATGTTATAAGCATTTCATTTCCAAATTATAACAACAAAGGAATAGAAACCCTAGAACCATAGATCTTGTATTGGTACCCTTATTCCTTTGGTTGTGCTAATTAGATTTGCTTTGTGGTGATTTCGTATTCCAATGTGTTTCATGAATTGGGCAATATTATCTTCCATGTTGATTAGCATTTCATACATCACACTAACAATGTGTCTTTTGCATCTATATATTCTCATTTGCATTGATCTCTTGCTTCATTCTATCTTGAGAAGGTTATTGGTGTTGATGCATGTATTTCACCTTTATAGGAAGTTTATTAATCCTTTTCTATATATTTTTGTTCATGGAATGTTGATGATATATTTAGTGAGTAGCATAGCATTGGTTATTTTAATCTTCATAATGATGTTGTTGACTCATTGATTTATGATGATTTGACTTGTGATGTGCATCCTTTAAGGGAATTCACGGGAAAGGTATGTGGTAGAAATTAAGATGTTATACTACATGATGGATCATGTTTATCTTCATATTATACTTCTATCATAATGGTGAGATTATGTGTAAGGTCAAAATTTTCATACTTTGTAATTTTTTCCTTATGCTTCTACATTAATTAGTGACCAATCCTTAGGTGTGTTTAAGGCTCATTTACAACTTTTTGAGCATGTTCTTAGCAATGGACTAATTTCCCACTAGATCTTAGTATTTCCAACACCTAAAGATTGCCCTAAAAAATTTCAAATCAAAATAAAAAGATATTTGTGAAAATGTTATTATTGTGAAAACATGTGTACGTGAAGCACTATTGCCTATTTTCAATCTAGAAACTAGTTTTTTTAATAATATTTTCTAACTAGAATGTTAATAATTTCATAGCTATAATGTTTTTGATAGAAAAGTAGCAAGAGGGTGCTGGCCCAAACAAAAAAAGGACTAGTAGTGCATTAACAACACATTAATGTAACTAGTCAAAGCAGATAAATAGTTTAACAATATAATCACCAGTCTAAATTTGCCCCTATCAAAAACATAAACCACAATAGTAACCAACCGAATTAAAATAGAGTATCTAGACTGAGTAGTAGCATGTAAAGTATCAGTTAAAAGCCACATAGGGCTGAATAGAAAGATGTAAAAATCAACATTGACCCCCCCCCAAAAATAGGGGGTCCTAGGGCTAGGCCCAAGCAAAATTAACCAGCACATGGGAACCAGAATTAATTTTTCCCACCCAACTGCTTAGATAGAAGGGTCCTCGGCCATTCTTCTTGCAGAAATAGGAAAAGATCCTTGTTGTCCTCGTTTGCTTCCAAAGTACCACCTCTAGCTTCTCCTACACATGATAGAGAGTAGTAGCCGAAGCATGCATAACCTTCAAGCCAAATTTTTTGGTCAACATACATTGGTTCATCAACTCCTACATATTTTTCTTGATCTCTGCAATATCTCTATCCAAGTTCGCATTATCTTCATATGCTTACTCTTAGTGTACTAGATTATCTTCATATGTGTACTTGTGCTTGCTCCATGCCTTAAATATTTAATGTGTATTTATTACTCCACCTTGGGTGTGTACTTATGTGCTTCTTTATGTCTTTATGTTTTGTAATGAAGTGTGCTACCTCATCCTTTGAGTGTCTGACATATATTTATTGCCTTGTGTACATGTATATGGCTTCATGCCCTATCTGTATTTATACTTCACACATTATGTGAGTAATTTATATAATGCTTTGTGTGTACTTGTGTATATTGTTGCTTCATGGTTCACGTGCTACATGTATGTTTCATGCCTTAAGTGTATCCTTCATGTGCTATATGTATGCTAAGAAAATCCATATGTATTTATGTGTATACTTCTTGACTTAATGAATTCATGTGGATACTTCTTGCATTATGAGGTGTGCATATGTGTGCTTCCTAACTTAAGTAAATTCATGTATTCACGTGTATACCTTGACTGAATTTGTGTGTATACCTTATGTGAATTCATGTCTTATATTCTACATATATTTATAAGATTCATGATATATACCTTGAGTGCATAATCCTAGCCTTGTGTGTATCTGGGATTTATACCTTGCATATGTATGACCATAACTTATGGGTGTTGTATGTGTGATTCATGCCTTACATATATTCATATGCACGAATGTATTTTTATGTATGATTGGTGCTTTGTGTGTAGTCATATCGTATATATATAATTTGTATGTGTGCTACGCCCCTTATGTATGACTTGTGTTTTATGTGTATTCATAACTTAAATAGATGCTTCATGTCCTGAGTGTACATTACAGGCCTTGTGTGTAGGTTTCATATGATGATTTTTATATGTTTTCCCCATGTTTGAGGTGGTTTTTAACATGATTACTTGTAAGTGTACATACCTTATGTCTGAACTATTTTATTCCATGTATGAATACGTATGTCTTAATTCTTAAGAAGATAAAAGAAAATTTGTCTTAAGTTAATTTGCCAAAAATGACACATTGCTTGAGGACAAGCAATTTTGGGAGGGTAGGACTGTGATATTCCCTGTTTTGTAATAAGAAATTGTATAAATAAATAAATAGTTAAATAGTTGATTAACAAATATATCGTTGCTTGAGGACAAGCAAATTTGAGAGGGGCGGACTGTCATGAGCCCTAATTGACAATGTAAATGAGTAAACTCGATTTAAATATTATTTAGTCCTTACAGAATCAATTCATACCAATAATTGTTATATATAATATTAATATTATTAATATTAATAATTATTAATTAATAATAATAATAACAATAATAATTTTATTAATACAAACTATGATATATTGTTGTGATATAATATATAATTAAAATGATAGTTATGATTGTTAATCAAAAATCAACTATTTAATTGTGTTAGGAGTAACAATAATTAATATTAA
The DNA here is from genome assembly GCA_027943335.1 of Chamaecyparis obtusa. Classification (NCBI taxonomy): domain Eukaryota; kingdom Viridiplantae; phylum Streptophyta; class Pinopsida; order Cupressales; family Cupressaceae; genus Chamaecyparis; species Chamaecyparis obtusa. Next base: position 1,087,165 of record BSBK01004076.1, on the reverse strand, counting down.
TAATATATTGGTGAGTCAATACTATTAATCTAGATCACTAATTAAAATATACATATATAAATTATAGATATTATATTATTAATATTAATATCATCGAATCAATATTGTTAATTAATATAGATCATTAATTTAATATTAATCTATAATAACATAATATTAATCAATCAATATAATACTAATATTGATCCATAAAATAATATTACCTAATATGATATTAATCAATATATATAATTAATCAATGTCATATAATTAATAATACCTAAATTAACTAATATAACACCAATCAATAAATATTTAATATTAAGTAAACGATATAATTCATAATTGATTAATAGCTGATAGGAATAAATTAAACAATACTAATCTTTGAGTATGGGGTCGTGTCCCATGACCTGCAACCAGCAATGTATATAAATAGGGTTCAAAACTAAGAAAGAAAAAGGGGGGTAGAAAATATTAGAACGAAGGTAAGGAAGAAGTACAGCAGTCTCGTGGTACCACTGAGCTGCATTAAGGTACGTGTAATATGTGATGTGCAAGACAACACTGTTGAAATGGTATTTGTAAGAATATAAGACACCGGTTAGTGAATACGGTGAGAGTAGAATATATATTCCAAGTAATTACTCTATTCAATTATATATATATATATGAATTCCAAATGTATGAGAAAATATAGTAAATAATATATTCAAAGTACATATATTAGGATGATCTAAATCAAATTATATTTTATCCTTTAATTATATATAGTTATATATAATTATATATTATACGAATATGTGTGTATACTAAGTATTATAACATATATTGGAATGATTATATCAATTATAAGAATGAATTAATATAGACCCATCAATAGGAGAAACTAGTTTGAGTAAAAAGTTTAGTTATTCTAATTATAGTACATAAGGGTCTATCCCTCATTTCCTTACTATAATACCTTAGGTAGGGAGCTTGTGGAGGGGAGAGGTGGAGTAATTTCAGGCACATGTCGGTTGTCCCAACACTGGGTTTAAGCCTTGAGGGAAGCCGCTTGTAGTCTGTTTCACGCACCCAGAGCACGATAAGTCTTCCACCCTATCATGACCTTAGTAAGGAAGGAGAAAGATCCCTATATCCTATATGAAGAGATCTAAATATCAAATCTAATCTATGAGCTTTAATAGTTGCATTTCTTATAGTAATGGTTAACATAGGGTATTTTAATAGTTTTTAAGATGATTTCCTAATTTATGCCTAGCTTGTATTAAATTATAGAACTCAAGTCAAGCAATAGGAAAAGGGGTCATTACAAGTCAAGCGATAGGAAAAGGGGTCATTAATTATTGTTACTCCTAACACAATTAAATAGTTGATTATTGATTAACAATCATAACTATCATTTTAATTATATATTATATCACAACAATATATCATAGTTTGTATTAATAAAATTATTATTGTTATTATTATTAATAATTAATAATTATTAATATTAATAATATTAATATTATATATAACAATTATTGGTATGAATTGATTCTGTAAGGACTCAATAATATTTAAATCGAGTTTACTCATTTACATTGTCAATTAGGGCTCATGACATTTTCTGAGTCACTAGGGGTAAATCACTAACTGCCCTCCAACTATTGAGTTTAGTTTGTTTTAGGCCCATTGCTGCCATTGAGTCAGCAACTGAATTCCCTTCTCTATACGTGTGGGCTATAGTGGTGCTCTGGAAGCTATTAATTAGTTCACCGATCTCCAAAATAATAGGTCTAGCCTACCACCCCACACTAGCACCCCTTTTGATAGCCTCAACAACTATTTTGGAATCCCCCTCGATTTCCAGCTACCTAATGTTCATTTGTTTTGTGAATTTAATCCCCCAGAGAACGGCCAATCCTTCCACCTAGGTGACAGTGCAGTTATTGATAGGGCCAGCATAAGCCAACAGGCAATCGCCTTTATAATCTCTCAAAACACCACCCCCACCTTGGCTCATATTATTTTCCACCCCATCAAAGTTTAATTTAGTCCATCCTCTGGGGGGGGCAACCCATTTGGTAGCCTTTCTAGCTATCTTTTTAGCATTGTCAAATTTGGAGAACCCATCAAGGATATTCCATCTGTCAGCAATTCTCACTTCCTAGGTAGTAGGAGGACATGGGGGAAGCTTCCATTTAGCCATCCTGGCATTCTCACACAGGAGCTTAGTACCTATATGGAGACATGTTTCAGAGTGGTTTCTCTCTTCTCTAAAGATCCTATTGTTCCTTTCCTTCCAAATGGCCCAACAGATGTGAGGGGGTAGCATAAACCAGAGGAGTTGGAGTAGGGGGTGATTGGAGGGGGATTTCTAGTTGCTAAATTGATGCACTTCTTTGTCCAAGGCCCATGAACTACCCAAATTTTTGATAGCCTCCTGCCATATTCTGGAGGCATAATCACAGTGGATGAACAAGTGTTTCACTGTTTCTTTCTCCTTCTTACGTAGGATACATCTGTTCACCATGGGGATGCCCTTCTTTATTAGTTTATCTTGGGTTAGGACCTTACCATGCATTAAAGTCCACTAGAAAAAAATTATTTTTGGTGTGAGCTAGGGAATCCACACCTTCTTCCAGTCCCTTGGGTTACTCTCCTCCTTCAGAAGTAGATTGTAAGCAAACTTAACAAAGAAGGTACCAGCCTAGGTGGGGGCCCAGATAATAGAGTCCTCAAGCCTAGAAATTTTGACATTAGCCGTAATTTCCATGAGATCCTTGGCTAAGTGTTATAGGTCTGATCTATTTCTTATCTGATTAGGTATATCCTCCCAATCCCTACCAGTGATATAGTTGGAGACCTGGTTACCCAAGATAGGTCTAAGGTAGTCCATAAGAGGTTTGAATCTATAGCCCAGATTAGGTTGGTTCACAATCTAGTGGCCATTCCAAAATTTGGTAGATCTTCCATTTCCAATTTGCCAGAAAGCACCATTTGACAGGAGGGTCTTACATTTACATATGTTCATCCAGAGTTTGGATCCACTTAGGAGGTCTCCATCATGGCATGTCTACCTATAGGGGTGTCCTTAGAGATACTTGGCTTCCATAAGTCTACACCAATCTGCCTTCCCTTCTATAAGCTTCCAAGCCACTTTCGTGGTAAGGGCTTTATTCATCAGCCCAATTTTTCATAGCCCCAAGCCACCCATTCTTTTTGGGAGGCAGACAATATCCCAGTTCACAAGAGACATCCTCTTCTTTTCTTCAGCTCCATCCCACAGAAAGGTTCTCTAGATCCTTTCAAGTTTTTTTGCCATGTAGCCTCTGATTTTAAAGAGGGATAGGAAGTAAACAGGGATCCCTTGGAGCATGGAGGCCACCAGCTGAAGTTTGCCAGCATTGCTTAAAAACTTCCCCTTCCAGCCAGCAAGTTTCCTTTGGGTTCTTTCAAGGATGGAATTCTAGAAATCTCTTTAACCGTAAGGGGGAGGCCTAGGTAGATAGAAGTGAGCGAGGCCGCCAGACAACCTAGGATTCTAAGAACCTTATTTTGTAGCTCCATGGGGGTATTGAAGAAGAACAACTTGCTCTTCTGATAGTTGATACACTGTCTAGATGCCCAAGCATAAATTTCTAGTATTTGTTTCCACTGCCTAGCCTCAATCACAAAAGAGTACCCAAAAAGGAAGGTGTCATCCACAAATTGTTCTAACACCACCTGAGGAAGGGTAGAAGCAGGTTTGATGCCTTTTATTCTTCCCATGTCAGACAACATACAAAGATTCCTTCTAAGTACATCAACCACCATAATAAAGAGGTAGGGGGAGAGGGGGTCTCCCCGTCTAAGACCCTTCTCAAATTTAAAGTAACCCCCAGGGGAGCCATTAACCAGTAGAAAGGCTAACAGTTTGAATACATTCTTGTATAATCTGGATAACCTTCTCATTGAACCCCATTTTAGCAAGAATTCTAATCAGAAATGACCAACTAACTTTGTCATAAGCTTTGGAGATATCCTGTTTAAATGCCATACCTGGAGCCTTGCTTCTGTCCATAGAATGGATGATTTCATGGGAGGCAATGGCTGCATCAAGGATCTGTCTACCCGACACAAAACCTTTCTGAGTAGTGTTGATAATCTTGTCTAGCTGAGGTTTGATTCTTCCCACCAGGATCTTGTAAAAGGTATTGCATAGGCTGATGGGCCTGAAATCCATCATAGTGGTAGGATTGTCATGCTTTGGAACCAACACAATGTAGGTTTGATTATGTTGTTTGAGGATACGCCCAGTCCTAAAGAAGTCTCTAGCAACCCGGGTAACATCGATCCCCACAATGTCCCAGTACTCCTAAAAGAATGCCAGAGGAAATCCATCCGGTCTAGGGGCTTTGTAAGCTCCCATGGAAAAGACCACATTCTTTACCTCTTCATCAGAGACCCACTCCATAAGCATGTTATTGTCATAGAGTGTTATAGCACTTTGGATTTGGTCCAGAAGTTGGTTTTGGATGTTGTCTGGGCATATCAAACCCTCACTAGAGTACAGTCTCCTAAAGTAGTTGACCGCCACTTGGTTGATCTTATCCTTCTCCTTGAATTCATTCCCTCCTTCATCCTTAATAGCAACAATAGTGTTTCTTCTTTTATGGATGGTGGCAGACCTATGAAAGAAGGTTGTGTTCCTATCCCCTTCAGCAACCCACTGGACTTTGGATCTCTACTTCCAGTAGATTTCTTCTTTTTTCAGAGTTTCCTGCCACTTGTGTCTAGTCACCTCCTCCTCCACCTGAACTTGGAGCAGGTAGTTTCCAGCAGCCAACTAGGCCTGGAGGGAGTCATAACTATAATGTTAATAATTGCAAACCCTTGGAATTTCAAGCTATGTTTTGTGCTCACCTTGGTGTTTGCTTCCCTTGTGCCAAGAACTTAGTTTTTTTTTGTTGTTTATCCATGTCTTTGCATCTCAAGTGTCTTATGTATGTTATCCCTAGTATGATGGAGATTTTTAATAGCCTAAAATACCTAGACACTAGCACCAAGAATTAACGTAAATCATGTGAGTGTTCTAGAGAAATTCATAAACTCATTACTATTATTAGGTATTTATCTCCTCTACTACCCTTATCATTGGAAAGTCACCATATTGGGAAGAATGCAAATAGGTACCAACCCCTTTTTTCTCCTTATTTGACTAAATCTTAAATTTATCCTTATTTTACCAATACTTTATTGCATTTTATCTATCTATCTTCCACTTGAACTCTTATTCCTATAATCTCCATTGGTATGACTTTTTTGAACCTTCCAATAAGCACTATTATTTTATGTGAATATTATTCAATATCCTACCATATTTGTGGAAGTGTAGAAGAAAATTCACAACTATCCATTAGACCTCCTTGTTTTCTCCAAGAGCTATTATGTAATTAATTTTATAGTCTCTCTAGCTTCTTCCACTTATTTGTTATTTCTATTGTTGAATCCATTATGCTATTATCTTTGGCATATAATGATCACTTTACATTTAATATAACACTTTTATTCTTATTTTCTTGCTTATTATTAAGTATTGGTATCATGTTTCTATTTCTCAATGTACTCAAAACAAAATATAAACACACTCTTTTCAATGTTAAAAAAAATGGATGTTCGTGAATGTTGAAAAATCCATCCAAGGGCTTGATGTCAATGCAAGCTCCTCATAACCACCCAAAAAAATAATTTTGTCTTCTATTTAAACTATAGGTTATTATATGGAGGATTATAATTTCTATTTTGTGAAATTGGTGGTATATGTCTCTCCTGTTTCTTTCCACATCTATTAATTTATTTAGATTATAATAGTTTATTTTTGTGTTCTTGTATTTATCATTGGTCATTAACCTATGTTTTTCCCATTTGATTGGAATATCAATTTTTTCATAGTATACTACTATTCTAATATTTTCAATTATAATATACTAAAACACATCATGTCGATGTTAATTCTTAGAACTAACATCCAATTGAGCAAGCTTCAAAATTTAATACCAAGTTCTTCTTTGTCATCTTTTTTTCTAGTTCTATGTTCAATTATCATTTGTTTCATTATGAAAGAATGTAGTTCTTTTTTGTTGAGTTGAATTTCAATATCTATACTAATCTAAATATGGAAAATTTATATTAAATCCCTATGATTATGTAATCTCGAATCACAAAATAATTTTTTTAGATCATTTGAAAGAAAAAGATTATTATATTATTTGTTCACAAGCTACCATATTATGTTTACCATATATTCGTAATAGTTACAAGATTTTGGAGAGTCTATAATTAATATTTTTACAAATAAATTTATATTAGACCTTATTCAAGCTTATTAATAGTGCACTGATTAAAATTATTCCAAAATAAGGTGATATGTCACTCATAAAAAACTAGATGCCTATTAAACTCCTTAATGTTTCATATAAGATATCGGGAAAGGTCTTAGCCAAAATGCTATAAAATATCACCCACCAAGCAATTAACTCAGCATAGATTGGTTTTGTCAAAGGATGCTACATTTTGGAGAACTTGCTCACTTGTCGGGAAGCCATGAATTGGGCTAGAGACTCTAATGAACAAGTTTGTGTGATGCTTCTAGACTATGAAAAAACCTATGATATAATTGAATGGATATTTATTTTCATGATGCTGGAGAGCTTGGGTTTCCCTAAGTTTTTTTGTTATATGACTCAAACTTTGATGAATGACATCAAGGCATGGGTGGAAGTAAAAAATGTTAGATCATAACCTTTTGACATGTCTAGGTCTACCAAGAATGGATGACTCCTTGCCCCTGCATTATTTGTGATTTTTTTTAATGTCCTATACTATTTATTGAGGGATGACTCACTCTCCCCCAGTGTTAAAGGAGTTATATTGCCTAATGGGGATAACTTATCTAATATATAGTTTGTATATGACACAACTATACTTATTTAATTAGAAGAAGATAATGTCAGTGAATTAATGAGAAATCTATACCTATTTTGTGTTTCTTCAAGGAGTAAAGTTTCACTCCCCAAATGAATCATGTTGGGGTGGAATAAACACCCCCCAACTTGGTGTAATAATTTTTCCTTGTCTTGAGGATGACCAAACCATCTAGTTAGATACTTGGCTATTCCATTTTCCATCAATCCTGACCTAAAAGATATTTGGGAATGGATAAAAGGGAAAATTAACAAGAAGATTTGAAAATGGAATACTCAATACCTTTCCTTGGCTGGGAGATTTTAGGTATGTCAAAATATTTTGTCATCCTATATATTTTACTATGATTCTACTTGTCTATTCAATCAAGCTCAATTTATTTACATTTTTAAATATATTAGAGAGATTATCTGGTCAGATGGTAAAGGGATCAGAAAAAGATATGTTGTTAACTAGAGATGGTGCACTATGAGAAAGGCCAAAGGAAAACTATGGATGAAAGATTTGAGGATCCAAGAAATTGCTCTAGCAGTAAAATGGATTGTTAAGGTTGTTTATGGAGATGAGCCTTGGAAGGTGTTAATTAGACATAACATTACTAGAGTCATCCCCACTAAAGGAAATTCATAGAAAGGTCTTCATTTGAGTGATATTATGGAAGGGCTATTCTCAACCAAGGTTATAGGATGCAATGTGTTCAAGGCCATATAGAAATGTTGGGAAAATGTTATACTATTAATTAATAATAACAACATTATAATAGAAGACAATTTGATCTATGGAGAGAAATCTATCTAGTAGAAACTTAAGCATGGGGAGAAGTCGTTGCCCTTGATTCAAGGTTTCTCTTCTTGAAGTTAGGTTGCTAAAAGTGATAAGAAGTTTTTAGATATCATTAAGGAGGGGAATATTTTGAATTTTTAGGAGATTTGGTAGAAGTATGATGTCCTAGATTGCCAATGGAGGACTTATTCTATTTTAAGGGAGGCTTGTAACATCCTTTCTCTAGGTTTTGTGACTATAGTGACACTAGGACATACCAATACAAATGTCTAGATGGTTCCTATTTCCCAAATGTTAAAGATAAGTATATCAACAACCTCCTAAATTATAATAATGATGTCTTTGGGCATCTCAATGCCTATTAGAACACTAATAGTGACCTCATGAACTTGTAGAAAACCTTGGATGGCCTTTGGGGTAGACTTGTTGAGCCTAAAAAGAAATGATTTATGTGGAGATTCCTCCTACATATATTATTGGTTAAGAAGCCTAATGGGGAGCCACACTTTTGTTCCTTTTGTAAATTACCTAAATATATTCATCATTTTTTTTTTGGCTGCCTATTTGCTAAGGAAGTATAGGGCTTATTTGGTCTAACTCTTAATAGGAACATTAATATCATGAATGTTTTGTCTGGTTGTATCTTGAGCCTTAAAAAATAATGCAATGTTTTTTGGTCTATATTATCACTTGAGATACTATTGATTATCTGGAAGTTTTGTAATGACAATATCTTTGCTGATAGATATAGGCACCTTACCGAGTCTCTGTGGAGACTCATCTTTCATGAAATTGTTTTGTAGGTGATAATTGTTATGAAGTTGAAAGAGAAGAAGTTCCAAGACCTTCTGTAATATGGGGATGTGAGGATGTTTAGAAGGGAGAGATTCCATGGATACACTTGGTCCATATCATCACCTGAGAGATCTCCTTTTGAAACTACCCTTGATAACTTAATGGAAGATATCAATGAAAAAAGAGAGAAGGAGAGGCAACAAAGTGAGGTCCTAGTTACAACAATTCCACTTGCTTCTATACCAGGTATTATAGTGATCGAGAGAGATTTTCATCCTTGGGAAAAAGTTCTAAGGTGGATGGAAGGAGCATAAAGTTGGACAACATGGGTGGACATAAAACACAATGACATGATATGAAGAAGCATAAATATTTTTGCAATTTTGCAATTTTGTATATTTGTTATATAATAGTTTCATAGGACTATATAGTTGATATGTATAGTATCATGTTTAAGAAATTTAATAGAAATGATTAGTGTGAACTTGATTTATGGTAACATGTGTACCATCCAAAACAATTAGCATCCATAAGTGGAGGCTCGAGGACCTTTTAGACCCCATTTTGGTGATTTCTAGGTCTGAATGTCTTTTATGCTTGATTCCTAAAACATTAATTTTCTTTCTCGAAAACTTATCAGACTCCCCTAGACCTAGGAAAACTTTGAAAACACTTCATGGACAAGGTTTTCCATGTTGGTCTTGTTCTAGAGCTTTGCACCAAAGTGGGCTATAGGTCTAATGCAGGAGTGTTTCTTCTAGATCCTTAATTGAGGTTATCCCAATAATATTGAATCCCAAAATAAGTATAAAAGGAAATCAAAGCCTCCCATTTTGACATCCATTATTATCTATTACATGATGTCTAATTCATGTACAAGTAATCAATTGGTGATTTCAAGAGAAAGTAAAATCAAGCTTATCAAGGATTTAGGTTCACAATTTAAAGGCAAGAATCCAATTCAAGATCTCTAAGTCTCCATTTCTTCAAGACCTATTCATGAAAAAGAAATCTTCTTTCATTTATGCAATTTTATCTCCTATGATGGACAAATAGAGTAATTATCAAGCAAGCAATAAGATCTACAATTATCATAGATCTATGCATTTGTGAAGACATTCTTGATTCTACAATCATTCCAAGATCTACACATACAAGCATCTTTGTGGGTTTATCATATCCTAATATCCGTCCATGAGGGTTTCTATTTCAAGGTGAATACTTACATTTATCTTGTTTACATTACTTTCTTTGTGAAATTTCAAATATATTTAAAGGTTGATTCCTATATAGGGGCTTGACTAAATCAAGCCCTTTCCACAAATTTTTTCCCTTTTCCTCTATGTGTAGGAACATGTTGCAGAGTTTCAGATTTGGATTCAAGAATATAAGAACTAGATACAAGACCTCTGTAATTTTCATTAGATTTGGAATTAAAAGGAAAAGGTTAGAATTTCCACCCTTGTCCTAGACTAGGTCATCCAGGTTGGCCTTGTCCTCTAGGTCTAAATTTTTCATAGAAAGTAGTTATAGACATCAAAAGCCCATATCTTGAGTCTTACCTGATCCCGCCATCTCTACAATAGACAAAATCAAATCTAAAGGTCCATTTGCCTCCTCTTTCTTCAAGGTAAGTGCATTCTTATTATTTTCTCCTTGTACTTACTTTTAAAAATTAGATCTGATATCATATGTTACTAGTTTTTATTTCCTTTATTATAGCATCAATTTCATTTCATACATTTACATATCCTATCACACATTCACTCTTTATCACATTAAGGGAAAGGTGAACCCCTACTCCAAACTCTCACTTAGATCTTGGATTAGCACCCCTTCATCCTTTTGGGTTGTAATAATATGATTTATTTGAGGTTGAACCTTTGGGATAAAATTTTTCCTAATTTACAACACAATTTGATGAGTGATCTACATTCCTAGCATAGCTCATCATTTTCAATTGTAGATTTTGGTGAAATTTGACTCTTTTATGCATTATACTTTTTGATTTGGTAGTTAGATCTTCTTTTCATGTATTGTAGTACCAAATCTTGCAATTACATAGCTAGATCTACTTTGTATGAATTGTGATAGTAATTATTTACATTACATCTCTGTTACATTGTATGCATCCATATCTAGTTTGAATTTGATAGTTAATGTGTCTGTCCTAAAAAGACTTTCTTTTTGCACATTTCCTTCAAATCTCATAATTGCATTGAATTTATCCTTCCTTTCATTCCCTTGTGCATAATTTTTATCACTTTGAGTCCAACCTACAGCATTCTAGTTAAAAAAAGTTCTAGACTTATAATTTCCTTTGATCCTAAACCCTCCTTTTTTTCTAAGAACCTTGATGAGACCAACATGCATCTTAATGATATAAATCCTATCATAGATAATAACTCTTATTATTCTTCTCATGATGAATATGAAGCCTTAAGAGTTCCTCCTATCCAAGTCCAAAAAATTTTGCATGATTTTGAAAAGTTTGAATAATGGCTAGCTCAAGAAAACCAAAATCCTACAACCCTTTCCATTGTGGAAGGTATACAAAAAATTATTCATAATGATTAACATGGTGTTAACATATTGCATAGAATTATCATCTCATTTATACCATTGTCAAACCTTTTAGGTATTGTGCTCAAGATTTAGGCTTCATTTCACCTACTACAAATGTTGAGACCTCTTTTCCTATCTCTACTTCCATTCCTAGTGTGTTCACTTATACTCCACCTATCATAACAACTTCAATCCAAAATTTGAACCCTACACATATAAGTCTTCCTAACCCTATTCTTCTTTCTCTCTCTTGAAGCGTGTCATGTGTTTAATTTCCTTATTCCATGGCCACTTACAATAGTGTCCATTTTTCATATTCAACCATTCCTTCAATTTCCAATAATGCTGCTAACATTTCTCATATTTCTCCTCCTACCATTTCTTCTACTGATTCTACCATTAATAGCTTGGCTCAAATTATGTATTCTTTGCAGCAATAAATTGCCTCCATGACTCAATCCAAGTTCAAAATTCCTACTTGTGATATTTCTAGTCCTTTGTCTTTGGATATCATCGGTGTTGTTATCCCGCAAAACATTAAAATTCCTCTTATTGAGACCTATAATGGTAGGGGTGATCATTTTACTCATGTTAAGAATTTTCAAACTTTGTGTAGTGATTTCTCTCATGACCATAGGTTCGTGGAATTTTTTTTACTAGAACCTTTCAAGACAAAGACTTGTAATGGCATTGTTCTTTACCTCCTTATTCCACTGATTCCTTTCACAAGCTTGCTAATGCTTTCATTCAATAATTTCAAAATAACATTTCTCCTCAATTTTCTTTGACTAATTTAATGCATTGTAAACAAGGTGTGAAAGAAAAATTTAGTGTTTTCATTGGTATATTTAAGCACTTACATGCTCAAATTTCTTATGGTGTGCTTGATATTGATGTGCAACACATTTTTATTACTAATTTACAAAAAAACATTAGAGATAAAGATAATTCTTTCCGAATTCTCTTTCTTTCCTCAATTGTGTGCATTGCTTCATCATTATCAACTTCAAGTGAGTTAATTTGAGAGCACCACTCCAATGGCTCTTGTTCCCATTGATAAGAGTGATGTTGCATCTAATTTAAACAAATTTAAGAAACCAAAAACCTTCATCAAAATCGACAACTCATCCAACATTGTTAGTGAAAAAATGCCAACAACATCCAAAGGTGTACCTCCTTTGTCATCTATTTTTAAACTTGATCGTAATTATACCTGTCTTTCTAAATGTTTGCATAATGTGATGTCGAAGTTAATTAATACTAATGTGTTAACACTTTATCCTATCAAACCCATTGATCCTTCTAAACTTAAATCCAAATACTTTGATCCCAAAGATTTATGTCAATACCATCGTCAACCTGGTCATGATACTGAGAGGTGTTACCAGTTGAAAACTATTATTCAAGGCCTTACTAATTCCAATGCTATATTTATAGAAGGTGACAATAAAAATGGAAATAAATATGTTGCACCTCCTAATGAAAAATTGCAAATCCATACCAACCCTTTACCCTCTCATTCAACCAATAGCATTGAATATTCTCAACCACCTTATTTTTCTTCTCCTCCATCTATTTCCTATAATGATAATGATCAAGAAGCTAACCATATTGTTAGCCAAGTTTAGAAAGTTAAACCTAAACCTAAAACTCCATTTTAGCCTTGCATTACCTTTGACCCTACTGAGAAAATTAACTTGATTGTCCCCTCTACATTTTCACAAAGGTTATTGGCCTTCCTTCTTGTGGGGTCCTTATTGATCCCACTTGCATGGTCAATGTAATAACTAAAGTACATCTTTATAGTAGACAATTTCAATGTGACTTCTATGATAAACCCAAAATTATGATCCACAATTTCAATGGTTTCCTTTATCCTACCCATGGTTCCATTTCATTTCTCATTGAAGTTGGTGGTAAAATTATACATGTTACCTTCACTATCATCCCAACTTCTGATCAGTTTCATGTCAAACTTGGTCTTCTTAGGCTTATCTCCATGTAAGTTGTGGCTTCTCCTATTCATAAATGTCTTAAATTTCCTCATAATGGAGAAATCATGATTGTTAACCAGTCTTTATCAACCTTCAGGGCCTTGAGACTCAATTGAGCTTGATTTCTTTTAGCCTTTTATGCCTCAACCAACTCAAACTCATCCTAAATATCTCTTTCGATCATACCAAACCTACAAGGTCTAAAAGATTTGTAAACTTATCAAACCTAAGGATGTTAAATCTCTTTGATCTGGACGTGGACTCCTTCCTGCACCACCTACACTTTCTATATATGCTCTTGTTTCACCTCCTATAGCTTATGAACATTCTCCTCTAGTCATCTTATAACCTAGTGTGATTCTTTCTATTCTTCCTCCTAAAGAATAAAAGGACCTAATGTTGATTGATCCTAATCCAAACCAAATTTTTGGCAAAACCAAACACAACCGTCATACTTGTGACCATCATCACAAATGTCATGCTAGAAAATGTCAACATGCTTCTCAAAATATTTCTACAACTCATACACCTACTCATGCTTCACTTCCCTTTGACCAACCTATGCTTGGGCCAATAGAGGAAGTGAATTTAAATAAAATCAAAATGAACAAACATGACAATTCTATTTGTATATTAGATTGTATTACAATTAATTTGGATGAAGAAGATACTCAAGATGATGATGTTCTTGATGCTAAGAATGATGTTTCATGCTAGTGATTTTGATTACTGTGAGACTATTGATATTGATCATGATTTACCATCTATGTTTTCACAATAGTTATTTATCACTCATAGTGACAAACACAATGGCCTATCTTCATAGCACGGTCCTTGTTTAGAACTATCCGTTGTTCCATATTTCATGCTTGGTGTTGCTCCTCTTTCAAGTTTTCCACCTTCCCTAAACACTATAGACCAACATGGTGGGGGAGGGGGACATATGCACTTGATTAGCTCCTCTTGTGTGTTGGATTCTATATGTTTTTCTGTTGTAATGTGCCTCCCCCGTGATGTGTTTCTTGTTATCTATTTTGTTAAGATTTATTTAAATGACCCTTGTTGCTCCATTAGCATAAGGTGATAAAGGAATCACAATGTCATAAACATTATTATATTTGTATCTCACTTATTATGTATGTCATTACATGTCATGTTGTACATGTTCCACTATTTGTAAATGTGCCTTTCTATTGTTTCATTGGGATGATGCAAAATGGTAGCTAACTATTCTTTTTGGTCTCCAGGATGTCGACCCAAAAAGGTTCTTCTTTGTTTCTTTTACATGCTTTTCTTCCGTCATGATTGTAGTTCTACTTCCTTTGGGGGATGATATTTTATTTTGATATAATATTTCACATATTATCATATTATCATATGATCATACTGACCCCAGAGTTGATAGATCTCTTCGTGCTCTCTTTTTTCATGTTCCCATTTCCCTTGATTTGTCCTTTTATTAGAGGCATTTCATAGTGGAAATGTTTCTTGTGAATCCATGTGTGTTCCATTAAAGTCATTGCTCCTATTAAGGAATTTGTAATTTCTTTAACATGGGAGCATACACTTCACTATATGTTTCACATTTTGCACACACATACTGATTCAATGCTACTTTGCATTTGGTCCTTGATTGACCACCTTTTGTATCCCTTATTGGATACACTTTCCTTAAGGACATATCCTTTTTCTATTTTCAATCCCTAAGGAAGCTTACCTTCCCTTAGGATATATTGTTCCTTTGCATCCATAATTGGATACATTATCCTTAAAGAAAGATCCTCTTTCCCCCTTCGATCCCTAAGGAAGCTTGCCTTTCCTTCTAACAGATTTTTCTTTTAGATCCCTTATTGGATACACTTTCCTTAAGGGCATATCCTTCTTATCTTTTCAATCCCTAAGGAATCTTAGCTTCCCTTAGGAAAGATCAATCTTTTCTAGATCCCTTATTGGATACACTTTCCTTAAGGACAAATCCTTGATGGATTGAACTAGAATAACACACAATTATAGAACTTTCAATGCCATATTTTGTGATTCTTTCTTTGTATTGTTCATAGTAAGATAACACCTTATTGGGCTAGGTAATCTCTCTCTCTCTCTCACACAATCACTCAATCACTTTTGAGTAATGTCTCTCTTATCATGGTTTTGGATTTGATGAGGACTTAAGTCACTTGGGGGATTGATGTTTCTTTGTCTCCTTGACCTTGATAAGATCATCCTATGCATTGAATCTACTTTATTGTGAGCATGAGTTTGTCTCATACTCTTGCTAAAGTGGGGGCTGAATGTATCATCCTAAAAATTTATCACCCATAATTGGAGGCTCTAGGACCTTTTAGACCCCATTTTGGTGATTTCTAGGTTTGAATGTCTTTTATGCTTGATTCCTGTAACATTCATTTTCTTAATCCACAACTTATCACACTCCCCTAAACTTGGGAAAACTTTGAAAACACTACCTGGACAAGGTCATCTAGGTAGGCTAGGTCAACCTTATCCTAGGACTAGGCTATCCAAGTTAGCCTTGTCCTAGATCTTTGCACCAAAGTGGGCTATGGGCCCAATGTGAGAGTGTTTCTTCTAGATCCTTAATTAAGGTCAACTTCACAATATTGAATCTTGAAATGAGTATAAAAGGGCATCAAAGTCTCTCATTTTTACATCCATTATTATTCATTACATGTTATCCAATTCATGTGCAAGAAATAAATTGGTGATTTAAAGAGGAAGTGAAATCAAGCTTATTAATTATTTAGATTCAAGATTTGAAGGTGAGCATCCAATTCAAGATCTCTAAGTCTCCATTTCTTCAAGACCCATTCAAGAAAAGATAATATTTTCTCATTGATGCAAGTTTCTCTTTGATGATGGAAAAGTAGAGGGATTCTCAAGAAAGAAACAAGATCCACACATCCACTCTTATTTCCTCTCCTTCTCCATTGAAGGTATTAAGCATATCAACATTCTAGATCTAGGATTGATGATCATAGATCTATGAATTTGTGAAGACATTCTTGATTTTGAATTCATTCCAATATCTACACATACAAGCATCTTTGTGGGTTTATTTAACCCTAACATCCATCCATGTGGGTTTATCTTGCAAGGTGAATACTTACATTTATCTTGTTTACATTATTTTCCTTATGTAATTTTAATTCTATCTCAAGGTTGATTCCTATATAGGGCCTTTTCACAATGTTTTCCCCTTTTTCTTTGTGTGTAGGAATAGGTTGCAGAGTTCCATATTTGGATTCATGAATATCAAAATCAGTTACAAGACCTCTATAATTTTCATCAAATTTGGAGTTAAAAGGACAAGGTCATAATTTCCACCCTCATCTTGGGCTAGGTTGTCCAGGTCAGTCTCATCCTCTAGGTTTGAGATTTTCACCAAAAATAGTTATAGGCATCAAAAGCCTAGATCCTGACTCTTACCTAATCCTAACATCTCTGTGAAAGAAAAAATTAGTTCTGAAGGTCCATTTTCCTCCTCTTTCTTCAAGGTAAGTCCATTCTTCCTATTTCCACCTTGTACTTACTCTTATACATCATATATGATATCATATCTTTCTAGTTGTCATTTCCTTTTTCATACCATCAATTTCCTTTCATACATTTTCATATCCTATCACACATCATTCTTTATGACATTAAGGGAAAGTGAACCCCAATTCCTCACTCTCACTTAGATCTTGCATTAGCACCCCTTCATCCTTTTTGGGTTTTTGTAATCTGATTTGTTTGAGGGTGAACCTTTGGGAGAGCATTTCCCCTAATGTACAATATAATTTGGTGAGTGATCTACATTCCTTGCATTGCTCACAATTTTCTATTATACAACATGTAACATATATATGTATAGGTAGACCTATCTGCCAAATAGTCATGATCTCATTGTATGTTTTCTACCTTAAGTAAGAGATTTTAAAAAAATAAATTTGGATAATAATAATAAAATAAGTAGCAATCATAATTATTAAAGGCAAAAAATTAAAATGGTAATTTTATTACCATTTTTTTAATAATTATAAAAGTTAAGTATGCCAAGATGCATAACTCTACAGTGATATCAACCCCTATAGACGGTCATCAAATATAACAGTGTAAACAAAAAGAATTGATATGTATTCCAAGATAGTGGGAATTGATACCAGAGTATGTAGCTAACATGCATTTATTGTTCTCCTTCCAATTCATCCCCTCATCTATTTCCATAGAGTTTGTAGAAAATGAAAAATAATTACCATAGAAATGCATGTTAGTGGAAGAAATATGTTGAGATATGTTACAGAGTAAGACATGTAAAAAATATCATGCAGGCTAAGAACTACAATCCTTATTAAATTTATGTATCTTAATTACAAAAAAAACATAAAATTCGAAAACAATTGAACTTCTCTCACCTTTCTATTTTCTTTTTAGAAATAACCAAAAATTTAAATGGGTAGTGGGGAATACCAATAGAATGTGTACTGAGGAATAATAATCATAAAAAAGGAAATGAAAGGTCCTTTTATAGTCCACCATACCAACCATGTATTTTTGGGTGAGACAAGTATTAGACAAGTATTTTGAACTTGATGAGGTGCCTAAAGAGAAATAGGTGAAGGTCACCATAACTAAGTTGAAAGGTCATGTATTCCTATGGTGGGATTATGTGCAAGAAGAAAGAAATAAGAAAGGCAAAGCCAAGATCATTTCTTGGGATAGGATTTTTGCCAAGTTGAAAGGAAAATTCATGCCTAGTGACTACACCACACAATTGTATAGAAAGCTCCAAAATTGACACAAAAAGGACATGGATATGAAGGAATACATTGAATATTTCTACAAATTAAGAATCATATTAAGTCATATGGAGGATGATGTTTACAAGGTTGCAAGCTATCTTAATGGGCTAAAGTATAGTCTCCAAGATGAGTTGAGTCTCAAAAGCCTTAGGAATCTTGAAGAATGCTATCAACTATCCACGAAAGATGAAAATAAATTGAAAAAAAAAGACAACAAAAGAAAAATGGAGGTAGGAGAAAAAAATTTAGAGAAAGAGGGTCATATGCTGGTAGGGGATAGTCACAGAGAAGCTAAGGAGAGAGAATAAATTCACATGAACAAACATAAAATCTAAGAGGAGGTTTTAGAGGAAGAAGGCCTAACTTTAGGGGAAAATTTGGAAACCAAAGAGGATGATCCAATGGATTCATAGGTAAATTTTAAAAGTGTAATAAATTTGCAAGTCATCAAGCTTAGGAGTTCCTCGAAGAATAATCAACTACCTCTTTTGGAAATGAGATGATAAATCAAGTTTCTCTAGGAGGAGATGTTGAAAGTGTTTACTCTTCACCACAAATAAAAGAGATAGAGGTAGGAGAATATTTGTCTATGTGGAGGACATTAATAAAAATTCCCATGGAGAAGGAGCCACCCCAAAGTAAATAACTATTTAGGAACACTTGAAAATGCCAAGGTAAATTTTGTCAAGTTGTCATAGATTTTGGTAGAACTGATAATTTAGTTTCCATGGAAATGGTAAAAACTTTGAAGTTAAAAAGATTACCTTATGATACCCCTTATAAGGTTTCATAGTTCAATAAAGGGTAGAAAGTATTAGTCAATGAAATATATTGGGTAGACTTCCAAATAGGAAGATATAAGGACAAGGTGTTGTGTGACATGATCCATATAGATGTGTGTCATATATTACTTGGTAGGCTATGGAAATATGATATAAAGAGAATACATTATGGTAGGAAGAATGTCTATGTCACAAAAAAATATGGAGTCTCTTACACCTTAACATCTTTGAAGGAGGAAGATGAGGAACAAAAGGTGGCATCAAGTGTGATGTTAGTAGGTGAGAAAGAGTTCCTAAAGACCATGGAAGAGGAAAACATGGGCTTTATAATTATGGTCAAACCTCATACTATTATGACAATAAAAAAGGTTAAGGATTCACCTTTAGAGATTCAAGAATAGCTACAAGAATATGGTGATATAGTTAAAAATGATATTCCAAACACCTTGTCTCCAATAAGAGAAATTAGTCACCATATTGACTTTATACCAGGGACTATCTTTCCTAACAAAGCATCCTACAAAATGACACCATAAAAAATGAAGAAATCAAAAAATAAGCAAGAGTTTCTTGATAAAGGGTTAATCAGTGGGAGCCTTAGCCCTTGTACACTTCCAAATATTTTAGCACTTAATTGTGTGTGTAATTTAGTGTACCTATTATCCTGTAACACAACACTTCAATAAGATATTATATTGTTAGTAAATCAAGGAATTTAAGGATTAAAAATACTAACAAAACCATCTTATTTCTCTCTAACTAACAAGAGTATGCTTAAAATCTAGATTAATCTTAGCCTTAGACTCTAAATAGTGATAATGCAATGCTAGAATGAGAGATTCTAATTAATTGAAACTAAGAAACATGAAAGATTTAATGAAGTCATTAATTCTTTAACAATTAAGCTATGAAATTGAAATGAGGTGCAATCTAATTAGCTATGAATTCAAATTAGCAACAT
This sequence comes from Chamaecyparis obtusa, assembly GCA_027943335.1. NCBI lineage: Eukaryota > Viridiplantae > Streptophyta > Pinopsida > Cupressales > Cupressaceae > Chamaecyparis > Chamaecyparis obtusa. The sequence goes on along the minus strand of BSBK01004076.1, from coordinate 1,067,553 downwards.
GTAGATATGAATGCAATTAACTATATGTTTTGAGTTTGAAAATTCTTCTTTAATAGAACTTCATCAAATTTGAATGGTTGAGATGCATTTTGGGAAGAGTGGTTGAGATGCATCCTTTCTTGATCTGTGTCAGATGATCCATGTGACTCTCCTCTCATTGGGTGAATTTGTCCTTGTTGTCCCTTGAGAGGTGACATGTAATTTTGAGCCTTTTATTAATTTGTTTTAATTAATTACTCTAGCCATGCATTTAATGGGATTTATTTAATTAATTAGGCTTGGAGGTAATCAATGTGATTTGTTGATCAATTATTAATAATTAAATACTTGATTTATGAAGTTTATTGATTTTATCAAATTATGTTAATAATCAAGGATCAAATTAACACAATTAGGAGATTACTCTGAATTAGGGAAAATAGGGCCTTTGGTTCTATTAGCCTAATTTTGGGTGATTATATTTTCCCCTCTTTGAATTGCTTTGCGAACATCACAGTGATTCAAAGAAAATCAATTTAGTGAATGATTTGGTAAAACTGGTAGATTCGTAGAGATTTAGAGAGCAACGAGAACTACTCTGAATTGAAGCAATTTAGAGAGCAGTGAGAACCACTCTGAATTTTGAGATATTTAGAGAGCAGTGAAAGCCAGTTTGAATTGATTTAGAGAGAAGTAGAAAGAAGTACTCTAAATTCAAGCGATTTAGAGAGAAATGTGAACTACTCTGAGTTGATTTAGAGAGTAATAGAAATAAATACTCTTAATGTGAGAATTTCAAGCTTGATTGAATGAAATTCCACATGATTAGAAAGTTATCAATTCTGAACTTGATTGAACAAAAATCGACCATACCGACTCCAAGCTTGATCGAACGAAGAATGATAAGATTTAATAAGAATATCTAGTTTGATTTCGTGGGCTAAAACTGAATATGAAAGACCATGATGATGACAAATAAAAAATTTGATTTGAAGTGATGAAATTGATCAATGTCAGAAAGCTTTCATTTAGGCACAGGTAATAAACTTGATATGAAGTTAATTACCCAATAGTTTTGACTTGATTGAAGATAATTGTCATGCCCTTGGCATTGAAGATTTGATTGATTTTGAATCTTTGATCAGTTTTTTTTTTAAATTAATCAATTTAGGTATGATTATGCCCCCTTGTGACTAAAATCAGAATAGAAATTTGATAAAATTATTGTATTCAACCAATGTGATCGATATAAATGAGTCTGGATCAAGTACAAATCATTTAGGATGTGTCAGAATTCAATTAGGATCAATTTTAGTGTTATAAGAACATTATTTGACCAAGTTTGACTAGAAAAAGATGAGGGTTGACCAAGTTTGACTAATGTTTAACCAATATCTTGGAGTGCAAACTCGATGCGTAAGTGAGAAATCCACTTCGTGCAACTTCTAGTAAGATTTTCGTGCATTATTTGTGCTCTCTTGAGTAGTCGTAACCTGTATTTGACTTTTGTTGACTGTCCATCTAAATAATATATATTGTTGAATGTATTTGCCATGTTTGTGCTACCATTTCTGCTCATTCTACCCCTATTCAACTGCATTTTGACTATAGTTGACTTTTACTTTCCAAGGTTGACTTTACTTTGTAACTTCATTTTTATTGTGTTTAATTGATATAAATAACCTATTTTGATTTTGGTTCTAGTATGGAGCTTCAGCGACATCCTGGCAAGAAACGGGAGGCTTAAATAGCACCAAAAAGGTCATTTTCACTATTCACCCTTAGTAAATTTAGAGCTCTGGTTGGTGAAATGGTAGTTCCTATTGAGTGACATCGTTTGGAACTTTCCTGATGACATGATTGGTTAGCACACTAACGACACTAGTGAGTACTCGATAATGCTCCCAATCAATACTTCAATTTGAATTTTTACTGTATTTCAAGCTTTCTAGGTCACTTTTAGTTTAGGGTTACACCTAGCAAGGAAGGTCATACTAGGTAAATCCCGTCTCACATCTGATTTTTTACTAAATTTTGAATCACATGTTGTAAATTTTGGATCACACCTTGCTATGTCACATCTAGTAATTTTAGTTAGTTTTTTAAATGTGTCCACCAGTGTGTCGTATTTGGTAAAAATAGGGTCATATCCAGATTCCAGATCGCAGCCCGTTGATCTTGGATCACATCCCAAATGTGAAGGATCACATATAGTTGAAATATCGCATCCCGTTATCTTGAATCGCATCTGGGGATCAGGATCATTTATGGTTTTCTTGCAAAATTTCTTCAATTTAGACTGTCTGCCCAGTCTGTTTAGCTAATTTTAATTCAATTATTCTTGTCTGAGGTTGACATAGTGCCATTTTTCTATTTGCAGTCCCATTTTAGCATTATTTATTTTCATAGCCCGAGACTGACCCACGTCTTATAGCTATCTGAGTAGCTCACTGCCACAGAGCATCGAGTAGTTACTAGATGTGGTTTGTGGTGCTTAGCTGATTTACCTTATATTTGGGTAAATTGAGGGTTGTTGGCTACGCTTGTCGAGAGATGGCATTCAAAGCACAACACCTTCTATTTTCCTACTAGAGAGATGACGGTGGCACTAAAGGACATCTGGAGGATCCTTCAAGTGCCAGTGATGGGAGCCCATGTAGAGTATGAGGCTGGAGCTACTATGGTGATGGTGGATGCATGATGATTATTTTAGGATGCAGGCATTACATGATGCTACTTATCATGGGATCACATGGTGGTGCATTATGATCATCTTCCAGTATATCTTGTAGGTTTAATTGATGGCCTTCTAATGCCCGATCAAGGACAACATGGTTTTATGTATGGCTGGTCCCGTGTGATAAAGGATATGATACATTTACCTCGTCGATTTTCCTAGGGGAGATGCATACTGGCTCACATGTATCATGAGCTACACGAGATTATTTATCAACACTCACACACAATGACTATTGGTATCCTTATTTTATAGATCTAGGCATGAGAGCACATCCCAGTGATTCAACTTACAGTAGAGAGACAAAGAGACCCTAAGATGCCATATATCTTTATATATTCTGGCATGATCTAGCAACACCACCTAGGTAAGATGGAGTATTGGCGACGTATTCTAGATGATGTGACTGATGTAGTTTAGAGGCCCTATTTTGATTGTGAGGAGTGATAGATAGATGTCCAACAAATGCCCTTCTTCTTCCAGATTAGATACTTGATTGGCCACACATGTTACATTTTTGAGCAGTTTATAGTTATGATGCAGGAGCATCCTGGGTGTAAGAGCAATCTTGCATCACCCAAAAATAAATAAAAATATTTCTAGTTTTGTTTTCAATAAGGGCTATCTTGTGCAGAGTTTCTATTTATGGAAACTTACTATTTTTAGTGAGTTGGTCTTCCGATCTCAGAATGTTTTGATTTCTTCCTTGGAGGTTCATTTTGGTCATATTAGCCTGCCAGTAAAGTTTCACTGACAGATCAAGTCTAGCTTTGTAGATATTGAAGATTTTTGGTATTGGCAATAGGGTATAAAAACTTTGAACTCAGTTTTGAAGGCTTTAGAGGCCTCAGATGAGGTGAAAAATTTGGGTGATGGGCGCTTGTGCCAATCTAGCCTATAGAGCACTTCATGGCCTTTCCAGAATGGGGTTATAATAGTCAATCGAGTCAATTGGCAATGACTTATGGTCTTCAGAAGTTGGGTCACCTGAAATAGCGGAAAATGATTTTCCTTCAAAATTTCTATTTAGGTTTCAAAAGTTATTTTGAGCCGACTTTGATGTAATAATTGTAAAATAAAATAATTCTAAGTTTGGTCGGCCTTGTTGGCTAAAATTTTGGAACCTTCCCAAGCGGTGAAAATTGCCTATATAAGGAAGGTTGTAGTGTTGTCTTAGGCAGTTTAGGATAGTTCTGGGTAGTAGATCTGGGTATTGATTCGAGGCTTTGTCCTACAGAATATTGTAAGGGAATGCCCATGTGGCTTTGCATATTGTAATTCTGAAAGTTTGTAATTCCACATTTGTGGAGATAATAAGAAGCCCATTTTCTATTCTTGCATATTGTTGTTGTTTCTCTGTTTCTATTATGTGTTTGTGGTATTAAGGGGAGAACCCTTCATCAAGTGGTATTAGAGTAGGATTTCTTGAGTTTGTGAACAAATCGCTAATTGTGAGGCAGTTTGCACCAAGACTGTGGGTTAGGGTTTTCGTGTAAACAGATCACTGACTGTGAGGTAGTTTGCACCAAGACTATGGTTAGGGTTTTAGCGCACATCACAAAAATGCCTCCATGAAGGGAATGTGGTGGAAGAGCTAGTGTTGTAACACCCGAGGTTAGAGTGCTCCAGAGACAAGTGCGAGCATTACAAGAGGAGATTCGTAGAGGAATGAATCTTGATGTCAGAGACGAAAGCGAGGATGAAGCCGAAGAAGAAGATCAAGAAGGAGAAGTCAAAGTTGTGAACCAGGAAGAAGAAAGACTTTTTCAGGCCATTTCCAAGATCGAAAAAAGACCTAAGATTGAGGTTCTTTCATTTTCAGGAAATCTTAACCTAGAGGAGTTGATCGACTGGATCAATGAATGTGAAGAATATTTTGAGTATGAAGATATTGAGGATCTTGATAGGGTCAAATTCGCGAAGGCTAGGCTGAAAGGTCATGCAAAGATCTGGTGGCAAGAGATTCAATTAGAGTGAAATAGAAGAGGGAAAGATAAAATCACAAGATGGGATTGAATGGTGGATAAATTGAAGTGGCAATTCATTCCTGTTGATTATGAGCTTGACCTACTGAAGAAGATGAAAAGTTTGAACTAGGCAGGAAGATCTATTCAGGAGTATACAGAGGAGTTCTATCGAATCCTTATCAGAACAAGCCATGCAGAAGCTGACAAGGAGAAAGTTTCCCATTACCTTAATGGGTTAAGGCTGAGCATTCAGGAGGAGCTAAATCTGGTTTGAATGAATAGTATTGAAGAGGCATACTAGTTTGCCCTAAAAGTAGAGGAAAAGTTGAACAAGAAGTTTGAGAGCAGACAAAATGGAAGAGGTCGCGGTAGATGATCTGGTGGACAGTCATATGAAGGCTGAAATGAAGATCCAAAAAAGAAGGATGAGGCCAGTAGTAGTCAAAATCAGAGAGGAAATAATTCCAATCATTTCCAAGATCAGAACAATAGAGATCAGAGAGGAAGAGGAAGAGGACAAGGTTTAGGAAGAGGAGGCTTCCGTGGAACATGTTTTCACTATGGAGAAGAAGGTCATAGGGCATTTGAATGTCCTCAACACCAAGGAAGGATGGATAGGAGGAATGAAAGCTAGGCTAGAGTGGCACATGTAGATGAAGATGCCAGATCCTCAAATTCTGAAGATGCTGAAAGAGGAGAAACGTTGATTAACAGAAGAGTCCTGCTGAGTGGTGAGAATGAACCTGAACAAAGGAAGAGCCTATTTCATACTAGATGCAAGTGTGAGGGTAAATGTTGTGATGTGATTATTGATAGTGGAAGCACTAAAAATTTGGTGTTAAAAGAGATGGTGACAAAGTTGAAGCTCAAGAGACAGAAACACCCACATCCATAACATATTGCCTGGGTGCAGGATGACCACAAGGTCATGGTCAATGAACAATGCCTAGTGAAGTTCAAGATTGGTGGATACCATGATGAGGTACTGTGTGATATCATATCTATGGATGCATGTCATATGTTGTTAGGTAGACCATGGCAATTTGATAAATGTGTTGTACATGATGGTCATGCAAATACCTATTCCCTGACAAAGGATGTAGTGTGACATAAGCTAAAGCCATTAAATGACACAGAAGAAAAGGTATGTGGTAGTGCAAGAATAACTTTTGTTGATGGAAGAAAATTCTTAGATGGTATGAGGCATGAGCATGTGTGTTTTGCTTTAATTCCAAAAGCTAGTAAAGAGGAAGTAGAGGATGTACTTGTAGAGGTTGTAGATTTGTTGAATGAGTTTCAAGATATTGTATCTGATAATGTACCTAATGGGATATCACCAGTAAGGAAGATCAGTCATCAAATAGATTTGATTCTAGGAGCCAGTTTGCCAAACAAGGTAGCACACAGAATGACACCAGCAGAAAGTGAAGAGTTGAACAGACAAGTACATGAGTTATTGTAGAAGGGGTTGATTTGAGAGAGTCTAAGTCCCTGTGCTATACTAGCAGTATTAGCACCAAAGAAGAATGGAGAATGGAGGATGTGTACAGATTCTAGAGAAATAAACAAGATCACAATCAAGTACCGGTTTCCATTGCCATGAATGGATGATATTATGGATTATTTGAGTGGGGCTGTGTATTTCTCAAAGATAGATATGAAGAGTGGATATCACCAGATTTGGATCAGAGAAGGAGATGAATGGAAGACTTCCTTCAAGACAAAGGAAGGATTGTATGAGTGGTTAGTCATGCCTTTTGGGCTAACCAATGCACCGAGCACTTTCATGCGGCTCATGAACGAGGTTTTGAAAGAGTTTCTGGGTAAGTTTGTCATTATTTACCTAGATGATATTTTGATCTTTAGTAAGACATTGGAGGAGCATATGATGCATATTCGTATGGTGTTTGAGAAGCTGAGAGAAGAGAAATTGTTGATAAATTTGAAGAAGTGCAGTTTTGTGAAGAAAGAGTTAGTGTATTTGGGATTTGTAGTTTTAGCAAAAGGTCTAAAAATGGACCCAGAGAAGGTACAGGCTATCCTTGAATGGCCTACTCCAAGGAGTGCTACTAAGGTAAGATATTTTCATGGTTTGGCTAGTTTTTACAGAAAATTTATCAGAAATTTTAGTAGTATTTGTGGACCCTTGACTGAAACAATGAGAGCGGATAGAAAAGAGTTCAAGTGGACTAATGGGGCAGATAAGAGTTTTAAATTGTTGAAATAGAAAGTTATAGAACAACTTATTTTAGCACTTCCAAATTTTAATAAGGTGTTTCAGGTAGACTGTGATGCTAGTGGTATTGCAATATGAGCTGTTATGAGCCAAGAAGGTAAACCTATTGCTTATTTCAGTGAGAAGTTAAATGATGCCAAGAGAAAATATTCTATTTATGATCAGGAATTTTATGCTATAGTTCAGGCATTGAAGAAGTGGAGACACTATCTGCTTCCTAAGGAGTTTGTTTTGTATACTAATCATCAAGCTTTGCAATATTTGAATAGTTAAGGAAAGTTTAATCAAAGGCATTTGAAATGGGTTGAGTTTTTGCAGAGTTATACATTTATTTTGAAACACAGGAGTGGAAAGTCTAACAGGGTTACAGATGCTCTTAGCAGAAGGCAACTATCATTGACAGAAATGCAGATTGAAGTGGTTGGGTTCAAGGAACTCAAGAATTTTTATCCAAAGGATCCTGATTTTGGGGAAGCTTGGAAAGCTTGTAAAGAGCCTGTTACTCTAGATAGAATGAAGTGACTGGATTTTATCATCCAGGATGGTATGCTATTTGGAGGGAGTCAGTTGTGCATTCCATGAAGTTCTATGAGGGATAATCTCATCAAGGAGAAGCATAGCAGAGGATTGGCTAGACATTTTGGTCATGATAAAACCCTTGCTTTGGTTAGTGAAAATTACTATTGGCCATAGTTGCAACAAGATGTCAAGAAGTTTGTACAGAGTTGCAGAGTATGTCAAATGGCGAAAGGAGTGAAGTAGAATACTGGGTTGTAGCAGCCATTACTTGTACCAAAGAAGCCTTGGGAGGATATTAGTATGGACTTTGTTCTTGGTTTACCAAGGACACAATGGGGACATGATTCAATTTTTGTGGTAGTTAACATATTTTCAAAGATGGCACATTTTATTCCCTGCAAGAAGACTAATGATGTTGTTCATGTAGTAGAATTGTTTTTCAGAGAAGTAGTGAGACTACATGGTTTGCCAAAGAGTATAGTTTCAGATAGGGACACTAAGTTTGTAGGCTATTTCTGGCAAACATTGTGGAAGAAGTTGAAGACATATTTGAAATTTAGTTCATCACATCATCCACAGATTGATGGAAAAATGGAGGTGGTGAATAGGAGTTTGGGAAATTTGCTGAGATGTTTGGTTGGAGATAAGCCAACAGAATGGGATTTGATTTTACCACAGGCAGAATTTGCATACAATAATTTTGTCAACAGGAGCACTGGTAAATCACCATTCCAGATTGTATATGGGAGTAGTCCAAAAAATGCATCTAAGTTGAGAAAGATAGATAAAGGAGAAATAAGTAGTGCTGAAGCTGAGGATTTTGTAGAACATTTGAATAACATCCATGAGGAGGTGAGGAAGCACATTACCAAGATGAATGCATAGTATAAGGCTAAGGAAGATGAGAAAAGGAGGCATAAGGAGTTTCAGGTTGAAGATGAAATCATGGTTCATTTGCAGAAGGAGTGATTTTCAGTTGGTACATATAACAAGCTGAAAATGAATAAATTTGGGCCATGTAAGATATTGAAGAAGCATGATTCTGAAAATGCTTATGAGGTTGAGTTTCCTACAAAGCTAAATATTTCACTAGTGTTTAACATTTTAGATCTGACAGAATATCATGAAGGAGGTGTTGAAGATGACATCATAGTAGCATAGTGGAGTATTCCAGCAACTAGTTCAGATATCAAGGAGATTGAAGACACACTGGATAGTCATATTGGCAGAAGCACAAGGAATAGGACATATGAAGAGTACTTGGTCAAATGGAAAGGATGACCTGTTGAAGATTCATCATGGCTAATGAAGGAGGAGGTTAACCATCTTGGTTTTCCTCTACACACCTGAGTCATGACAGGGTCACTTCTCAAATTACCTCAAGTGTCTGATGCAGGAGCATCCTGGGTGTAAGAGCAATCTTGCATCACCCAAAAAAAAATAAAAAATTTCTAGTTTTGTTTTCAATAAGGGCTATCTTGTGTAGAGTTGCTATTTATGGAAACTTACTATTTTTAGTGAGTTGGTCTTCCGATCTTGAAATGTTCTGATTTCTTCCCTGGAGGTTCATTTTGTTCATATCAGTTTGCTAGTAAAGTTTCATTGACAGATCAAGTCTAGCTTTGTAGATATTGAAGATTTTCGATATTAGCAATAGGGTATAGAAACTTTGAACTCAGTTTTGAAAGCTTTAGAGGCCTCAGATGAGGTCAAAAATTTGGGTGATGAGCACTTGCACTAGTCAAGCTTGTAGAGCACTTCGTGGCCTTTCCAAAATGGGGTTATAATAGTCAATTGAGTCAATTGGCAATGACTTATGGCCTTTGGAAGTTGGGTCACCTGAAATAGAAGAAAATGATTTTCCTTCAAAATTTATGTTTGGGTTTCAAAAGTTATTTTGAGCTGAATTTTATGTAATAAATTGTAAAATAAAATAATTCTAAGTTTGGTCGGCCTTGTTGGCTAAAATTCTGGAACCTTCGCAGGCGGTGAAAATTGCCTATATAAGGAAGGCTATAGTGTTGTCTTAGGTAGTTCAGGATAGTTCTAGGTAGTAGATCTGGGTATTGATTTGAGGCTTTGTCCTACATAATATTGTAAGGGAATGCCCATGTGGCTTTTCATATTGTAATTCTAAAAGTTTGTAATTCCACATTTGTGGAGATAATAAGAAGCCCATTTTTTGTTCTTGCATATTATTGTTGTTTCTTTGTTTCTGTTATGTGTTTGTGCTATGAAGGGGAGAACCCTTCATCAAGTTACACGTGTCATGAGGTAGTATGAGAAGGTTCAGGGCATACCCCAGGATTTAGTAGTTTACACTTAGGTTAAAGATGAGGATGCTCAATGGGGAGCCTGAATTGTATATGAGACAACATCACATGAGATATCCCAGATGGTTCCTGTTGCCTAGGACTATTTACTAGAGGTCTCAGATGGTGGGATTATAGAGGGCTTCCATGCACACTACATACAACATATATTCACTCGCTTCACTGCTCCAAATGAGATTTCTCCTCGCATTGGGGATACGTTAGACTATGACTTGCAGAGGATGGTCCAGGATGAGGTCATGCTAGTTAAGGGAGAGACAATAGTAGGGGGAGAGGGAGAGGTAGATATGGGGATAGAGACAGTGGAGGTGATAGGGGTGGTAGTGATGGAGGTGGTGATGGTGGAGGAGGAGGAGGAGGTGGTGGTGGTGGTGGTGGTGGAGGTGATGGTGGTAGGTGATGAGCACCTAGAGGAGATGGTGTCCAGCAGGGTCTATATAGGAGATTTAGAGTTATACCTCTACACTAAGATGTGGGTCCATTATTTCCCTGATCATAGCAACAAAGGTAGTAGAGGGATCCTAGGGAGAGTAGTGGTGATGGAGGTGGACAACAACCACCTCAAGATCCTTCTACTGGTGGTGGAGATAGAGACCCATTATCTTAGTGTGAGAAGGACAGGGAAACTTTATGGATTAAGGTTGCCACTTTACAAGCCTACCTTGTAGAGAGGGACACACATCTAAAAAATGTTAGAGTTGATAGGGACCAGTAGTATCTATATTGAGATCTGAGCATGATAGATATGCACATATGACCACCCACCAAGGATAGAGGGCCACGTATTATTTTACCTTATACTATTTAGTTATACCTACAACACAGAGAGCCCCTATTTATTCTACCATTGCACAATAGTCGGAGGGTGCTATGCCACCTCCCATACTAGGAAAAGTTGATGTTCCTCTTCTCAACCCTCCTTGAGAGGATGAGGGTAGGAGCCAGACATGATTCATTCTTTGTACTCTCATTATTGTACCATTTCGATATATATACCTCATTGATATACACTCTGATGGACATTTTGATGTATTTTGTACCATTTTTTATCAATATATACTCTAATATATTGATACTTTGATTCTCTAATTGCTTGATACCATGTTGATGCTATCTGATTTTTGCATGTGTCATGATCTCTGATATGTTTATTTGCTTTGGATATTGATCTCATCTTTGTTTATACTTGGTCATGTGATTAGATAGATGTTGATATATTATGCATGCATGTATATGAGATGTAATGTGGTGTGATGTGATGTATGGACATCTCTTTTTATTTATGTATGGATGATTATGGATGCATTATGTAGGTGTACTTATGATACTGACATGATTATGTAGGTGTGTAGATATCAATGCTAAATACTCAATCATTTGATTTGATCTTGACAATGATTATATGATGTACTTGGTCAAACTTGTAAATGTTTATGTTTATAGAAATTTTTACTCATATTGATGTTTAATTAAATACATTAATGGTGCCATACTAATGCAACCTAAAATGAATGCAACTATATTAAAATGAATGCAGTTTAAAATAAACTTCAATACAACTAAAACATGAAATGCATCTAAAAATGAACCTAATGCAACTTAATATGAAAATGCAATTAAAATGAACCTTAATGCAATTAAAATGAAATGCATCTAGATTAAGACCCTTAGGAGAGTCACTATTTATTCAAGATGAGTCTATTATCATCATAAAGCATTTGTAATTGGGACCTCATAGGTTAGTACAATTTTCACTGATAGATTTAGCAATCATGAAAATATGAATACTTCCCGTTTATTCGTCATGTTGAAAGTGAACCTAAACATTAAAGCATATAGGTTGGAATGTTTTGTCATTTACTTCTTGTTAATATAAACTTTTTTTGTTCTTTTTCAACATTTATGTATATACTCACAATGACCTTTTTATTTTATTCATATCCTTGGGCATAGTCTCATTTTTATTGTGCACCTTACTAGGAAGTTGTTTCATTTCATTTTCATTTTAAAATAGACAAGGAAACAAATCCAAACTCACTAAAGCTTTCATAGGAAATAGGTCAAGGTATATGTGGCATTCCAATCATGATGGAGGCACTTATTATAGACACCCATTCCATATAATCACCTTAGATCATAGGATTTATTACCACGAGCAGAAGATAAAGAAAACTTTATGCCCCTAGTCCTTGTTTCTCTAGTCATTTTTAGACATCGTCAAGTCACTTCAAGGAACATAACAATCACAAATTGAAAATAAGTCATAGAAAAATAATAAAAATTCATGGTTCCTTCATATAGTTTCTCTAGTCTATAAACATCATCAAGACAGGTTTAGAAATACATGATTGATCATTCATCTCAAAAATATGCAGTTGCTATTTTGTAGTGTTAAGAAACACAACTATTTAGTTTGCAAACACTTGTAGAAAACATTATCAATCATAGATATTTATTTTATTATCATTCGTGTTTAATATAGTAAATATATCACATGTTTAGTGTTTAGAAATAATCTTATCTCCATGACGTAGTGTTTAGGAACACTTTTTAGGTCCAAGTATTAAGAAATACTATTATTATTTTTAGGTTGGTGGCATTAAGAAATACCTTTGTTTGTGTAGTTTAATGTCAATTGCGAACTAGGGATAACCCACACCCTAGCAAAAATTCATAATAGAGACTAGGTGACCTTGCGACATGTATGAATTTAATCATCACCCCCTAGGGAAAATGACTTTCCTAGGACTTTGATATAGACATATTCCATTCTTACGAGGATTGGATTTTTTGATAATATGGCTCAAGATTTGAGTTGTCACAAAAGTGACTGGAAGATATATGCAAACTAAACTTTAGATTGGTCAAGTGTTCAAGCGTTGTATTGGTAGATAGAGCATTGATTACAATTAGCACTTATTTACCAGGTTTTCACCACTTGGACAAACTTTTCTATTTTTTTTTTATCATGGCACCTCTTTACCAAGTTTTCACAAAGACACTTTTTCTCTTTTCCATTTTTTTTGTACTTTTTCTTTTTTCCATTTTTTTTCTTTGACTCACCAAGGCGCCCGTTTTCCATGTTTTCACCGAGATGGTCATTTTTTCAAGAATTTTTCCATTATTTTTAAAAAAAAAATTTCAAGATCAATATATATATATATATATATTTCTTTCTTTAGGAAAATTTTCTACTTTTTTGTATTTCTTTAGGAACTCTTTCTACATTTTTTGTATTTTTTTAGGAACTCTTTTCACTGTAAAGGTGCTACCTCAAGAATGCCAGGTCTAAAACCATTTCAAGTGGAGATTATTGATTTGATTCAGTAGGACATCTCCCTCAGGTGTAGCCAATTGATAGGATCCTAATCCAAATGAAACTGTGATAACAAAGGGACCCAGCTAGTTAGGTTCAAACTTTCCCTTTTGCTCTCGGTGTTGTTGATTCTTCAAATTTTCTCTTAGGAATAGGTATCCTACCTAAAATGTTCTTGTCTTTACCTTCTTGTTGTAACCTATAGACATCCTATTTTGATAGACTTTAAGATGATCAAACGCCTATTGTCTGCACTAATCTAACAATTCTAGTTCTTGTAATATAGAGATTTTGTAGTCCTCATCAATGATTAGATTTTTCAATGACACCCTCAATGATGAAATCTCTACTTCAATTGGTCGTACCACTTTAGACCTATATACTAGTGAAAAAGAAGTTGCACTAGTTAGTGTTCTGATGTTGGTGTGATACGCCCATAATGCTCGATTTATCTGCAAATGATAATCTCTTATTTACTCACCGTTGTATGCTAAATTTTCAAGATTGTTTTATTCAATGCTTCAGCCTGTCCATTACCTTGAGGGTAATAGATCGAGGAAAAGTGTTGAGTGATTTTGAATTGAAGACACAGGTCATCCATTTCTTTTTTTTTAACTGGCCCCCATTGTCAGTCACAATTGATGAGGGCATCTCATACCTAGAAATGATGTAGTTTAAAATGAGCATTGAGATTTTCTTTCATGTAGCATTGGCTAGTGGCATAAATTCCACCCATTTTGTAAAGTATTTAGTTGTTGTAATGATATACATATGTCCATTAGATGAATTTGGGTAAATCTATCCTACTAAATCAAAATCCCATTGTTGAAATGGCCAATGTGTAATGAAAGGAATTAACTCCCTAGCTAGAGTATGTATCAGGTTTCCATGGACTTGACATTTCTTGCATGTTTTGGCATATTGGATTGTAACTTTCTCCATTGTAGGCTAGTATTATCCCACTCGTAAGAGTTTTTTAGCTAATGAAAATCCATTCAAGTGAGACCCACACACACCTTCATGTACTTCCTTTAATGCACAACTTGACTCTTCATTTTCTAGATATCTAAGTAGCGTACCATTGAGAGCACATCTATACAAGTTGTTATCAATGATTAAATAACATGATGCTGCTCTTATGAGGCATCATTTTTTCATCTCTCAAATAATTTTTAGGGAAGGTTTTGTCTTTTAGATAGGAATAGATATATATTTTAATCACCGAAAAATGGACAGGATCATTCATGTGAATAACCAAGGTGAATCAAGGAAAAATCAAAGCAATTGAATCGAAATGAGCATTTAGCCAATCAAAATTAAAATCGGGCTTTAATTCAATTTAATTAAAAATCAAAGCCAAAAAGATCAATTAAAACCTATCAAATCATGATAAATCAAATCAATGTGCAATTAATCAAATTAATTGTATAGTTCGAATTAAATCAAATCAACCCACTCAAGGGGTACACATGGCTAAACAAATTAATTAAATTCAATTAATTAAATCCTATTTTCTCTCAAACCCACATGGGAGGAAAAATCCTCAACCAATAGGATTTAAGGAAAGAACTCACATGGATCAAGCCAAAATGAATCTCAATCACTCAATTTGAAAGAGCATCTTGTCCACTCATCTTGTCTTCTTGTCCCAAGCTTTGAGGACACAATATTTAAGTTGTCTTCAAAGGGTGGAACCAAAGACTTAACCCCAACTCAACCTTGATCAAATCCAACTACACCCCCTACCCTTGCCAAATCCTATAAAAGCAAGGGATAATTCACTCATAAATAAATCCACAAATCTAAGAATTGCATCTAACCTCTTAAGATTCTGAGCTAGGAAGGCAAATTTAGAAGTTAATTAAGCATTTCAATTTGGAATTGAACTATTTTAGCTTGTTTTATCATATATTCTCATTCTAGGACTGTCATTAATGGAGGCTTTCTGAGAGCTTCACCATTAACATCCCTAGTTAGAGATCCATAGAGTGCTTAATTGTCTTTATTTGTTAAAATAGCTCTTCCTTTGTGGTTAATTTAGTTATTTTATTTAATTATTTCCAATACTAACCCTATGAAGGTACAAATTCTAGTACACAAAATGGCACCCACTATGGGGCATTAGGCTTCACTTTCTAAAAATTTGTAAATCTCATTTTTGTTCAAATTTTTACATGTTAAGCTCTCTGTTTTGCAGGTGAAACAACACTTCTAAGACTTTAAACAACATGTTTGAGTAGTTAAACATCACTTTTGAGCACTATAACAACGCTTCCATGACAAATTTGTGTGCCTTTGCATAGAGAAACAAGGCTTTCGATTCTTTCTGGCTTCTATGTAAATTTCTATTAGCGCTTATTCCTTGACTAGCCAACATGTTTGATCCATTATCCAACACTTTTACAATTTTCTTGATGCCTTTGCTAAGTTTAACAACACTTTTGATCTCTATTTCAGTGCTTTTAAATATTTCTGCAGCACTTTTTATCCGATCCACAACGCGTTTAAGCATTTAAATAGCGCTTTCAATCATTTTAAAATTTCAATCATTTTAAATAGCACTTTCAATCATTTTAAATAGCACTTTCAATCATTTTAATAGCACTTTTAAGAATTTAAATAGTGCTTTCAAGCATTTAAATAGCACTTTCAATCATTTAAATAGCGCTTTCAAGCATTTAAATAGCACTTTCAAGCATTTAAATAGCACTTTTGCTTAAATTGAAAATTTTCATAATCTGACTATCAGAAAATGATTTCTATGTCTCTGTAGGATGACTGATCACAAAAGAATTAAAAAACCAGAGAGCAGATTCAATAGTGAGGGAAAAGCCTTAACAAAGAAGATCAAAGAGGAGAACATTGCTCACATTAAGTTGGTTCTTGAGGATTCTCAGCAAGCAAGCAACGTACATGAACATTATCTCAAAGTTGTAGAAGCATATAGGGAAAAATTTGTTTCATTGAATTGGATTTATTCACCTTAATCAAGTTTTTCTTAAATTTGACAAATAAGGCTTTAGATTCAATTTTATTTTGTTTCCTTCATTGTGGCTGGTTTTATTGACTAACTTGTTGGAGGAAAAGCACACTGGAAAGGAATGATCACCAAGGTAAGCATTAAAATTTTAAAATCAATAAAAAATGCCCCTAACCTTTTGCTAGCTACAAGGAAAAGGTAAGCCTAAACTTAGTCATTTTTTTACTTAAATTGTGACTTTGTTGTTTTCAAAATCTAGTAATTAAAAATAGCCTATCTTTGTTTGAGGAAATTTAACATTAGGCCTATGTTCTTCACTTCTTTTAGTTAATCAGAATGCCAAAAGTGTTAAACTCTTTGATTAAGAGGAAAGGTTAAGGAAATCAAGCACATAATCAAATAAACCCCTTGTTTGTAGAAAAGAGTAGCAATACTCAATTCTCACTAGTTAGTGGGTTGGAAATTGAACATTGTTAATTGTGTTTGGGGATTGAGAAGTAGATAGGGATATTCTCTTCACCTTTTTGGTGAATCAAATTCCCACAACCTATTTCTTCATTCCATTTTCTTGCTTTTACATGAACATGCTAGATCATTAGTTGGGCTCACCTCCTGAGATTTTCCTTAAAAGGGTCGGTGAGAGGGAAAGCCCAAAGTGGGATACAATCACCTTTGTCATGATCATCCAACCCACTATAAAATTAAATGCATGCATCCTTAATGGGGTGTGTGACAAAAGGGTGTTAAATTTTTGAACTTCCTCGAGTAGTCCTTCGGGATTGTGCAAAACTATGACACATCGGTGGTGGGAAGCCTCTTAATATGCTTGGAGGATGAAAGTTTAATATCTATTTTAAATGGAATCCATACTAAATCATTAATAAATTAGCAAGCCTACCTCATTAGAACCATTTTAAAAGCCAAATTTGACCTTAGGTAGATTTCTTGGAAGAATTTCTTGTGATAATTGATAAATTTATTGTGTTGTGATTGAAGGTCTTTGATTGCAAAAAGGAAATAACCATTAAGATCCAAAAATAAATTAACAATAAAGATTCAAAAGAATATTCTATTCACAAGAATTGAAGAAATGGAAAAATAAATGGAAACATTATCCAACCAATTCTCATTAGGAACATTGTTTCCTTACCTCTATGATCAAGAAAAACATCATGAACACCATATCTTTGATAATTCAAAATTTGATAAAAAAGAATATCATGAAAAACCTATATTTGATAAAAAATATCCTAATGATAAACCAATATTTGATGAAGAACCTATTTCAAACTATCAAGAGAATCTCATCTTTGATCAAGGAAATCATGAGGAATTAGTCCCATCTCAACAATATTCATCATATGAAAACTCTTTGAGAACCAAAAATACATCCAAATATCCTTGGGATAGATCATTTACTCCTTTAGGAAATTCATACGAATCGGCTTTGGAAAAACTCCTTGAAAATTATCTCATCACGTTGCCTCAAATCACTTCATGTGGTTTTATCTTTTTGAGTAACTATTGTGCATATCATAGACATAATGAGCATGAAACTTCATATTTCATGGAGTTGAAACATAAAATCCAAAATCTTATTGATGATGACTTAATTGAAATTGAAGATCCTATTGACTCATTTAATAAAGATACTATTCTCAAGCAAGATCAAACTTATGAACACATGTTTAGTAGTGGTCATCTTATAGCTTTCACTTATTCCACCATTCCTACATTTCATATAGAAGTAAAGTTATCCAATATTCCTCCATCAAACAAAGATCCAAATAGTTTTCATAATGACTATGTATACCCTCAAGGGCTACCTCTAAAAGAGATCCAAGCTAACCTACATCTTGCTACAAACTTATTTCATGCTTCAAAGGTTATAGACTCCAAGCCTTCATGTGCTACAATGCCTATCATTCCTATTTTAAATGAAACTTCATTAGCCATTCAAGAATCCCATTTGAACATCCAAAATCATACATTGTCCTTAGAAGTGGCTCCATGTCAAGAGATTAATCATAACTGCAAAGAAACAAGTCTTATGAAGGATCAAGATCAAGATAATATCCCTCCTTATCCTATATTTGACCAAAGTCCCATATCCTAAGAATCTCATGATGAATCATTCATACCCTTTGATCACTTCCTATAAAGGCTCAGAAACTAGGTATAATTCCAAACTCAGGGATTGGACATCCAACCAAGCAGCTTATCTTCTTTATGGAAATTCATTTAGTAAGTCAGACCAGGGACGTATCACTTGAAATGGGCCAGCAAAGTATATGCACCAAGAATCATTCAGCCACACATTATCATTGCTACAAGAAGTAAATGTTGAAGGAAAACTATACTATAATTGTAGGAAATGAATACTAAAGTAATACTTAAGCTAAAGTTTGTAGAAAAGTAAGTGCTGGAATAGAAGCTACAAAAGTATAACTATTAATAAGAGATGCAAACTCTTACAAACTATGCCATGATACTTCTGTTGTTCTACGACTTTGGCTACAGGAGGGGTTAACTGATCTGTAGCTTTGGCTATAGGAGTAGTTCAACACTTGGCACTTAATCAACAGAAATGCAGGAAATGCTTCTAGCTAATATGAGTCTATTTTACTATAGATTTCTCACCAAGTGGGCCCCCTTGGATGAGTATCCTAAATCACAATTACACTCAACTGAATATCAATACTTCATTTTATTGAGTATCAAAATATAGAATTCTCATAACACCATGAAACTAACTGAAGAACTGTTTCTATATACTTGACAATGCCCTCTCTATTGTTGTGCTCACGCAGGAGAGGGCTTTATTTAAAGGAAAACACTCCTAACTAATTTCTAACCTCATCGTAGAAACAGACAGATATTTATTACAACATTAATGACTTGAAAGAGGAAAAGCTTTAAAGACTAAATAGATTGATCCTGAAGTGGAGAAGAGAATTGTCATGACAGCAAATCCAACTTACATTCATGCCTAGATCCTCTCAGAGAAATTAACACGCCACCTAACTCATCACTGAAATAGCCACCTTATTCCTTTAACTGGCACTACATTGAATGTTCTTCCGTTGAAAGCTGTAGGAAGATCGGATGGAACACTCCATGGATGAATGCACCAGACCTAGTCAAAACAACATTTGTTATTCCAATTTACTATGCCTTTAAAGGTTAGGATAAGATATTTATGATAGTAATTACCAGATATGCATAATCAATCACATTCAAACATCTACTCTTACTTATTCAAAACACAACAATATCTTTCAGATCAATAAATATAGCATTTTATCCAAGCATAGTATATTAAGTATGTTTAAACCATGTTAAATGTCTATTGGCAGCATGCCATATAGTAGCAAAAAATCATAAGAGTCTTGCGGAAAATGTATCAAAATCAAACAAAAAGGTATAACAAATATTATCCTTAGGCATTCTAAAGTATGGCATTAATATACCTCATCATTTCTGCCCCCTACAAAGACTAGTGCCTGTCCTCAGGCACTCAAGAGTTTTTAATCTTCGCTAGCACTCTGAAGTCACCTTCTTGTGTTTGCTTGGTTATCTAGATGTGCACCTTCCAGTAGAATCCATTCATCCTATCCACTTTGACATGTTCAATTAGTTCTAAATCTTCATCTAGCTCTTCCTCTATACAACTATAAAGTGGCCACAAGAGCACAGGCGGTTGGAATGTGAGAGGCATCCAGCGTTTTGGTCTTGGTTGTCGGCCCAATTCTATGTACCAACAAACTCTCTACATGGTAGCACTAAAATTTATGATGTTGTGGGGCTCTGCCTTTTTCAAAGACATAGGCAACTTGGCCCACCTCTGTTGTAACCCATCTATGGCCCTGTTTCCATCATCTAGAGATAGTCTCTCAAATTTTGCATGTACTTATTCCCTTTTTGCCAGAATTCTTCTTATGTGAGTGGAATCATTAAAACTATAGACTATGTTTATCTAGTCACAATAAAGGTGTCTAGGTGTTTTACTTTTAGGGCATAATGGAAGTGAGATATTCCACTCGAATGCCCTATACCTAGTTAATTGTTCTCCATAGTAAATTTCAATGTTAACCTAGGAGAGTAGTGTAGTCAAATGTATGTCACCTAGAAACAACAAGGGATTCCATTTTGTGCTTGAGGGTACGACATAGTGATACAAGTATAATTCATAGAGAATATTTTTGATGAAGTTAGGTGACTCCTCATATGCAGTCATAAAGGACTTAGGGGTGTCTATGTCAGGATTCAGATCTTTGATAATTCTCATAAACTGAAATAGTAAAAATTGCTCCCTTAAGCACAAAGCATACACCTGTGGGGGTGGTTGACACTCTATGGCCTTTGGAAACAATTTAACAACTAAATCAAGATTTTCCTATAGGAGTGTAATTTCTTGTTTCTGTTGACCTATTTCCCTTTTCAATTTGTCCCTTTCTATGGCCCACATTGCCCTTTCATACTGAATTTTCTAAAAATAATCCAAGGACAAGGAATGTATGGTTACCTGATTTTGACTTCTCCATGGACCTACACGCCCTGGTGCTATTTCTTGTTCCCTTTGGTGAATCGATGCAGAAGCTATAGGTATGTCATCTATTTGTGTGTTACCCAGATGAGAAGAGTAAACTTCAAAATCATTCTTTTCATCGTTTCTTTTGGTACCGCAACTGTAGGGTCCTTCATCATAACATCTTCTTCCATGGCTAGATTCTCTTTTTGCAGGTCTAAATTCATGGGTTCCTCATTCAGAACTTCCAGATTTGAACCAACCATTTTAGGTGAGTTCTTTTTCTTTTTCTTTGAATTCAAACGGACATTGTATTGAACTAGGTGCTCTTTCGATGTTGCGAAATGCTTCTGCGAGGTAGATTTTACCAAGGTAGACGTAGCTATAGGATGAACAGGGCTACCACCCACCTCATAACTAGACATTTTGTTTTTCTCTTTTTCATTTTTCTTAGCTCCCTATGTACTATGAATTTCTTTAGAATCCCCAATGTTTTCTTCCTCGAAATTGGGGCTTGGAGCTTCTTGTGTTATGTCTTCTTGATGTAAAGGAGGGTTTTCTTGAACTCTTTCTGGACTATCCTCAATAGTATGATTTTATTGTGCTTCATGAGGCTTAGGATGTGGCCCTATAGGTTTTGGATGTGCCCTATTAAGTTGAACATGAGGGGCAGCGAGAAATTCATCCCAATTCATAGGAGAATTGTCATGGAGGGCCTTTTCTACCAGTAGTTTGATCAACCCATGATGGGTAACAACATTTGACCTACCTTTCCTTACTTCCTCAGAGCTCAAATTTAGCAAGGAATATAACACATTGGGTACATTAACTAATTGCCCATGCCACAAATGATTCAACAATTTAAAATGTATGACATGCAGAAATGAAAACCTTCCTTCACAAGTGATATATCTAATAATATGAATAGCAATTTGAGGGAAATCTCCTGGAAGAGAGAGCCTTTTGGTACCTTGTTTACTACTTTCAAGTCTGATGTCTGTTGGCAGGGTAAATTTGGCTCTGGCCGCGTGGGCATCATGACCATGTGGGAAATGCTCTCCAATAGCAGGAAGTCCAGAGACTTCTGCTATTTGCGATTCAGAAGTTTCAATTCACAACCCCTTCACATATGCAATTCCATTGCTGAATGTCTACAGGAATTCTACTACCACATCCTCATCATAACCATGTAACCTGATGAAGTAACTGACCAACCTACATGATTAAACTCACGAACACTAGCTTGATCCTACAAAAATGGCATGTGACTTGCTGGCTCCGACCAGATAGGTGGTCCACCCATATTTACTAAAAAAAATCTTTGCAACCCTGTTCTCTTGACTTCAATCCTTTCACAATTCCCAGCTCCCAAAATCCTTACTCTAGCCTAATTTGGAAATTTTTTCTATTTGTGGTAAGGGTGAAAATGAAAGACATAGAGATTGTGAAAATTGAAGTTAGCTTTAGTTTCCAGGGTTCTATAAAAGAGACTGAAATCCAAGGTTGGTGGATTAATGATCAGGCTTACAACTTGTGGGCTATTAATGACAATTAATTCAAAATCATGGGCAAAATTTTTTAATCACATGCCAATGTACTTCCCCCTATGAAAATGACTCAAGTGTCCTCACTGACATGGTTTAAAAGTATAGCCATGCTTGGATATAACTACTATATTAAATGAAACATAAAAAATAATGATGTGTAAATAAGTACAGAGCATTTGAAAGAATGGATAATCACACGTACCTGATGTGAAAGTATCATAAATACCAAAATCCAAAAATATCGGCTGACATGTATCATACAATGAGAAGTATGGGGTGGAAAAGACATGACATGATAGATGAATGTGAAGTAATGAGATGGATTATTAATTATGGAAAAGAATATTTTTGTGAAAAATGAAAACTTTATTAGAACTACATGTTTGTAGAATTAAAGTGATGATTGAATGTGTGGTGTGGTGGCAGGAGAATCGACCATAGGAGGAGATCCATCTACCTTTTGAATGTCTTCAGCTAGAGGAGGTTTGAAATGTGCAATGTGTTTAATGGTTAGAGGATCATGATTTTCTACAGGAGGTTCAACATTGGTAGGAGAAATCTCAAACTACCATAGGAACTGATCTTTTGTTTGTGGTTTATGATACAGACGGAGTCTGTGCCCATTTATGAATAATTTGAAATGTACTAGGTCGATTGTTGATAGATGAACTACACCATTAGCATAAACATTTTCTATTTCATAGGGACCTAGCCATCAGGTAGTGAGCTTACCTTGGTTGTCCTGATAGTAGGAATCATACAGGAAAGCCCAATCACCAGGAGAGAATCATTTGTTCATGATGTGGGAATCATGCCACCATTTGTGTTGTACCTAGATCATCTCTGTGTCTTGTAAAGTGGCTTTCCTCATTTCATCTAGTTGGTTAAACTGTAGGATCATGTTGCATTATGTGGCTGGAAGATCAATGTTCAATTGTAATGTTGTTCATAATGTTTTATGCTCAAATTCTATTGGCATTAAAGCATGTTTTCCATAAACCAACTCAAATGGTGTGAAACTAGTTGTGGTTTTCCAGGTTGTTCTATATGCCCATATGGGTTCCTGCAACCTTTTACTCCAATCTTTCTTATGTAGTTGCATAGTTTTGGTCAAGATAGCCTCAATTTCCCTATTTGTAACTTCAACCTACCCATTCACCTATGGATGATATGGACTTGATATCTTGTGGTGAATTTTATATTCATTCATGAGTGTACTAATTAGTGTGGAAGTGAATTGAGCACCCTGATCTGTAACTAGCTCTCTTGGAACACCATATCATGTGAAGATCTCTTCATACAGAAACTCAACAACTTTTTTATCTTGAGCATGTTTCATAGCATAGACTTCCACCAATTTAGTGACATAGTCAGTACATACAAGAATGTAGGAATTATAATTGGAAGATGGAGTAATAGGTCCTACAAAATCTAATCCCCATTTGTTAAATGGAATTGCTACCACCTGGGGGAAGAGTGGCATTTCATTAGATTTTTTTGGTCTTCCCATCCTTTGGCATCTGTCACATTTCCTTGTATAGTTGATTGCATCTTTATGCAGTGTTGTCCAATAATATCCTATATTCAGTATCTTGATTGTTGTTCGCTTGGCTGCAAAATGTCCTCCACAAGGATCATTATTGCATGCATGGAGGATGTCATACATTTCATCCTCCCATACACACCATCTTAGTATTTGATTGGGCCCATTATAAAATAAACTATCAGAAATCCATGAAAAATTGGAGATTTTTTCTATGAGGAGCCTCTTTTCTTTTGGTGAGAAATATGGAGGTACCTTTTGAGAGACCAATTAATTGGCAATATCTAAATACCACGGTGTTTTAGCTGAAACAAAGAACAAATGATCATCAAGGAAGCTTTCATCAATAGGTTGAGGCTCATTTGTGTTCTATAATTGTGAGAGGAAATCCACAACTACATTGGATTTTCCTAGCTTGTCCACTATGGTGATATCAAACTCCTGTAATAAGAGAAGTCATCTAGCTAAGAGGCCTATGATAGTAGGCTTATTAGCAAGATATTTAATGGCTGCATGGTTCGTATGCACAAAAATATGATACCCTATTATGTAGTGGTATAATTTATTGAGTGCAAAGATGACTGCTAGAAGCTCTTTTTCGGTGACCATATAATTCAATTCAGGTCCTTGAAGATTCTTGCTGATGAAGTATATAGCATGTTCAATGGTATCCTCCTTTTGGCCCAGAATAGCTCCTATGGCATGATCTGAGGCATCAATGTGTATATGGAGTGGAAGTTCCCATTTTGGTCTATGCAAGATTGGGGTTGTTGTAAGTGTATGCACCCTAAAATGGTTGCCTAGACTTTGGGCCCCATTCTTCAATTTATCAATTTCCTGAATCAATACGGCAATTTTCAAATCAATTTCCTTGATCAAATCCTAATTCTATCATTTATTCGATTATATTCTATGGGATAACCATTTTATCCTAAATCTTTATTTAATTAAAAGGAATTCCCTCCCTTTTTATTAAATAAAAAGCCCCCACTTACCTCTTATCCTAAGTTGCACAAATAAAGCATTATTCTTAATTTATAAAAAGAAGAAAAGACCTTTTTGTCTCACATGGGGCACAAAAGTCAACACTTATTTCTCATTGGAGGAGACTTGTGCACATGGATTGATCCCTTTTTCAAACTCCACCCTTGGTCAGCTCTTTTTGCCTCTTAATCTCCACCATCCATTATTCTCATTTCCTATAAAAGAAGAGCTCTCTTCTCATTCTAGGATCCCATTCTTTCATACTAATCTTATGCTGCAAGATTTCTTGGTGACTTTGGAGCTTTGGAGATCTTCTTGGATTCTAGCTTTCATTCTTGCATTTAGCTTAGCTTTCATGGCATTTTAGTTTACTTTCCTTTCATGTTCTAGATTTACTCACCTAGTTTAATTAGCAAAGGCTTGCAATACTTTCATTTTCATTGCATAGTTTCATTCTTGCATCTCCATTTCTAGCATAGCATTGCATTTCATTTTCATCTTGATTCTTGAAGATATTGGCATTCTTGCCCTTGTCTCTTTGAATCTCCCATTGCATGGTTAACTAGCAAGGTTATAAGCTTAATAGCTCTAGCTGAGAGCATTCTAAACACCCTTGTGACTCCATGCCTAGGGAGCTCTAGGTCACTTTCTCAAGGTTTCCAATCCATGGATGCCCTTGGAAGTAATGACTTAGAGAAGTGCACATTTTGAGTGTACATTTTTGGCACCCATTGTGAATTAGAACACTTCTATTTTGCCTTTATTTTTCATGCATTTCTGCTAATTTTTCATCATATTTTGCTTGTTGTTTTGGCTAGTTTTCCATACTTTCTGATAGAATATCATACAATAGTTCACCAGTATCATACGATAGTTTTTCATATGCCTGTTCGATACTTTTCCAGTCAAAGTATCGTATGCCCTTGCTGGATTCTATCGCACTAGTATTTTACTCTTTGTCGCCTGTAGGTAATACGAAGTATTGTTCAGGAAAGAAATATTGCACCAGTATACTGTGAAGTATCATGTGATTCATTTTCTGACAGAATTGTCACACAGGCTTGGTAGTGAGTGATTTTGGTTCTTCTTTGCATGATTCAGATTTGTTTGCTTGCTGGTTCTGATCTACTATGTTAAGACAGAGTTTAATTCGCATATTATACTTGATTTTATTGTGCTAACCTTTGTGGGCCTAACAAGTTGTGTTTGTAGGTGTGCCCTAGTTACTTGCATAAATTGCTAAAAAGAATGCATGTCAAAGCTTCAAATGCACAAGGGCTACTAACTTTTCTTGCAGGGCTGCCCAAAGCATAAAAATAATCAAGTGCTTGTTCATTGCTTTCATTTTTAAGTGTGGCATATACTAT
The DNA here is from genome assembly GCA_027943335.1 of Chamaecyparis obtusa. Taxonomy (NCBI): domain Eukaryota; kingdom Viridiplantae; phylum Streptophyta; class Pinopsida; order Cupressales; family Cupressaceae; genus Chamaecyparis; species Chamaecyparis obtusa. Next base: position 1,041,517 of record BSBK01004076.1, on the reverse strand, counting down.
TTGATTCTTTTCTTAGGCACTTAATATCTTGTTGTAGGAGTCTTTTGGTGGTAGGAGAGTATGCTGTTCACCCTTGTGGTGAACCAAAAATGTTGACCCACTTTTAGATTTTGAAAGCAAGATGCTAATTGAACATTGCTTGGTGTGTTTGGGAAAGATTTTTGAGATAGGAGAGTATGCTCTTCACCCTTGGGGTGAACCAAAAATCTTGACCCTCAAAGGTTAATCCACTTCTTGTTTATTTTAGAATCCTTTAGCGGGCCTGCTCTTGAACAATCAAGAGGAACGACCCAAGTGGGGACAAGCTAATACTGAGCTATTCTGACCCACTATAAAATCAAGGTTATCAAGGACACAAAACCTTGGTAGACATAGTACATGTCTTCACTTGGTGTGAGTACTTGTGGGATTGTGACCATGAGGAAAATGCTAAGCAAGAATGCTTAAGGTACTCTTATGGACGTGAGGTCCGTTACTTGCCGCAAGGTAAGGAGTCCCTTCAGGGAGCAAGAGGGGTATTACAAATGGAAACCCTTATTATGAACCATAGATAGAAGCTACCCAATTTTACCGCTTAACATCTTGGTGCAAGGATTGATCCTAGTGGACTAACCCAGATCACTCCAAGATTACTCACCATTTGTGTTCCTTTGGTTGTGTCATTGATACTTCCATGACAAAGCCAACATCTATTGTGGGAAACCACTTTGTGTGAGGTGATGGGACATCAAGTGTGGGCCAAGTTGTTGAGTATTGAGCCTCTATCTTTCTAGGCTAGTAAGTGCTTGATTTGTCTTCATTGTGATCTACCCGTGTAAATATTCTCAAACATCAAACATCATGGTAGCATTCATAGGATTTTTTGCTTTGATATCACAAATGCTTGTCTTGACAAGGCTTCTTTTTCCCTTGATTGAAGTGTTTTATGACATGTTTGATAACTTACTATTTGCAAACCTATCTGTTCTCTTCTATTACTATGTTTGGAGTTGAGAAAGTGAACCATCAAACTGAGACTTTAGATGAATTGCCTTCAAAAACTGAGATTTTTACACTCACTAGTAAAATATCATACGATATTACATGACTGTTGCATAGCTTGCCTGGAAAATATCACACCTACTACCTAGAAACTGTCACACGACCTTAGCATGAAATATTTTATGGACATATTGTATTGTCCCAATACCCTGTGAACTATCACACAGAGTAATCTTGTTGTCTGTCTGATTTGTGTCATTTTCAGTCTTCCTTTGGTCGATCCAGATTTTAGTAGGTATCTTACCTTGCAGTTGGAAGCCTATTTGTACCTTGGGTTCCTATGTTTTGACCCCTTGAATTAGTATTCTTTGACTTCACAAGTGACCTTGCTTGGAATCGGTAAGTTAGAATTCGTCCTTGTTGAAAAAGTAAACCTTTAGATTCTTTGGTAACACACTTGGAGAGTCTTAGTAGTCTCTTATCCAAATTCACTTCCATCCAAAATCAATCTCAATGAAATATAATTTGGGTAAATCATCCTCCTAATCCATATGTGCTAGGATACTTATCCTTTGATTGGGCACCTCTATGGTAGTGTTGGTTTACACCTTTTGCAATTTTCTATCTTACCATCTCTTTTTTTGGATAATTGAATGCTTTTACTATCCTAGTTTGGTATCAACATTTCATAGGGTTATCTTATGTTTGAGGGTCTTTTCTTTCATGTTGGTTATGACAAGGTATCAAGTCAATTAAGGAAAATGACCTCAAGTTGTCTTTGACCAATTACCCTTAGTCCAGAGTCATCAAAAGTGTAAGGGAAAAGATCCCATCTTTGATCAATCCCCTAGGAGTACCCCAGAAGCTTGGTTTGATCCTAAGAGAAATCCTAGTGAGTTGAGTACCTCCTTAGCACCTTCTCAATCAAATATGGATATGAGTTACACCATGACTTGAAAGGAGAGAGAAGAAATGGATAAAAATCTTGATGACATATTTTAGAGACATAGAGATAAAATGCTATTTGGTGATAACAATCAACCAGAATCACCCCTATCAATACCAGATATCTAGATGCACATCAAAGAGCTGAGAGGTATTAGAGACGAGCTCACCAAGATGAATGGTCACAACACAAAGACCAAAACAATGAACCTTGTGATGCTCATGTGAATGCAACGTTTACTAATGACTTGTTCAAACATTTGAGACCAAGTTCACCACTCCAAAAAACCTCAAGGTATATGAGTGAAAGGCTCAAAAGAATTGAACGTGAAAAGAAAGCCTTTTTAGATGAACAACCTACAAAAGAAGAGAGGCTTAGACTCCTGGAGGTGGAGAGACAAGCCTTATTAGAATTGGAAAGGAAAGCCTCTCAGGAAGAACAAGATAGGATTTTAGCCCAACAAATCAATACCCAATTCAACAACATGGGTGTCAATAGTGGAAACAACTCTCCACCATCTACTCCTTCGGGAACCCCACAAAGCAAAAGGCATTCAAGAACCCCTTCAAGATCTCCTAGTCCTAGAGGAAGAATGACTTCACAACATGCTCACTATAGGAGACAAACACCTCCTAGGAACTCAAGACAACCCTCCCAATGAGCTCATCATGGCTCCCAAAATGGAGGTAGTAGCTCAAGTTTTGATGCTCAAGACTTCATGAGGATGCAACAAGAACCACTCTTCCAACAACATGTGGAGAGGTATCTAGAGAAAAACAAAGATAATTTCCTAGAGATCTTGATCAACAAGGGTGCGAGAGTTCCTTACAACTTTGATGTGGATAGAAAGATCAAGAAGCAAGGACCATCTCAAGAAGAGGAGATCAAGAAAATCAAGCGTATGATGGAAAAGGTGTTGGCACCTAAGAGTTCCTTTTCACTTGACTCAATCTATCCTAATCATTTTAACAAGAATGTGAGCATGAAGGATTTTCCTAGGAAGGTGGAAATCCCCCAATATGACAAGTATGATGGTAATGGGGATCCACATGACCATGTGCTCCAATTCTACATTATGAGCTTTGAATTTCATCAAGATGACTCCTATCTCATGAGGTTATTCCCAAGGAGTCTCAAAGGTCAAGCAATGGAGTGGTTTACCAACATAACTCCCCCCGTCAAGACTTTTAAAGAGCTTGTTCATAGATTCATCCAACACTTAGCCTACAATCTTTCAAGATCTGTCACTTTGTTGGACCTATGTAACTTGAAACAAAATCAAGGGGAGACCTTTGTTGCTTTCTTGCAAAGGTGGAGACGTCAATGTTCTTGATACTCCAGGACCATTCTTGAGAAGGAGAAGATTGACATTCTTATTAGCAACTTGATTCTTGAGATGCGGTATGAAGTGAGGAAAATGGTCTTTGACTCCTTTGACACCATGGTTCAAACTACATGCAAAATTGAGGATGTGTTGAAAGAGCAAGGAATTTTGACCAACAACAAAAACAACAATAATGGTCAAAATAATAATAATGCTAATAAGGATAAAGGGAAAAACTTGCATTGGAATATGAACAAGAAAGTGGTTAACGATGGAGTGGTGGACTCTTCTCAACCTAAGGATCAAGGTGTTCTCCACTTATCTAGTGCTATTCAAGCAATGAAGCTCAACGCATCCAACCAATAAGAACATAAGCCAAGATACCAAGAAAAGCCTAAGAAAGAGAGGCGCCAATTTTCAAAGCTTGGTGATTCCTATGAGGATGTCTTCAAAATGCTCATTGCCAATAATCTTGCACATCCTCAAGGTCCTACAAAGCACCATATTCCTAATGTTAAACCACATTGGTGGGATGAGAAAGCTTTCTGCAAATTCCACAATAGTATTGGACATGATATCGAACACTGTTGGAAACTAAAGCATATCATCCAAGATCTCATTGAGAGTGGAAAACTTAAGGTGGATGGTCTAAACACTAATGGTAACCATAAGGCTTTCAAAGAGCCTTTGCCTAAATATGAGAAGGGGGAAACATCTAAACCAAAGAGTGGCAAGGCCAAAATCAACTACACCTACATAGATGCGGATAGGGATAACTTTAAGGAACCCCCCCCTCCTGAAAAGTATAAAATTGTGGTGAATCACATGTTTTGGGGGGGAAAATTTTTAATAGTGATGGAAAATTATCTATCAAAATATGGATATTTGGTGGTGAATTTTTAATAGTGTACACAATTTTTATAAAAAAATGGCGACTATAATTTTTTTTTAATACAATTATTAATATTGATGGTGAATTATGTGTGAAAATATGGATATTGGTTGGCGAATATTTAAATAATGGATACCATTTTTATAAAAATATGGTGAAACTATTTTCCAAATATTTGAATTAATATATTTGTCATGGCGAATGGTTTTCAAATATTTATAGTTGGTATGGTGATTGAATAATTCTGAAGAGATTTTTCACTAAAGGAGTTAACGCACCCAATTCCCTCCGAAAGAAACCTTCCACCGTTCATCTCTCTGAAAGATTCTAATGGTTGTGATTTGATGTTGAAGTTGCATTGGGTCCCACTCCCATCACTATGACACACGACACACGTCCATTGGATTTACAACATATCAATGACCACAGGTGAATTTTGGGCTGATTGTTGGTCTTCATAATATTTATAGAAAAATCTCAATGGAATCATGACACATGGTATGGTATGACATGGTGTCATACCACGTGTCATGATTCCGCCGAGGTTTTTCTGTAAATATTATGAAGACCAACAATCGGCCCAAAATTCACCTTACATGTCATATCATGTGTCATGATTAATTAATGGCGATGAGTAGATGAGTCATGACATCAAGATTCAATTAAAGTAATGTGAATTAATGGTTTCTTTGATGGCGCATTTCAATTTTCACTGACAAATATGTGTGACATTATATAAATAATAACTATTCAGTACCTCGATTGATTAATGCCTTAAAGTTAATGCCTGAATCAAAACGTCATATCATATAAGGACATTATTTTCTGACCATTCGATGATCTTAAATCAATGGTAAAGTTTCATTTCCTGTCGCCATTTCACAGGTAACGTACTTTGCTTCTTATTTCTGTCAAGTGGGTATAGGTTTTATTATTCTTTTATAATAAAGAATTGTTATGTGGTGCGAGCCTTTCGGCCTTCATTATTCCCAAGATAGAAAATGTCTTATCGTAAGTGTTGTTTCCAATTTCACCCAGGGTTGCATTAAATATGAAAGATTTGGAGATATTTGGACAGTTAGCAATTATCTTGCAATTTAATTAGATCTTTAGGGGAATGATTTACAATCAGGAGTTATAAATAGATCGATCTATGCTCGTTAATTTACAATTGTGAAAGCATATTTGTGAGAATAGTCTGCAAGTGCTAGGTTCTTTGTGAAAGCATATTTATGAGAATAGTCTGCGAATGGACACTCCAATTCATTTGAGATGCACTGCCTTGGAGGTCCAGAAGGCCTTTCTGGGCCTGGTCACAAAACCAATTTTGGCATCTGTTACTATGGAGTTCGGAGCCTTCACCAAGGAGGCTATAAGAATGGTGCTCAGATGTGAATTTATGGAGAGTGAGAATAGGTATAGAGTCACCACTGACATTTCATCTCGGTTCTTGGCTTCTCTATTGGACCTGGGGGGGAAAAGGTGGATATGATTATGCTTATGAGGAAAGTTTTCAAAGAAGAGTACCTTGGCGACGATGTGCATGTTGTCATATTTTCTAAAATTGGGGTTGGAATTCCTTGGGAAAAAGATTTGTCTAAGATTCTAGAACCAGGAGTTGTTCCTAGGAAACCATTCCTACTGAACCTTGATACTAAGCAGCTCAACCATCATCGGAAGTGGGCAAAGATTGGGAGGAATTTCCTCCAGAAGTGGTACCTATTGGATGAACCTGGGGACTATCAGTGGCTAGATGAATTCTTTGAGATTCTCCTCTCTTCAGACTTCTACACAGAAGGAAGGGAGCCTTAGCTAAATAGTCCCTGAGTCTACGACTCTCTAGTCCCTCTACTCTCTACTCTCTACTCTCTACTCTCTACTCTCTACTCTCTACTCTCTACTCTCTAGTCCCTCGGCCTCTACTGTGTCTCCCTCTAGTGATAGTAGCTTACTAGAGTTTTTGAAATGATATAAATTCTAAATTGTTGAAAAATATAATATGAAAATGTTTTATGAAATTTGAAGTGCTACTGCTTTTCTTTTTTGTTTTGATTATAAGAATCGTTAATAGATATAGTCTTATATAATATAAAAAATTTGCATTGTGCTTTTGTTTCATGTAATATTTTAATGTTTCCAAACTTTATCATTTAATGGTGACTGGTTCAATTTTCATGTATAAGCTATTACTGTGTATTAAATTATTAATATTTAAAATTGTGACAATAGTTGGATTTTGAGAGATGAACGGTTGGAGTTATATTTTGAAAGTACTATTGGTTTCAAAAAGCTTTTCTGAAAACTCACTCTGGAAATGTGACACGTTGACGTGTAATTCGATGAAAAGATTACGTGGTATGTTTTATAAAGATTACGTTACACGTTGCATGTTTTAGAAATTTTACATGTAACATTACCATTATAGTAATAAGTATAATTATATACCGTTACAATTTACATTTAACGAAAGCTTTTTAACAATACTCTTAGTAGCAGAGCTAAAAAGAATTGTTGAACCATCGTGGAAGATTTTGAGACTGTAAATTGTGAGAGCCTTAGAGTTAGTCATTGTAACTTCTATCTATCCAGATTTCAAAGTTTAATTTTAGGTAAGATATCTAGCCTGATGCATCCCAATTTTGTAATGTCAAAAATTTAGTTTAACTTGATTTTGAAATTACAATTTACAATTGGGGTTTTCTTAAATTGGGGGGGTTTTCTTAAATTGGGGTTTTTTGTGATTTTGTTAGTAAATATTTGTGTTGTTTCATTCTTCGAAAGAACAATGGGGAAAGCAAAAACTCAAGGCCAAGGGCAAGCAGATGGGAAAAATTTAATAGACTACAGAAAACTAGTAGAAATCCTTGGTTTCACTGATGAGTATCACGATGTTTATGATCCTGTTATCGATGGTGAAAGGAAACTTATAGCAATTAAATATGCATTGTGCAGTAAGGCAACTGGGCCAAAGAGGTCTGATTTTATAAAATTTAACCTAGCGGTAGGTGGAAAAACCAATAAAGTTGCTTCGTGGGATGTTGGTTTGGGTTACATGTTGTTACCCGAAGTTTTCCCTTGCCCAGAAATTGTCTTGATTTGTGCAGAAAATTATGATGAAGAAAGAAAAGCAATTGTGAATAAAAATAATCAGCAAGAAATTTTATTAATAACCGAGAAAGAATTTCTCAGTTTGCTAGACCTAGGGTTTGACCAAAAAAATTGTAATGTCCATATTGACCTGGGATTGCTGGTAGAGCAATATGAGGCAGTCCTGCCACATGCAAAAGATTCATTTATAAAGGGTCTAATAATTGTAGATGAAAATGGTTCATTGGGTGAGAACCACAAGCCTCCTTATGCTTTTAACATTTTTGTGCCATGGGTTTAGGATACTATATCCTCGCTAGCATTTTGCCTGGGACTGGAAAACAATAGGGAAGTGGGTGCCAGCATTCTTCAATTCATTTGGGATATCCATTGTGTCAATGAACCAGTAAGATATAATTTTGTTGGACACATGGTTCAATCGATGCAAGAACAATTAGAATTGATTAAAAGGGGCAATTCTAAGACATTTAGGTTCAAAACCTACTTGTGTTATCTTCTGCTAGCCAAGCATGCTGCAATATTAATGAGCAATGGCAACAAGCTTGAAATTCAAAGGGGGACACCGACAGGTACTCCAAGTCCAATATATAACTGGACACCTCAGATAAGAATGTATGATAACATAAGTAATTACAGTAATTTTGTAGACTTATTTTTGGCACCATTGTACAAAAAAATAACAAGCACTCCAATGTCTAGATTGTCTTCTTCATGTAGGGATTGCATCCAACTTGGAAGCACAATTCAATTGGCTGACTGGTACTTAATGGAAGAATACACAGTAATAAGGTTTTATGGGTCAAAACTGCAACCCCACAAAGTTCTAATGCACGTGACAAACAGGGTGCTTGCAGTAGAATATGTAGTACAACTAGAGAGCACATATAGACTCTTCGCTGGCCAATCGAAGAAGAGCATATTCCCTTCCTTACCTTTCTCAATTGGAGGGTTAACATTTGAGAGAAAGGCATTCAAAGTGGAAAAAAAAACTTAAGATATTTTTCAATTTGATTTAGAGTGGTACTGGAAGTATGATCCACTCAACGTCATTCAAACAATGCTTGTTGCTAATAAGAACTCTGCAAACTTATTTCAACATGAAAGTAAACCATTGCTAGAGAAGTTGAAAAACAAGGATAGCTGGGATGACGTTAGAAAAGAGTTGTAGAAAGTTTCCGGTGAGGGAAAAATTTTAGTTGAACAGTTGTCATCACAAATTATAAAAAAAATAAACTAGGGCATTGTACAACCTAGGATGTCCTACAATTTCTATGAAAAAGTTGCTTAGCCATCAAACAAAAAAATACCAAAGAGCTTAGCAAAAGCTTGTAAGGATAGAAAATAGACTAGAATGAAAATGGATGATTTTTGGAGTATGAGAAAGGATCTTGGTGAACCAAAGACCAGTGAGGATCTGGATGAAATAGACAAGGATATAGAGTTTAGAAAATTGTGGAATTTGGAGCATCCTAACATGGCATACGACACTAAGGATGAATATCCAGATAGTGAGGATGATAATCCACCAATTGCATTTACTCCAGGGACTGGGAGTCGGATTGGAACCACCAAGGAATGACATAAAGCATATAGAAAAGGGGCAATCATTGTGGAAAAAATGGGTTATAAAGGTGGTGGTTTGGGTCCCACAGGAGAAGGCGTTTGGAATACAATTGAGACAGAAAAAAGTGCTTATGATCATGGTGCAGGCCTTGGGTTTGCTAGTGTCACTGGTGCCAATGGAACTAGCCAACTTATACAATAAGTTCCCTCTCTAAAGAGGGAACTTTCTAGTACACAGAATCCCATAGAAGAAGATAGTGTCAAGAAGCAAAAGCTTTCTGGTACCAAAACACCGACAACAATGACATTTGATCGTAAAGAATTGCTTGTAATTTTAGGTTCATCAAAACCCTCTAGAAGTTTAAATCCTCAAAGAGCATTAGTTAGATCAATAGGCATTGCAAGCTCTACCTCTGGATCACCTTTCAAACATTCAAATCCTTCTGCAACACCAGATTTTCACTACAAAGATTTCTATAATAAATTTGTAGAAACAAGAACCAAGAATAAGGAAATAAAGAAGGCATTGTAGACTCATGCCCTTAATGTAGATGTATAGGACCAACCTACATCCAATAGGGTTATACCAACATATGACCCAAAAAGAGACATGATAGAGTTCATGGTTGTTATTCCACTAGAAAAAGATGGAAACCCACCAAAGAGTCAAATAGATCAATTTGAATTTCAAGTTAGCACTCTCCAAATGGATTTTTCCAAAGTTAAAAATGTGGACAAAATCAATGTGTCAAAGAAACCAAGTGGTCTACAGTGCACTGCTAAAGGTGGAAAGAGAGAAAACCAAGCTCGAGAAAAATATAGAGAAGTTACAGGCAGACATTGGCAATGAAAATGCAAAGAGGAAAGCTTCAAAGAATAGTTTGAAAAAATTACAAAAAAAGATTAAAAAATTGACCTCTACATCAGTAGATATAGAGCAAGAACAGGAGCAGGTAGAGGCAGAGTTGACGGCACTAAGGGGAAAATTGGTAGAAATTAGTCAAAAACTAGAGGAAGAAAGAGTCAGTTCAGAAAAGTTAGTTAAAACCATGGAGAGTAATGCTGCCTCCAACCGGGAATTACAAAAGCAATTGGAGTCTAAGGTGGATAAAACAAAACATTGGGAACACAAAGTAGTGGAAGAGAGGGAGAATTTTGAAAAAATGGCAGAAGAACTAAAGAAAGCCAATAATACAATTCAAACTTTAACAAATACTAGTAATAATTTAGTGAAGATTGCAAAAGAACACATTTGGAGCCAAATATTGGTGATGTGTAATAGCTTGTATGAGTGGTTTGAAATGCTTCAAAGTATGAGAGTATGTTTTTTGAAGCTCCATAAGAACATTGAATAGAACATGGATGTTGTCAAGAAAGATAAGGAAGCAAAAGATATTATGCAAAAACTCTACAGTAAGAGTGATAGTTACCTATCAAACAAGGAAATTAGCAACCGCCTTGATGCCTCAGTAAAGGTATCAAGTATCATTAAAAAATGTGAGAAGCTAAGGGAAGCACAGGAATTGGATGACAAAGCTAAGTAGAAGATCACAAAGATGGAACAAAGGAAAGAGAATATGGAAAGTCTTAGTTTGCCTAAGGGATTTGATGCAAATAACTTCATTGGAAGAGAAAATTACAAAATAAGGTTGCAGGACAAAATAAATATTGATTTACGCTTTCTTCCTACAGACATATCTCTTGATACAATCATGGATTTCATCAAACTAGTGAGAACTTTGAATGGAGTTTTAGAAGAAACAGTGATGTCAAGTCACACTTCAAAATAAGAATTGCTAACGAAGTTGCAGGAGTGTGACTATACTATGAACCAAATTGTTCTGCCATCAGAGGATGAGTGGACTGGCCTACAAAGATTGCTCTAAATTTTGAACTACTATAAATTGTAATATATTGCAAATGAATACAGAACAAATTGTGCTCTATCTAATTTTCATGTTTTCTAATTCAATGTATGTTGAATTACTCTATTTTATTTAGTTATTCTTAGTTGATTTACTCTATTATATGCTATTGGAATACAAAATTTCATTCAAGAATTTCAAATTCAAATATGAATGATCATTAATGATACAATACAAAGTTACAAACTACACTCTATAGTAATACTAATAATACTCTTTGTTCTCAAATTTTAATGATGAAACATAATACATTCTTGCTTTTCTAAAATGAACATTGAAATTTGAATGATAGGATATAGCAGTTAATAAGTTTGAAAAATACCTATTGATTGCTACTACTAATTTAGTAGAAATTTCCTAAATTTGCCAATTCATTTCTATGTCATCATCATCATCCAATTCTAGTATTCTAGTTTCTTCATTGTTCTCTTCATTTTCATTTGTACCTTCTTCACTCTGACCTCCGCTTCTCTGACTCCCATCGCCACCTGTACTTGTCCCACTCGGAGTTGCTGTCAAAGATTGGTTAATGGTGTTGCCCAACCCTTCACTTTTGCATCTTTTCTTCTAGATTTCCATTGCTTTTTGATAAGGAAAAGTATTGACATCATACCTAGATGTGTAGACCCTCAAGCATGTTTCCAAATTCTTGTCTAGTTTGTTTCTTATCTTTGATTTTAGGAGCCCAAAGCACTGAAAACTCTCTCATCCTCCACTGAACCCAATATCATGGTCTGACATAGATCAAAAAACTTGAAGAACTCTAAAATTTCTTCACGCAACATTGTGCTATGTTTTAGTTCTGTCCAAAGCCTTGTTTCTGAGCCCTCTTCATGTGGGTTATGCATTAATTGATATTGATGCCTCATAGTCTTTGCAAAAGTGCCTGATTGCTGTCTAAGAAGACCCTCATCTAAAATTCCATTGATAGTCACTCCATTGAATTCTACAAATTTGCAAAATTCCTTTATCAAAGTCATCAGCCTATTACAATAATCTTCCTTAGAGTTTAAGGTCCAATATTGAGGAAACACAATTGCCATGTCCTCAAATAGTTGTTCATATGGGAATCAGGATCTTATTTTAGAGGAAACTTTATAGGCTATGTCCCTTGCATTACCTTCTATAGACTCAACAATCTTGGTAAACTCTTCCCTTATAACTCTTGTAGCTCACTTCTTTGGGGCACTGTAGTACATTGGTATCTGAAATCCCCTTACACAAACACATAAATCCCCATTTTCAATGATCTTTAAATAATTATCAAGATTGTCCAAATCTGTTAGTTTTTGCCAGTGATTAAATCTTTCATCAGATAAATTTAGGTCATTTCGATAGAGACTATCGAAGGCTTAGCATGACATTTTATGCAAGTGAGCATATTCTACAATATACATGGCTCTTTGCTAGGCTTTTTTCATAATGAACGTCATTTCTTCTAGCATGGGAAGAAGAGATGCTAAAGTCAAAAGTGTCTCTATATTGCTTAACCTCTAAAGCAAGTCGCCACATCTCTAATTTTTTGTATTGTCCCAATTTTCATACATCAATCCAATCAAAGATTGATATTTGAAAAAAACTCAATGCATTGGTCCATCCAAAGAGATCCATCTAGTATCAACATCTTTAAGAAGCTTGTTTCCATTGGTAATTCCATCAGCAAAGTGCTAAAATTCCCTAAAACATTTGGGACTTTGACAAAAATACGAGTACAACTCTCTTACTAAATCTTCAACCTTGTTTACTAAAGGGAACTTCTTCACAACTCTAAAAGCAAGATTCATCCTGTGGGCCATACAGTGAATGCCAACAACGTATGGTGAACAAGAAGCTTGCATCTTTGTGCAAAGACCATTCCATTGACCATGCATTACTGAAGCTCCATCTGCTCCAACACAGATCAACTTCTTCATTGTTTTCAATTTATCCATACCTCCATATTTCATTAATTGGTTCTTTACTAATTGAAATAAAGTTTCTGATGTCGCATTGTCCCTCAATTTTGCAACAGTTAGTAGATGTGGTTGGCGGGCATTATTCTGTACAGTATAAACATGCATGCATACCCATGACATATTATCTATTGTCGTAACTTTGTCTAAGGATAATGCAATAAAGGTTAACTCTTTTATTTTTCTTTGTACATCCTCTATTTCAACCTGGGCAATACAACTTGCCAATTCCCATCCACTGTTTATTGACCAATGAGTGACAGGATAGTTAGGAACTTTCAAAAAGTGTATCAAACCACTCATTTCTGGATAGTCTATCATTGGACACCCTCTGCTCAAAATATGGAAAACATTACTTAATTGAACAGCTTTTCCGTGTTCTTCTACTTCACTTCTTTTGCAAAAATAGCATTAATAGAACCTTGAACTTCACCCGTTCGTCTTAAATTTTTGAAACAAATAATATTCCTCGGCATTCCTTTTATGTTGACATTGCTCCTTTGTTTTATATCTTACCACTTTTATTTCCTTTCCATCAACAGTTGAGGTTTCGTAAACCTTACCAACATGTTTCTCTATGGTGTCTAGTTTAAACTGCAATCACTTTTTCATTTTATACTTCCAACTACAAATCGTACATCTGCATTCTACTGGTAGCTCACCTACAATTGGATTTTCCATGGGTTCAATGAAAGGATAATTTTCCACCCAATCAAATTTAAATCTCCTTGACATCTCCCATTGATGATCAATTTTTTCTTTTGATTTTCCTCTCCCTTTAGTGTTACTCTTAATTGAACCATCATCATCACCGAAGTCGATCGCTTCATCCTGGTACTGGTTGTTGACTTGAAATTCTTCTTCAAGGTCATCTTCATCAAAGATATCAAGTTTCGCAACTTTGTGACCAGATTTATTAGGCTCCCCAATTTATTCACTAGACTCCTGTGTAGGTTGAGAACCTTGAAATTATATAAGTTCCTCTGATGATGTACCTTCCTCACTTTGACCAACACTATTGCATCTGCCCATGCCAAAGTATGAAGATATATTTCTACATTTCATTGGCCTCTCTTGGACATCTCCACCTTCAATAGTCCTCTTCCTGCTTAACTTTGACTGTGACATCTCCAACAAATTATGGCTGCAATAAACTTTTACTTGTATAAGATACTACAGACTGGTAGTTGTTTGCTAGAATCGCTACTGATCGCAATTGTGAGCTCAAAATCAACTAAATCTCTTGAAGTCTCCTTCTCTTTGGCATGTTTCAATAATGAAACTCATATCTCTTAAATAGACAACTACAAGTAAACTATTTTCATATCAACCATCAAATTTTGCCTCATAATATGAAGGGGCCAACTGTTGCTTATGATAACAAACAATATTTGGTGAACCCGCATATTTTAAAATAATTGACTGGGTGAATAGGGCAGGAATTTGGGACATGATTAAGTATGTTTCATGGCGAATTGGGTCCTAGTGTAAATAAATTTTTTACTTGGGACAATGGGCCTTTGGTGAATGTTGATCCTTGATGAAGACATCCAATTTAATCCATGGTGAATAAGAGTGAAATAGTAATAGAAAGATAGGCAAAGAACCCAACTACCATACTAAAATTACATAGAAATAGTGGTGAACAATCCGACCACTATATGAGAATTTTATAAAATTCAGGCAAATTGGTCAACCACTATACGAGCATTTTATTCGCCAAATTCTATCTGCCGATCTGGACATATTCGCCAATTGGTGAATAATCACCACTAAAAAAATCCCTAGCTACAGAAAATGTGGTCAATATGCTTGAATTTGTGGAGGAAAATGTCAACATGATGAAGGACAAGGATCCTTATGGTTATGATGTGAGCACTCCTCCTATATTTGATGAACCTATGGTGGTGCTAAGGGGTCCTCACTCTAAAAGGTCATCCCAAGCTCTTAATGTTGTCACGAGAAGTCAAGGTACTATGGTCATTAGAGGTCCTAGTTCCAACCAATCCAATAAACTAAAGAAAGTGGCATCCAAGAATGTCACCACAAAATCAGCAGTTAATCCCAACATGAGTTATAACCTTGTTGACCAGTTGCAGAGAACCCCGACCCAAATTTCAATCTTTAAGCTCCAAGAATTATCCCCAAGTCATAAGCATGTTCTTGAGGATGCCTTGCACACAACAAATGTCCCTACCAGCATAGATGTCGATCAATTCCAAAACATGGTCAATCATCTTGCTAGCCCACATTACCTCACTTTTTCAGAAGATGATGATAAAGCTTTGAGCCACCTACATAATCTCACCCTCCATATAGAAGTCATGATCCAAAAAACCCATGTCATGCGTGTGTTGATTGATGGGGGTGTTGGGCTCAATATTTGTTCCCTAAGTCTGTTGAAAACATTGGGTTACTCAGAAGAGGTCATAGATGCCTGAAAGAAGATCACAATAAAAGCCTATGATGAGGCAAAAAGGAGTTCTAAGGGGTTGGTTGTTCTTCCTATTAGGATTGGCCCCGTCGAGAAAAACGTTTTGTTTCAAATTGTTGATGCTGGTCCTCTAGCATACATCTTACTTGGTAGACCATGGATCCATGACATACAAGCAGTGCCATCCACCTACCACCAATGTGTTAAGTTCCCCTATAATGGAGTAGAAATTTGTATACCTGGGGATAGCACATTATCTGTCAACTCAATTTCAGCAGGGACTCATGTTCCCCTCAATAGAGAAGCAGAGGATTTCAATGCGACTCTAGCATAGTGCAAAGATAAGTTCAAGTCAATAGACCTTGGTATGGGGGGTATCAACTCAACTCCTTTACAAAGCTTCCAATTTCACCTTGATCTTATGGAAAGCCTTCCCAAGAGATGAAACCTTCCTCTTCAGCCATGACTTTATTTGGCACGTTTGTAGAGTCCTCAGTTCCTATCCAAGATGAAAAGAAGAGGTGGTTGTTAAGGACTAGATTTATAGAGAAGATAAATATATGTACAATGAGAACTTCTCTCCCTCTCCTAAGGCTTATAGATGAGGGTATAATTTTGTCAAAAATATGGGCTATCCAGGACATGGTCCTCTTAGTCACAGATTGGATGCTAGAGCCGAACCTCTTGATCATGCTCTTTTTGGATGCAAGTCTAAGAAAATGGTCAGCCTAGGATTTGAGAATCATAACAAGAACACTGCTCCTATCCTTGATGAGTTGGATGGTGAAGATGAGCTGAAATACATGCCAAATTTGACAAATCAACAAGATAGGTGTGAAGATTGGGTCCCTTCCACCAATCTCCTTTGGGGAGATCCAAACAATCTAGTTTCAATAGTTTCAAGCTTACAACAAGAAGAATCCATTGTTGAAGATTATGTCCAAGAACATCAATACATGAATGTTGTTCAAGAAGGTGTCACCCTTGGTGATATTAGAGCCTCCACATCAAGACATTGAAAACATGCATGGTGTAAACATATCAGTTGGGATTCAAATACAGATTCACACAAGTATGAATGGGAGTCTCTATTTGATTCTTCCACAGTCGACATGAATGTTGATATCATCCATACTTATAGTTGTTGTCCCAAGGTAGCTAACGATTCATCTATAGGATTTGAGGATTTGAATCCATGGGTCGCTTTAGTGGATGATTCTTCACTTGGTAGGATGAATCCTGATTTGGGTAACTTAGAAGGATACTCGATAGACTTTGACTCTTTGGTCACCAGAGATAATACCATTCGTATCCATAATCTTGAACTATTCATTGACTTACCCCTTGCTAATCCTCATCTCATTGATTGGTCACAATGCTACCAAGTGTATGCACCCTAAAATGGTCACCTAGACTTTGGGCCCCCATTCAGCAATTTATCAACTTCCTGAATCAACATCTTCAGCTCAATATCAATTTCCTTGATCAAATCCTAATTCTATCATTTATTTGATTTTATTCTATGGGCTAACCATTTTATCCTAAAGTCTTTATTTATTTAAAAGGAATTTCCTCCCCTTTTATTAAATAAAAAGCCCCCCTTTTCCTCTTATCCTAAGTTGCACAAATAAAGCATTATTCTTATTTTATAAAAAGAAGAAAAAGTCTTTTTCTCTCATATGGACACAAAAGTCAACTCTTATTTTCTCATTGGAGGAGATTTGTGCACATGGATTTCTCCTCTTTCAAGCTCCACCCTTCATTAAATATTTTGCCTCTTAATCTCCATGGTCCATTCCTTTTCAATTCCTTTAAAAGGAGATCTCTTTTCTCATTCTAGGATCCCCAACTTTGAATACTAATCTTATGCTACAGGATTTCTTGGAGATTTTGGAGCTTTGGAGATCATTCTAGCATTTTAACTTTCATTCTTGCATCATAGCTTCATGTTTATGCTTTCTAGCTTAGTTTCCTTTATGCTCTAGATTAGCTCACATAGCTTAATTAGCAAGGCTTGTAATAATTTCATTTCCATAGCTTAGCTTGCATCTTCATTCTTAGCATAGTTTCATTACATTCTCATCTTGATTCTTAAGGATATTGGCATTCTTTCCCTTGTCTCTTTGAATCTCCCATTGTGTGGTTTATTAGCAAGGTTGCATGCTTCAATAGCTCTAGCTGAGAGCACTATCAAACATCCTTGTGACTCCATACCTAGGGAGATCTAGGTCACTTTCTCAAGGTTTCTCATTCATGGATTCTCTTGGAAGTAATGACTTAGAGAAGTGCACTATTTAGTGTGTACATTTTTTGCACCCACCATGGGGTAGAACACTCTTGTTTTGTCCTTTTTATGCATTTCTATCAATTTTTCATCATCATTTTAGCTTGTTGTTTCAGCTCTCTATTTTTCTGATAGAATTATCATGCGACAATCTTCCAATGTCGTACGATAGTTCCTTGTATATCAATGTGATACTTTACCAATTAAAGTATCATGCACCCTTGCAGATTCTGTAGCACTGTCATATTATTCTCTATCACATGCAAGTATCATGAACTATCACACAAAGAAGAAATATCGCACCAGTATACTGTAAAGTATTGTACGATTCTTCTGCTAACACAACTATCACCCAGGCATGTAAGTGACTGATTTTGGTTCTTTCTTTGCAAGATTTGTATTTTTTTGCTTGTTGGTTTTGACTTGCTATGTTAGGACAGAGATTCATTGATTAGGATTAAATTGGGAAAATACTGAAATCTAATTTTTCCAAAATTTTATATGTTTTAGTAAATTGCAATTTTGAGGGTCTTCGATGCATTTATGGGCAAAAATGGTATGTGGAAATAGGGATGGATAATCACTATTTTCAAAATTTGGTTCAATATTATTTGAAAACCTTTCCAATGCATCAAACAGTTTGTAATTCAGAGCTAAGATGAGAAAGTTATGCCTTCTCCAAGTAGACCTAAATTTTATATATAGTTTTTTTGATAAATTTTTAGATTGTACTTGGTTTTTTATGCACTAATCTTTGTGGAGATAACAATTTGTGTTTTTAGGTGCTCTCATTGCTTGAATATTGGCCAAAAAGAATGCATGTCAAAGCTCCAAATGCACAAGGGCTACGAATCCTTTCTTGCAGGGCTGCCCAAAGCATAAAAACCAATTAAGTGCTTGTTTAATTGCTTTCATTTTAAGTGTAGCATATACTAGTTGTTTCTTTTCATAGGCACTTAATATATTGTTGTAGGAATCTTTTGGTGGTAGGAGAGTATGCTCTTCACCCTTGTGGTGAAACAAAAATCTTGATCCATCTTTGGATTTTGAAAGCAAGAGGGTAATTGAACCTTTGCTTGGTGTGTTTGGGAGAAATTTTTGAGCTAGGAGAGTATGCTCTTCACCCTTGAGGTAAACCAAAAATTTTGAAACTCAAAGATTAATCCACTCTTTGTTTAGTTTTAGAATCCTTTAGTGGGCCTGCTCTTGAGTAATCAAGAGGAACGACCCAAGTGGGGACAAGCTTTTTACCAGCTATTCTGACCCACTATAAACTCAAGGCTATCAAGGACACAAAACTTTGGTAGACATAGTACTTATCTTCACTTAATGTGAGTACTTGTGGGATTGTGATCATGAGGAAAATGTTGAGCAAGAATTCTTAAGGTACTCTTGTGGCTACGAGGTCCATTACTTGCCGCAAGGTAAGGAGTCCCTTTAGGGAGCAAGAGGGGTATTATGAATGGAAGTCCTTACTAAGAACCATAGATAGAAGCCACCCTATTTTTCTGCTTAGCTTCTTGGTGCAAGGATTGATCCTAGTGGACTAACCCAGATCACCCCAAGATTACTCACCATCTGTGTTCCTTTGGTTGTGTCATTGGAATTCCACAACAAAGCCAATATCTACTGTGGGCAACCACTTTGTGTGAGGCAATGGGACATCAAGTGTGGGCCAAGTTGTTAAGTATTGATCCTTTGTCTTTTTAGGCTACTAAGTGTTTGAATTGTTCTCATTGTGATCTACCCATGTAAACGTTGTCAAACATCAAACATAATGGTAGCATTCATAGGATTTTATTGCTTTAATATCACAATTTTTTGTCTTGGAAAGGTTGATTTTGCCCTTGTGCAAGTGTTTTATGACATGTTTGATCACCTACTATTTGCAAACTTGTCTGATTATTGCTAGTATTGTGCTTGAAATCAAGAAATTCAACTTACCAAACTACAACTTTGATCAAATTGCCTTCAAAATTGAGATGTACAAAATGTCTGGTTAATTATCATGCGACACTTCATTGCTGCACAACTATCACATGCACTGCCTGGAAAATATCGCACTAGAAAATTGTATCATCCTATTACTCTAAGAACTATCGCACAGAGTTATTTTGTTGCCTCACAGTTGTCTACAATTTGAAGATGATTTGTGTCCTATTTCCAGTCTCCCTTGGTTGGTCTAGGTCAGATCTTAGGTGCTATGACATGTTGCTCAACATTCAAATGAACTTAAATGGTATCAAGTTGCACAAAATGACTCTTGGTCTTCTTTCTTCCACATCTCCCTCTTCTTCCTAAACTCTTCACGTCTTCTTGATTCTTTTCCTCTTATTATCTAGTCTACCTTCTTCTATTCATCTCTTCTATCTCTTCCATGCTTGATTTCTCCTCTTCCAGAACCATGAATTTCAACTATCTTTCTATGGAACCTCTCTTGAAAATGGATGATCTTGCACTCATTTCTCAATTTGAAGAGTATTATTCCTCCAAAAATCTCATGGGTGATAAATTTATGACAAAAATAAAAGAAAAATTGAGTGAATCAGATGCCTTTTCTAGGATCATAGACATGATTCTGTCATGACCTCCTTCTTCCAAACATTTTTCATCTTCTAATTCTTCTCATTCTTCTCATCTTCCAAGTCTTACCATGACTCTTCTAAACATTATTCGCATTCCCCATTATCCAAATCTTTTTCCTCCACTGGGTCTTCACTTTCCTCTTCTTCACAATCTCGTTCCTCTTCTACTTCTCCCAAGAGTCTTATTCCTCGTCTCAAGACATACCATGATGAGCAATATGATATCCCTTGTGATACCTCTTCTATGAAGAGTGACACACCTATCTTTGATGACTATGATGACTATGATGATGGATAATGTAGTGATACCTATGACACCTCTATTCCTAAGAGTCCTCCTAGTCATGTGCTTATGCTTACGGGAAATGGGTCATCACATTGGATAGATCATGATGGTGATCCATATGATTCTAATTTTGAAAGAGACTTTGATGATTTTTGTGAACAATACCTAGATGATACATCTACTTCACTTGAGGAAGAGAAAGTGTTCCATGCTGATCTAAAATGTAAATACTATAAGAATCTCTCCTCTAAGAACTCTCATGTTGAAAATAAAGATTACACTCTCGAGAAAGATTATGTTGATGATAGACCTTTGTCTTGTGATGGTTCCCTTCCATCCCATACTTCCTCCAATACCCATACATTTCCTAAAGCTTCTGAGTCTTCCAAATCTTTCACAAATCCTTCATCCAACAAAAGTCATAATACTTTTCATGTGATTCCCTATAGTTATCCTCAAGGGCTACCTCTTAAAAAAACTCAAGCTAACCTTCACTTGGCTACAAATACTTTTAATAATGCTACACCTAAAGAGCCTAAGCCTTTATGCGCTATAATGCCTACTTTAGCTAGTCCTTCACCATCTTTTCCAAAGTCTTCCATATAAATCCAACATGCTTCCTTGTCCTTAGAAGTAGCTCCATGTCAAGAGGACTCTAAAAATAAAGAAAAGAACATCAAGAAAGATCAAGATCAAGAACCCTCCATGTCATCCAATCCTTTTCATGAAAACTCTTATCCATTTCATGGTTCTTTTTATCCTTTACACCCTTCCTCATTCATTCCACCATGTCTTAAGTCTTCTCCTAAGCAAGATCAAGCTACTACTCACGCTGTTGAGCTTATTGACAATCAAAATAACCTTACTACACTTGCGCTTTCCAAAGATGATGCTTCCATTAAGGTTATTAAAAATAGTGTTGTTACTCCCAATATTAAGCCTATTGAAAATCAAGAAAAAAATGATGTGCTTATGCTATCTAAAGCAACTTGTCAAGATCGAAGTCTTCCATCTTCTTGTTCTACCACTCCATGTTCACTTCCACTTTCTACTCCTCCTAAGTCTTTGCAAGCTTTGAAAAATCCTATCGAAGAAGTTTCTATTGGAAACTTCAATTGAAATAATTGTTGTATTGTCATTGATGTCAAACCTTAATTGGTAAGACTGTTGCTACTTAGGAAAGTACTATATCTTTTATATTGTTCTGAAGGATTGGGGAAAGGTTGAGTTATCTTGATATTACAAAGTGTACTTGACTATGTTGTACAATGATGAGACAATGTATTGTTTATACTAGTAAGACTGAAGACTAAATTGGTAGGCTTGACTGAGAAAAAATGGATAAATCATGTTTAAGCCGAATAATGTTAGTGTCGACTAAGTCAGTATATGCCGAGAAAAATTCTAGTGTCAACTGAACAACAATTAATCATCGAGGAAGATAGTATAAGCCGAGGAAACATTTTTAGTAATGACTGAGCTTTCTACATGAAGACCGAGTAGTTGATCATAGTATTGACCGAGCATCAACATTTTCATATTTGAAGATAATTTAGTTTTGGAGCCGACATTGTTGAGTTCTTGGATTATGTAAAATGTGTTGACTTTATTTATTGATTGTTTGAAAGAATTAAATGCACTGTAAAATGTTTTATTATAAATCTTTAAGAGATTTGAGATGAAGCTGAAGAACATGAAGCGGGTAGATTCAATGAATCTAACCTAACCCTAAGATCTACAAATGAGATTGAGTAGCATAAGATGAGTTAACCTAATTGAGGAAAGTATTAAGGGAACCTGAGTGTTAGATATGTGTGTGGATGGGGGAAAAGAAAAGAATGCTAGAAGATCAATAAAGTTTTATTGACTGTATAAGCAGAAAAGGCTGAAGGAGAATTATGGTGGTTGCTTGAAGAAAAGTTTCAAGTAGATCAGAGATGGAGATGGAAAAGTTTCAAAGTCAGTAAGCCAGCATTAGTGTATGGAATCAGATATAATATTTGCAAAGTGAGTTGTATGTTTTTCAGATCAATATTGTTGCTACTTTCTAACCATTGTAACAGTCAAAATCATTTTAACAGAGGTTGACCTAACAGTCATATGTTAAATCCTTTGAACAAGGTTGCATTCTAATGGAGTGTATGTAAGTCCTATAACAAGGCTCACTTTTAACAGGGTGATTGAAATCCTTTAACCGGGTCACACCTAACAGTGTGTATTGTAACCTTTGACAAGGTTGGCTTTTAACCGAGCCCACTTCAGAAGAGTGAAAATAATATTAGCATGTTACAAAGTCATTTTTCCCACATTGGGTTTCCACTATAAATCCTAGTGTTAATACTTATGTGAATATTTTGGTTTGAACATTTCTATGTTTTACAAGTTAAGTTACAGTTGGGTAGTGGACTGCATTGTTATATGTTTCTATTATTGAATCAGTGATGACCGAGTTTGTTTTGGTTATTGGATCTGATTTAAAGAAAAGTTTTTAAGTTTGTCTTATACATTAGGACCTAAGAATAGCTAATTCACCCCCCTCTCTATTGTTCTAAATCATATTAACAATTGGTATCAGAGCTTTGTTTCTTATTATTAGTGTTTACAAAAATCAAGTTTAAAGGGACTTGAAGCAAATGATCAGGATATATAAGGAGGTACTAAAGCTAAATAAGGAAAACTTCCCTGCATGACAAAGCTTGATGAAGCTACATCTAGCTGGTATTGGTGACTCTGCAAAGTACTACATTGAGAATGGCTATATCTCACCTATCGCACCTTTGACTGTCGAAGAAATGAGAGCTAAGCAAGAACATAATCAGGCAATGCTAGAAATTGCATCTGCCCTAAGCTATCTAGAATTTGAGGACATTAAGGATTGCACAACTACTAAGGAGATGTGGGACACTCTTGTAAGGATCTATGGTGGTGACTTAAATGTACTGAAAGCAAAGGCCGAGAGTCTTAGAGGTAAGTTTCATGAAATGAGAATGCAAGAAGGTGAAAACATTGCACAATATTGTGGTAGAATAAAAGAAGTTGTGAATGCTATTAGAGGAGAAAATGGGGTTATTGATGATGAAATTATAATTGGGAAAGTTTGGTTGGTAAGCTGACTGCTTTTGAACTCTCTAACTATGATAATTTCACTGTTGGAAGCATTGGTAATGTTGAATCTGCCATCAAGTCGCAACTAGTTCTGAACAAGCCAAAGAAAGAAAAAGAAAGATGCATCAATGAAAGTGACAATGACACTTTTGATGAAGAACTGGAAGATCTAGAAGCTCTTATGGCTAGAAGACTGAGAAGAGGAAAAGGAAACTATAAAGGTAAACTCCCTATTATATGTTTTGCATGTAATAAAGTTGGTCATATAGCTGCTAGATGTCCTGACAGGAAGGATAAAGATGATGAAAGAAAAAGAAAACAAAAAGATAAAAGAGATGATAGAAGCTACCAAAGGAACAAAAACTAAAAAGGAAAAGGTAAGAAATCTTGTTACATTGTTGAAAAAGAAAGTGACACTAATAGTGATGATTTTGAAATTGAGGTAGTCTATGTTGCAATGAAAGATCAATCTGATGAGGATGAGAAAACTGCATTGATATCCTATGTGAACAAGAATGATAAATGGATTATTGACAGCGGTTGTTCACATCACATGACTGGTGACAAAAATAAGTTTGAGACCTTACATCATTACAAAGGTAAAAGTGTAAAATTTGGTAATGATGCACCATGTCCTGTTAGAGGAAAAGGTTTGATTAAACTGACTAATAAGATATCTTGTGAAAATGCATATTGGGTTGAAGGTCTTAATTATAATTTTTTAAGTGTTTCTTAGCTCAACAGAACTGGTTACCGAGTGGAATTTCATCACAAGCAAGCTAAAATATTTGATGCTACTGGAGAACTAATTGGAAGTGGAGATCAGACTAGAGGTAATTTGTTCTATCTTGGCCTATCTGAAGAAACATGTATAATTGCACAACTTGATGATATTTGGTTATGGCATAAAAGGCTATGTCATGTTAACTTTGACAATCTGGTAGAGATAAGTAAGAAGAAAAAGGTAAGAGGTCTACCTAGATTGAAGAAACTTGAGAATGTGGTGTGCAAGGAATGCCAGTTAGGAAAAATGACAAAGTCGAGTTTTAAGAGAAAATTCTTTACTTCTGAAAACATTTTAGATTTGGTTCATACTAACCTTTGTGGACCTATGGGTCTAAAAAGTTACTATGGTGCTAGATATTTTACCTTGTTTGTTGATGATCATACTAGGATGATGCATGTAATGTTTCTAAAAGAAAAATCTAAAGCTTTTGAATTCTTTAAGTGATATTTGGCTAAGGTTGAGAAGGAGACAAGTAGGAACCTAAAATGTCTTAGATCTGACCGAGGTGGAGAATTTACATCAAATGAATTCAATCTATTTTGCAATGATAGAGGAATTAAAAGACATATGTCTACACCTAGAACACCTCTACATAATGGTATAGCAGAAAGAAGAAATAGATCTATCTTGGATTGTGCAAGTACATTGTTGATTGAAAAGAATGTGGCATAGAAATAGTGGAAAGAAGCTATAAGCACTGTTGTCTACACTCTTAACCGGGTATAGATCAAGAAAGGTACAAATCTAACATCCTATGAATTATGACATGGGCATGCACCAAGTGTTAAATACTTTAGAATCTTTGGAAGTAAGTGCTATATATTAAAAGACACTAGGAATGGAAAGTTCGATGCTAAGAGTGATGAAGGCATATTCCTAGGATATTCCACAAAAAGTAAAGCTTATAAGTGTTTGAACTCTAACACTAATAAAATTGTGGAAAGTATGAATGTCAAAATTGATGAGTATGCAGAAATAAATGAAGCTGACAGCAAAAGAGAACTAGAAGATTATAGATCTTTTATGTACATTAAGGAAGAAGAAGAGGCAAGTAACAGACTTACACCTAATGTCAAGTCTTAGGTAAGCAATGTCAAGTGACAGACAAATGTTGTCGAGCATCAGGAAAACAGTGCCGAAAGAGAACAAGAACATGCCAAGCTACAAGAAAATGCTGTCGAGTATTAGGAAGAGGTTTTCGAGCATTCAAAAGCTGAATCTGACAATCTTGTTGGGGAACCTAATGAAATAGAGGAGAGAAGAGCTTAACCTTATTTGGAAAAATATGTAAGAAGACATCACAAGCCTAAACAAATAATTGGAGACAAAAATATTGGAATTAATACCAGAAGTAAGACTAAGGATCCAACATGCCTACTATGTGAATTTGAACCCAAGTCAACTAGAGAGGCATTGGAGAATGAAGACTAGATATAAGCAATGAATGAAGAGATTGACCATATTGAGAAGAATGATACTTGGACTCTGGTGCTGAGACCTGAAAACAAAAATGTTATAGGAACAAAGTGGGTGTTTTGGAATAAGATGAATGAAAATGGTGAAATAACTAGGAACAAAGCTAGGCTGGTATGCAAAGGCTATGCACAAGAAGAAGGAATAGATTATGGGGAGACATTTGCCCCTATAGCTAGATTGGAAGGAATAAGAACTCTACTTGCATATGCTTCTTATAAAGATTTCAAGGTATATCAAATGGATGTCAAGTCTACATTTTTAAATGGTATACTAGAAGAAGAATTTTACATAGAACAACCATAAGGTTTTATTGATCCAAGCAGAAGACACATGGTGTGCAAATTGAACAAAGCACGATATGGATTGAAGCAAGCTCCCAGAGCATGGTATGAGAGGTTGCACAACTACTTGATACAAATTGGATTTTCAAGAACAAATGACACAAGCAATATGTACGTGAAAGATGAAGAAGGTAAAGGTATCCCATTGGCAAAAAAATTTGTGATGACATTATTTTTGGTGGACAAGATGCATTATGTAAAAAAATTTCAAATGAAATGCAAACTGAATTTGAAATGAGCATGTTTGGTGAGATCAAATTCTTTGTTGGTTTACAAGTATATCAAATGAAGAAAGGAATTTTCATTACACAATCTAAGTATGTAAATGAAATACTGAAAAATTTTGGGTTGGAAGATGCTAGACCAGTGAGTACTCCTATGGTTACTGGACAAAAGTTATCTAAGAATGATGATGCTGCAGAAGTGAATCAGACTTTGTACAGATCCATGATTGGAAAATTACAGTATATTGTACATAGTAGACCAGATATTGCACTAGCTATTGGGATTGTGGCAAGATTCTCTGCCAATCCTAAGGAAACACACATGATGACTATGAAAATAATTATGAGATACTTGAAAGGAACTATTGACTATGGTCTATATTATAAGAAGGATGACAAATTTGAACTCAGAGTTTATACAGATGTTGATTGGGTAGGAAATGTAGATGATAGAAAGAGCACTAGTGGTGGAGCTTTCTTTCTTGGACATAGATTAGTCTCTTGGACAAGCAAGAAACAAAATTGCATTTCCCAATCTACTATTGAGGCTGAGTATGTTGCTGTTGTAGTAAACTATTCAAACTTGGTATGGATAAAACAATTGTTGATAGGCATGAAAGAAGAAATCACTGAACCTATTGTTATTTTCTGTGACAACAAAAGTGCTATCAATATTTCTAAGAATCCAGTGATGCACACTAAGACCAAGCACATAGCAATCAAGTATCACTACTTGACAGAATTAGTACAAGATAAAGAAGTTTGAATGGAATATGTGAATACAAAAGAACAATTAGCAAACATATTCACTAAAGTTTTACGCAGAGAAGCTCATGAGTATTTGAGAAGTCAATTAGGGATCCTTCCCCTAACTGAGGCTGCCTAGTCAAGCTAGGAGCACTGCATCAAATATGCTACAACAGAATATTTGACAAATTGATGCAGAAGATTGTCACACTTTAGGGCTGGCCTAGAGTTGTGAAAAGGAGCAAAGACAAGGAATCGGTCATAAGCAAGATGACAAAGGGAGAAACACTTACCTACATAGATATTATCTACATCTAATGGATGTATGTTTTAGTTGTTGCTTTGGAATTTTTTTCAAAGAGGGAGACGAACTAATATGATAACACATGACACTAAAAAGTAAGGGTGATGAATTGAAATAAAGGATCAGGATAGAGGGAGATCTGAATACTTTTGACGGTCATAGAAGTGAGGCTTATATGATTCTAAATCAGAATGAATCTAAGGATATTCTAAATAATTCTCTGATGAATAGATAAGTTTTTGGATTGACTAGTAATCCATGTGTTATTCAGGTGATATCATATGGTGTTGCCATCAATGCCAAAGAGGGAGATTGTTGGAAACTGCAATTGAAACCATTGTTGTATTGTCATTGATGTCAAACCTTAATTGGTAAGACTTTTTCTACTTAGGAAAGTACTATATCTATTGTATTGTTGTGAAGGATTGGGGCAAGGTTGGTAACAATAGAACCTATAGAAAGGTTGAGTTATCTTGATATTACAAAGTGTACTTGACTATGTTGTACAATGATGAGACAATGTATTGTTTATACTAGTAAGACTGAAGACTAAACTGGTAGGCTTGACCGAGAAAAAAATGGAGAAATCATGTTTAAGCCAAGTAATGTTAGTGTCGACCGAGTTAGTATATGCTGAGCAAAATTCTAGTGTCGACCGAACAACAGTTAATTATCGAGGAAGATAGTATAAGCTGAGGAAACATTTTTAGTAATGACCGAGCTTTCTACATGAAGAACGAGTAGTTGATCACAGTATTGACCAAGTATCAACATTTTTATATTTAAAGAGAATTTAGTTTTGGAGCTGACATTGTTGAATTCTTGGATTATGTAAAACGTTGATTTTATTTATTGATTGTTTGAAAGCATTAAATGCACTGTAAAATGTGTTATTATAAATCTTTAAGAGATTTGAGATGAAGCCAAAAAACATGAAGCAGGTAGATTCAATGAATCTAATCTAACCCTAATATCTACGAATGAGATTGAGCGGCATAAGATGAGTTAACCTAATTGAGGAAAGTATTAAGGGAACTTGAGCATTAGATATGCATGTGGATGGGGGAAAAGAAAAGAATGCTAGAAGATCAGTAAAGTTTTATTGACTATATAAGCAGAAAAGGCTGAAGGAGAATTGTGGTGGTTGCTTGAAGAAAAGTTCCGAGCATATAAGAGATGGAGATCGCAAAGTTTAAAAGTCAATAAACCAGCATTAGTGTATGGAATCAAATCTGATATTTGCAAAGTGAGTTGTATGTTTTCAAATCAATATTGCTGCTACTTTCTAACCATTGTAACAGTCAAAATCCTTTTAACAAAGGTTGACCTAATAGTCATATGTTAAATCCTTTGAACAAGGTTGCATTCTAATGGAGTGTATGTTAGTCCTATAACAAGGCTCACTTTTAATAGCGTGATTGAAATCCTTTAACCGGATCACACCTAACAGTGTGTATTATAACCTTTGACAGGGTTCACTTTTAATCGAGCTCACTTCAAAAGAGTGAAAATAATAGTAGCATGTTACAAAGTGGTTTTTCCCACTTTGGGTTTCCACTATAAATCCTGGTGTTAATACTTATGCGAATGTTTTGGTTTGAACATTTATGTGTTTTACAAGTTAAGTTACAGCTGGATAGTGGACTACATTGTTATATGTTTCTATTATTGAATCAGTGATGATCGAGTTTGTTTTGGTTATTGGATCTGATTTAAAGAAAAGTTTTTAAGTTTGTCTTATACATCAGGACCTAAGAACAATTGATTCACCCCCCTCTCTATTGTTCTAAATCATATTAACAGTTTCTCCTATTCAAGATGTTCCTAATCCCATTGCAAATCCTAATGCTCATTCTAAAGATGCTGATGTCCTTGGTTGTCATATAGATGTTGATGAACTTATTGATTATCCTTTTTCATCTTCCACTTCCATTCTTGGACCTCTTCCATCACCACTAAGGGCTTCATGTCTACCTTCCATCTTGGGCCCTTATGTCCCTTCACTTTCCCCTCCCAACTCTCCTAATTCATCATCCATCTTGGGTCCTTACGTCCCTCCATCTCCTATCTTTCCTTAAGATCAACATAGATGCATACCCTTGAATCTTTTTCATCCACCAACTCATCTAAACCATTCATATCCTCCTTTTTCTTCCACAAGTCCCAAGTCTTTTGGAAGTAACTTGAATGTTCAATACAAGAAAAAGAAGCAATACAAGAATCCATCAAAAAAAGAAGATCACCATGTCTCCTCTAATTGACATGGAGGTATAAAGTCAATAGAGATATCTAAGAAGAAAACTACAAGACAAGTATGGGTTCCAAAATCCATCATTAAAGATATCCTCTCTAAATCATCAAAAAGAAATGAAAATCCTAAGGTTATATGGATTCCAAAGTCTCTCTTGAAAGAGTCTAATGTTGAGAAACAAGTGAAGTTGACATTCAAGCTTCCAAAGGCTTCCACTTCATCTTCTTCCAAAAACATTCTTTCATTCCATGTGCCTAAACCACAACCTCTGCTAAACATTCATCATATTCCTTCTTGTATTCCTTCATTCACATTTCCTCCATCCTCTTGCCACCCTTCAAGGTGTGTGTTGACATTTATCTTTCCTTCCTTTCCATCTACCCTTCCACATTCCTTCCATTCATTATCCTTCTACCTTCTATCTTTTTTCCTCATTTTCCTATTCCTCCTATCTTCCAACCTCATCGCTTTACATAAAACCTTATCCTCCATTTTTCTCATCCATCTTCCTTTCCCTCTTAGCATCATTGAGCATATCATTTTGAATCCATGGCATATCATGGTTTATCCTTTCAAGGAGCATTATCTAAATATCTTGCCTTCTTCCAAAAACATTAAAAAAAAAAAATGAAAAAATTGAAAATGTGCCTTGGTGGAAACCTAGAAATAGGTGCCTTGGTAGGAAAAGTAAAGAGAAATAAATTCTTCCTATGGTGAAAACCACTCCCTTGTGGCACCTTGGATAAGTACCGTGATGAAAACCTGGCAATCGGGCATCATGCGTAGTTTTTCTACATATTTCATCCATTCCATCTTCTCTCTTGGATCTTGACAATGTTGACCTATACACCAACATTTGGCTATCTTATGAGTGATCTTGCGATGATCTTTCTTTCATTCCATTCATATTTAGCCTTCATATTTATTTTCCTCCATTCATTCTAACCTTTCACTATCCTTTTGCCCTTTGGTCTTGATCTAATTAAAAAAGAGTAAAACACGATGCTATGTAGCCTCTTGACATGTCTACTCCTTTGGACTGCATCCTTTCCTTCTTTTTCATTACACTTTTGTGACTTATCCTATGCTAGCCTTTCATTGCTTGTCCATATGTACTTTTCATGACTTTTTTTCCCTAGCTTGGGTACTCTATAGGAGTTTAACATAGAGGATTTCTTCCCTTCATTCTCCTTCATTCTCTTGTCTTCCATCTCTTCCACTAGCTTGCTATTCCCTCTTGTCCTCCACCTTGCTAGAAATTGGGACTACACAATGTGATCTGGCTTGGGAGTTTGATGCACATTCTGTCTGGGGGCATCCTTTGTACATATTTATTGATCCTCAAAAAATTCCAAAAAAAATCATATATGATGCTGAAAAAAATCTTTAAAAGCATATAAAGTCCTGAAAAAATACAAAAAAATTCAAAAAATTCAAAAAATTCAAAAAAAATAGAAAAAGTTCCTTGGTGAAAACCTAGAAATAGGAACCTTGGTAGCAAAAATACAAAAAAATTAAAAAAATCAATAAATCTCCAAGTGGTGAAAACTTGGAAACAGGCACTGCTTGAGGCCTTTTGCACCCTTGTTTCTTAGCACACATCCTCGACACTTAGCCTTTCTCCATCATGCCTTGACCTTGTTGCCTTGATTTGGAATTGGTCTTTGTCTTTGTCTAAGGGGCATAACTATGTTAACTTTGGTCTCTAAGATGCATTGGTCTTTAGGACATCCTGGCAAACAATATTTTTCAATGCCACCCCTACTGTATTTTTCAACACTACCCTAGCGTCAAGTATTTCTCAACACTTATTAGATATCCTACCCACAGTCTAGCATGATATGATATTTTCTCACTAGCAGATGTGATACTCAAAGTTTGACTCTATGACCTACACACATGCACTTAAACACTCGACTCACTGAGACTTGTTGGACTTTATTTCTTTGTGTGTTGTCCATGATGATTTCTTTGATGAATGTTCTCTCCCTAATAGTTTTCGATGATGCTGAGCTAGAAGACTGGGGGAATGAGAACATGTTTTATTTCTTTTTCCACTTGTGGGTATATTTTGTTGATCCTAACTGTCATTAGCATTTATGCTTATTCCACTTGAGATTAGGGTCTATAGGGTATTATCCTTGACTATTTTCTACAAGTGCATGCTTTTAGTCATCTTAACTTTCTTTTGTCTCGATGCGAGCCTAATCTTGCTATATCACACTTAGGGAACCTCACTACACTAGTCATCTTGACCTACATGTCTTTGATGCCTAGGTAGAATTTCCACATATCTATCTGATATAGATCATATTCATATTCACATAGTCATACTAGTGTGTATTGTATGATCTTGTGACGCTACTAATAACGCTTGATGATGAATAGTAGAGTCTAAAAGCTTTGTGACCTTGCAAGTAAACCACTTTTCATTGTAGCTTGCATTTTTAGGTTCATGTTAGAATAATTTTGCATCTTGCAAATGGAGAGAGCTCTCATTTCATCTTTCATGGACTTGTTAGACAAACTACACTCACCTTTCGCTTCTTCCCAATCATATATTTTTCTTCAAGATGTCTTTCATATCACATCATTTTCTATTCATTTTAGGATTAAAACCAAAATCTGAGTTCATCTTGATCGTCAAAATCACAATTTCTCTTTCTTCCCCGTAGTTGGCTAACCTTTTGAGGCCTGATCCTTTGATCTTCACTGGGGCATCTTTCTTTCTTCATTCCCATCTCTTTCAACCTCCTAGTCTTTCATTCATTTTCATTTGCTTCATCTCTCTCTAAGGTCTCGACTGGGGCATATTTTTTTCACTTCTTGATGGTTATTCTCTTATCTTTCATCTTCGATTATGATTTCTAGTGACTTGATCAAGTTTATTAATTTACTGTTTCTCCTCTACCTGATTTCAATTTTGATACGGAGGGGGCAGTACATATCAGCTTCAATCTTTTATTCAACTTTATCAATCAGTTCAACTTGAGATTCTTATCTCTTATTTGAGACTTGACAATTTCTTATTCATAGGTATGTTGGTCTTGTCTTTCAGCTTATCTTTGTCAGCTGATGCTTATCTTTATCCTGATGTGTTCACATCCGTCGAACACACATCTGGGTTATTTTTTGATCCCAAATTGATCTCACATGTCAATTCCATTCTTTGACCACATGTGATCCCAAATCAATCTCACATTAGTCAAAGAGGGGCAAATGTATGCACCCTAAAATGGTCACCTAGACTTTGGGCCACCATTCAGCAATTTATCAACTTCCTAAATCAGCATCTTCAGCTCAATATCAATTTCCTTGATCAAATCCTAATTCTATCATTTATTCAATTTTATTTTATGGGCTAACCATTTTATCCTAAATTCTTTATTTATTTAAAAGGAATTTCCTCCCCTTTTATTAAATAAAAAGCCCCCCTTTTCCTCTTATCCTAAGTTGCACAAATAAAGCATTATTCTTATTTTATAAAAAGAAGAAAAGGTCTTTTTCTCTCATATGGACACAAAATTCAACTCTTATTTTCTCATTGGAGGAGATCTATGCACATGGATTGCTCCTCTTTCAAGCTCCACCCTTGATTAAATCTTTTTCCTCTTAATCACCATGGTCCATTCCTTTTCAATTCCTTTAAAAAGAGAGATCTTTTCTCATTCTAGGATCCCCAACTTTGAATACTAATCTTATGCTACAGGATTTATTTGAAATTTTGGAGCTTTGGAGATCATTCTTGCATTTTAGCTTTCATTCTTGCATCATAGCTTCATGTTTATGCTTTCTAGCTTAGTTTCCTTTATGCTCTAAATTAGCTCACATAGCTTAATTAGCAAGGCTTGTAATACTTTCATTTCCATAGCTTAGCTTTCATCTTCATTCTTAGCATAGTTGTATTACATTCTCATCTTGATTCTTGAGGATATTGGCATTTTTGCCCTTGTCTCTTTGAATCTCCCATTGTGTGGTTTACTAGCAAGGTTGCATGCTTCAATAGCTCTAGCTGAGAGCACTATCAAACATCCTTGTGACTCCATACCTAGGGAGCTCTAGGTCACTTTCTCAATGTTTCCCATTCATGGATTCTCTTGGAAGTAATGACTTAGAGAAGTGCACTATTTAGTGTGTACACCAAGAGCCTGAGCTCTTGACATTCCAGAATGACTATGAGATAACATGTTACCTCAATGCAATTGAAATTGTAGTATCTTCCACCAGTGAACTAGCTACAAGCATGATAGAGCCAGACATCAAGTACCTTAGTCGTAAAAAAAAAGAAAAGAAAAAAAGAATAAGAGTTCTGATGGCGAAAACCACTGTGTGGCAGTGTCAGAACCTAAAAAAGTAAAAATAAATGACGTATCCAAGGGTGAAAACCTCTCTAAGGCACCTAAGGATGAGGTACTTGATCATCTCCCGAGTTACTTTCAAGATAGATCTTCAGTGCTTGTTGATCCAACACAAGCAGTCAACTTGGGTATAGATGAAGCTCCGTAGATAGTGCACTTGGCGCAGTCCTTGTCACCTCTAGAAAGGGAGACATACACCAAGTTCTTATAGAGGAAGAAGATTAATTTTTCTTGGACTTATTCTGATATGCCATGGTTGGACACTAATCTCATTATGCATCACTTGTCCATAGCTCTAGGTGTAAAACCAATCAAACAAAAATTGAGGAAAATGCATGCTCACATAGCTCTTCTAGTCAAAGCAAAATTCAAAAAACTCCTCAGCTCAGGATTCTTAAGAGATATTGACTATGTCGAATGGATCTCAAATATTGTACCATTTTCAAAACATGACAAATCCATTTGCATCTTCACAAACTTTAGAGATCTCAATAGAGCATGCCCAAAGGATGATTTTCCACTCCCAAACATAGATATGATAGTGGACATGATCGTGGGTTATGAGATCTATTCATTGATGGAAGATTTTTTTGGATATAATCAGATCAAGATAGCTCCTGAAGATCAAGATAGCTCCTGAAAACCAAGAAAAGAATGCATTCACTTGTGTATGGGGTACCTATTGTTGGACCATTGTGTCTTTTGGATTAAAAAATTTAGGAGCTACCTATGAATGATCTATGACCACTATCTTTCATGACATGATGCATAAGAATATGAAAGATTATGTGGATGACACCTTGGCTAAATCTAAGAAAAGAGACACACACTTAGGTGATTTGGAAGTCATTCTAGATCGCATGGAATAGTTCCAACTAAGATTAAATCCAAAAAAGTATGCATTTGGCGTCACCTCTGGAAAACTTATAGGATTCATTATTTCAGCAAAAGGAATAGAGGTAGTCCCTGAAAAAGTCCAAGCAATCATGGATATTCCACCTCCTAAAAATATTAGTCAAATGAGGAGTCTTCAAGGACGTCTTCAATCTATAAGGAGGTTCATTTCCCAGCTGGCAGATAGAGCTCAACCTCTCAATAAGAACTTGCATAAGGGAGTTAAATGTATCTGGTATGAGGATTGTCAAAAGAGCATGGACCAAATCAAACAATACTTGGCAAATCCTCCTATTTTAATGTCTCCTATACTAGGGAAGCCACTTATACTATATGTTTTAGCAACAGAATCTTCCCTGGGGGCATTACTAGCTCAACTTGATGAAAA
Source organism: Chamaecyparis obtusa (assembly GCA_027943335.1). Classification (NCBI taxonomy): domain Eukaryota; kingdom Viridiplantae; phylum Streptophyta; class Pinopsida; order Cupressales; family Cupressaceae; genus Chamaecyparis; species Chamaecyparis obtusa. The sequence continues at coordinate 1,006,362 of BSBK01004076.1, read as the reverse complement.
TGGGAAAGAAAGAGCCATATATAACAGCATTCGAACTCTTGTTCAATATGAGGTTAACTACACCAGTATTGAAAAAGCTTGCCTTGCAGTGGTGTTTGCTTCCCAAAAGTTGTGACATTACATGCTTGCACACACAATACACCTCATAGAAAAAATTGATCCCCTCAAGTATTTGCTCGGTAAGGCTGCCCTCACAGGTAGACTTGCTAAATGAATGATGATTCTTTCATAATTTGACATAGAGTACACTGAGCGTAAAGCTATAAAAGGATAGGCCATAGCAGATCAATTGGCTGATTTCCCAATTCAAGATAGTATACCTATTCAAGTTGCCTTTCCAAATGAGCACCTCATGTACGTGACTAAGAGAATGTGGAAGATGTTCTTTGATGGATCTTTTATGCAAAATGGCTCAAGAGCTGGTGTGTTGTTTGTTTCTCCTCATGGGTACGCGATTCCTAAGTCTTACAAGTTATTGTTCCCATGTACAAACAACATTATCGAGTATGAAGCTTTGACAAATGGGCTCAAGATGGCCATAGCATGGAGAATCATAGAGTTACATATCTATGGGGATTCACAGCTGATAATCAACCAAATTAATGAAGAATATCAAACAAAAGATGAGAAACTAGTACCTTATAAGAAAATGGTTGATTCATTGAGACGGTATTTCACATTCATCACATTTCAGCAAATCCCTAGAGTATAAAACAAAGTAGTTGATGCTATGGCTACACTTACTTCACTCCTCCAGTTAGATCAACATGAATCCAAATTTGAATGACTGGTGGAAGATCTACATTACCCTATTTATGACTCCTAAGAAAGCCATGTCATCTATACCCTTGTTGGTCGTGACTCATCCTGATATGGTGCCATTTACTCATACCTCTATGATGGCATTATCCTTGATAATTTTAACCACTCTGAATGAAGAAACCTTACTTGAAAAGCCTCTCGCCATACCCTTATCTCTAGTGATTTGTATAGGAGGGGTCTAGATGGGACACTTCTTAGATGCTTAGAAAAGGATGAATCTAATCAAGCGTTAGTTGACATTCATGAGGGCATCTATGGGGGACATTCCAATGGTCTTTCTATGGCTTGAAGGTTGCTTAGGGTGGGGTACTATTGGCCTACAATGCAAATGGATGTAGTAGCTTTTGCAAAGTCATGCGAATGGTGTCAAAAACATGGTCACCTGATACATGCTCCAGGCAGGGAGCTTATTCCTTCTATATCTCATTGGCCATTTCAGCACTGGGCCTTTGATCTTGTTGGGAAAATTCATCCCAACTCATCAGGTGGACACAAATTTATCATTACTACTACTAACTACTTTACTAAATGGGTAGAAGTTGTCACACTTTATGTTGCCTCAGGCAAGATAGTTTCTCTTTTCATCCTGAACCATATCATCTCTCGATATGGCATTCCTTCTAAGATTATCACTAACAATAGAGGTCTGTTCAAAAATAAGGACCTTAAACAACTCTACCAGAAATTTAGGATTAAACAACATTGGTCCTCCATTTACTTCCCACAAGGAAATGGTCAAGTAGAGGCTTCAAATAAAACCATTCTTAAAATCCTACGTAAAATAGTTCATAAGAATGGTAGAGATTAGCATTTATAGATAAATCTAGCTTTATGGGCCTATAGAATGAGTATTCGTACTCCTATTGGGGCTACTCCTTTTTCCCTTACTTATGGTGTTGAAGTAGTGTTATCTTTAAAGGTTGAGATTCCTTCACTTAGAGTCTCCCTCAAAGGTCTGGTTATAGATGAAGACTACCATGCCATGAGACTCCAAGAGTTAGAACTTCTAGATGAGAAATGACAAGCATCATTTGACCATATGAGGGTCTATCAAAAGCGCATGTCCAAAACTTTCAACAAAAAGGGTCACCCTAGAGAATTCCAAGTGGGAGGTCTTGTCCTATGTGAAAATCCTAAGAACCAACAACATAGAGATCAAAAGGGCAAATTTGAACCTAATTGGCTTGGACCTTATATCATTACTATAGCTTTTGGGATAGGTGCTTATTTATTATCTACCAAAGAGGGAGATCAGCTCCCTAATCCTATCAATGTCTTGCACCTGAAGAAGTTCTATCCTTGATGCATGTTCTTTCTGGGGGAATCCTTTGTACATATTTATTGATCCTGAAAAAAATTCCAAAAAAATTCATAGATGATGCTGAAAAAATCCTAAAAAGCATATAAAGTCCTGAAAAAATACAAAAAAATCAAAACATTGCAAAAAATTCAAAAAAAAAATAGAAAAAGTGCCTTGGTGAAAACCTGGAAACAAGCACCTTGGTAGCAAAAATACAAAAAAATTGAAAAAATCCAAAAATCTGTCAAGTGGTGAAAACCTGGAAATAGACACTACTTGAGGCCTTTGCACCCTTGTTTCTTAGCACTCATCCTCGACACTTAGCCTTTCTCCATCATGCCTTGTCCTTATTGCCTTGGTTTGGAATTGGTCTTTGTCTTTGTCTAGGGGGCATAACTATGTTAGCTTTGGTCTCTTGGAAGCGTTAGTCTTTAGGACATCTTGCAAATGGCATTTTTCAACACCACCCCAACTATGTTTTTCAACACTACCCTAGCATCAAGTGTTTCTCAACACTTATCAGATATCCTACCCACAGTCTACCATGATATGATATTTTCCATTGGCAAATGCGATACTCAAAGTTTGATTCTATGACCTACACACACACACTTAAACACTTGACTCACTGAGACTTGCTTGACTTTATTTCTTTGTGTGTTGTCTATGATGATTTCTTTGATGAGTGTTCTCTCCCTAATAGTTTTCGATGATGCATGACTAGAAGATTGGGGGCACAAGGATGTGTTTTATTTGTTTTATGCTTGTGGGTATATTTTGTTGATCTTAACTATCATGAGCATCTATGCTTGTTCCACTTGACACTAGGATCTACAATGTATTATCCTTGACTAATTTTTGCAAGTGCATGCTTATAGTCATCTTGACTTTCTTGTGTCTCGATGCGAGCATAATCTTGCTATACCAAACTTAGGGACCCTCACTTCACTAGCCATCTTGACCTACATGTCTTTGATGCTTAGGTGGGATTCCCACATATCTATCTGATACAGATCATATTCATATACCCATAGTCATACTAGTGTGTATTGTATGATCTTGAGATGCTACCAATAAAGCTTGATGACAATTATTAGAGTCTAATGGCTTTGTACCCTTGCAAGTAAACCACTTTTCATAGTAGCTTGCATTCTTAGTTTCATGTTAATTTAGTTTTGCATCTTGCATATGGAGAGAGCTCTCCTTTCATCTTTCATAGAATTTTAATCAACTGCGGTCACATTTTGATCTTTATTTCCTTATCTTCTGTCGTGATCTCAATCAAAATTTTCTATCTTAAATAGTTGATTGATTTTGACACATTCTTTTTCTTGAGGCACATTCTCTTTCTTCCCTCCATTTCTTTCCACCTCTTCCAAAGTTCTATCTTCCATTCGCTTTCACCCCACTTCTTTGCTTCTAATTCAACATTGGGGCATAATCTTTCTTGATGATCTACCTTGGTTCTGTGATCCTTATATCTTTCATCTTACATCAAGAACCTTATCTTTAGTTCGATTTCATCAAATTTATCAATTTACTCTTTCTCCTCTACCTCATTTCAATTTCAATCATGAGGGGGCAATACCTATCAAACTTCAATCCTTGATTCGACATTATCAAACCTTTCAATCAAACCTTGCTTGAGACTTGACAATTACCTATTTATAGGGGCGTTGTCCTTGTCCTTTTCAATCAACTTATCTTTGTCCTAACGTGTTCCCATCCGTCAAACACATGTCTGGGTTGTTTTGTGATCCCAAATCGATCTCACACTTCAATTCCATTCTTTGGCTACATGTGATCCCAAATCAATGTCACATTAGTCAAAGAGGGGCAAATGTATGCACCCTAAAATGGTCACCTAGACTTTGGGCCCCATTCTTCAATTTATCAATTTCCTGAATCAATACTTGGCAATTTTCAAATCAATTTCCTTGATCAAATCCTAATTATATCATTTATTCGATTATATTCTATGGGCTAACCATTTTATCCTAAATCTTTATTTAATTAAAAGGAATTCCCTCCCCTTTTATTAAATAAAAAGCCCCCACTTACCTCTTATCCTAAGTTGCACAAATAAAGCATTATTCTTATTTTATAAAAAGAAGAAAAAACATTTTTGTCTCACATGGGGTATAAAAGTCAACACTTCTTTCTCATTGGAGGAGACTTGTGCACATGGATTGATCCCTTTTCGAAATCCCACCCTTGATCAACTCTTTTTTCCTCTTAATCTCCACCATCTGTTATTCTCATTTCCTATAAAAGAAGAGCTCTCTTCTCATTCTATGATCCCATTCTTTCAAACTAATCTTATGTTGTAGGATTTCTTGGTGACTTTGGAGCTTTGGAGAAATTCTTGCATTCTAGCTTTCATTCTTGCATTTAGCTTAGCTTTCATGGCATTTTAGTTTACTTTCCTTTCATGTTCTAGCTTAACTCACCTAGTTTAATTAGCAAAGGCTTTTAATACTTTCATTTTCATAGCATAGTTTCATTCTTGCATCTCCATTTCTAGCATAGCATTGCATTGCATTTTCATCTTGATTCTTGAAGATATTGGCATTCTTGCCCTTGTCTCTTTGAATCTCCCATTGCATGGTTTACTAGCAAGGTTATAGGCTTAATAGCTCTAGCTAAGAGCATTCTAAACACCCTTGTGACTCCATGCCTAGGGAGCTCTAGGTCTCTTTCTCAAGGTTTCCAATCCATGGATGCCCTTGGAAGTAATGACTTAGAGAAGTGCACATTTTGAGTGTACAGTAAGGACTATCTTAAGCTATAGGAAGGCCACTTCACAATCTGGGGTCCATTGGAACTCAGAATCTTTAGTAAGAAGAGTGTGAAGGGGACTTTCCATTTTACCAAAATCCTTTATAAACCTTTTGTAATAGCATGCATGTCCAAGAAAACTTTGGACATCTTTTTGCTTGGTTGGTGTGGGAAGGTTTTGAATTATCTCAATTTTGGCTGGATCCACTTGTATTCCTACTGTAGATATATAGTGGCCAAGTACTATCCCTTCTTGCATCATCATGAAGCATTTCTTGCTATTAAGAGATAGATTATGTTCTTCACACCATTTTAGAACCTTGTCAACATTGCTTAAAGCTTCCTCATAAGTTTCACCATAGGTTGTGAAATCATCCATATAGATCTCCATATAGTCATGAGAGATGTCAGCAAAGATGTTGATGACTGCTCTCTGAAAGGTTTTTGGGGCATTACAAAGACCAAATGGAAGAACCGAATAAGCAAAAGTTCCCCAAGGGCAAGGGAAAGTAGTCTTCTCCTAATCTTTGGGAAAGATTCAGATCTAATTGTACCCACTATACCCATCTAGGATGGAAAAGTACTATTTGCTAGCTAGAGAGTCCAAGACTTGGTCAATGAATGGGAGAGGAAAATGGTCTTTTTTGGTGGCATTATTGAGTTCCCTATAGTCTACACACACCCACTATTTGCCTCCCTTTTTTGGCACAATTACTAATGGGGAAACCCACTGACTATCCAATATTGGGTAAATGAATCTAGTGTTGAGAAGTTTTTGCAATTCTATTTTAATGATTTCTCGTAAGGCTGGATTCACTCACCTCTGGAATTGCCTTACTAGAGGTTTATCTTCTTTTAGATAGATCTGGTGAGTGCATAGTTTTGGATCCAGACCTTTCATGTCAGAATAATCCCAAGCAAATGCTCTAGTATGGGCCTTCAGTGTTTCAGTCAAAGATGTTTGTTGTTGAGTAGTTAATTTCCCATTGATGTTTAGGTAACGTTTAAGGGAAACCTCTATTTGCTTAGTCAGCTCTATCATAGATGCATCTATAAATGAGGGTACTTGTATCTCATGGGGAAGCAATTAGTGATAAAACTCTTTGGCTACAGGAGAAGGCCATTGGCAATTTGGGTTTAAAACTTGCAGAAAGCAGTCTTTGGAAGAACAACCCAGTAATTCCAGACTTGAACCATACTGATTTTGTAGGATATGGGTGATTACCTTATCTTCATCTTGAAGCTGTAGGAAAGGGTCCCTCTGTATCATCATTAATTTTGACACTAAATTGATAACCTCGGCCTCTTCTCCTATGTCAGGCCAGATTGGTGAAGCTAATTCCATTTGGGGTTGAGCAGGAGGATATAGGAAAAGAGTCTGAGTATGTTAGCCATAAAAAATGCTCATATCCCTTGAGCGACACCCAATATGAGCATCAAAAGTTGCTAGCCATGGTCTACCTAGTATAATCAAATATCCTCCTAATGTAGCCTTTGGTGACAAGATCATGAAATTGACTGGGTATGACTAGGTTGCAAGGTCAACAATTATATCCTCAACCATTCCATCAGCTTTTACATTTGAACTATCTACGAGCTACAAGATAGTTGGAGTGGTTCGGAGGTTATATATGCCAAGTTGCTGCATTATATCCCTAGTCATAATATTTATAGCAGCTCTAAGATCTACCAATACATTCTTAATGGTGGTCCCATTAATAATGAATTCGACAACAGGGCTACCTGGGTCAGAATATTTTGGGATGGTAAGCTTTCCTATCATGATGTCAGTGAGCTTTCCTAACACATGTACCATCTAAGGATCTTTTCTTTTGTGACCAGGCTTCTTAAAGCAAGCTTCTTTTATGGCCTTTCTATAGGTAGGAACATCCTTAATTGCTTGGAATAAAGGTATTTGGACATTAACATTCTTCAATTGATTGAGGATGTTGAATTCAATTTCTGGAGCAAGCTTAGGATTGGTTGGCTGCAACCTTTGTGGAAAAGGTGGCCCAGTAGGGTGGATTTGATCAGCTCTAGGCTAGGGTGTTGGAAGAGGAGTGGTATCTTTAGTTTGTACAGGTTCCTCTTGGGGTACTTTACTTATGATTGGATGTTCAAGAGCAGGAAGAGTAGTCCCAGACCGGAGGTGTATATCATCGAGGGTGATTGCATAGGTAGGATATTGCATTTGATCGGTATTATACACATTTTGTTGAGGTGCAGGAGGCCTATTATTTAGGTTTAGCTATGATTGAGTAGGCAATTGGGTTGGTTTTGGAGGTTGGCTATTAGTAGATGGTGGTGGTAAGAGTGATTGCTGTTGTGGTGCTTAGAGAGGCAGATTCATATATCCTTGGGTTTGAGGTGGCTATTGCTGGTTTCCTCGCCATTGAGGATTCTGCTACCAATTACCCTATGGTGGTTGCCAGGCCCCTTGGGGTTGTTTCCAACTCCCTTGAGGATTCTACCACTACAAATTAGGGTAATTTTTCCATTGATTTTGATAGTTGTTCCAAGGAGGATCCTGATAATTCATAGAAGGTTGCCATTGATTGCTATAAAATGGATTACTGAATGTAAGTGGGTCCTGAGGCATACCTTGTCATTGTGCCCATGGGCATCTTTAAGCAACAAATAATAGTTGTTCATCCCTTGGTTCAACTGGCTTGTATTCAGTTGGCATCTGCGTGGCCTCCATATTGGCAACTAGTTTACACCGGCAATCTCTCTTCTTCTACCAATAATGTGGACAGAATTCTACTAACATAGCCTCTGCTTCCTCATGCTTCTTCTTGGCCTACAAAGTATCTAGCTCATGTGTGGCCATATTGTTGATGATATCTTTCTTGAATTTAGATAAGAGATGATTTATCTCTGATCTGGAAGGACCTGAACCATTTGTCCTTCCAATTGCTGGTTTGTATCCTCTTCCTCTTTTCCCAGTAGCCCGTGAGTATTTGAGGCATATTTTCTTTATGTCATCCCAACTGGATTGAGTTATGTCCCCTCCTACCATCAAATCTAAAGCTTCAGTGCATCCATCTTGTATTCCTCTAAGAAATAGTAGCTTCTTAGATTCCTCATTAAGCTCATGCTCTATGTTCCTTTAAAGACTATACATGAACCATGAGATATAGTCTTCAAGTGACTCATCCTCTTTTTGAGTCATTTTAAAAAGGTCTTATCCTTTCATATCAATTCCCTGACAATATTCCTTATACTTAGTTAGGAATGCTTCCTGCATTCCTGCCCAATCCTAGACAAAATCCCATCCTAGGCCCATAAACCAACGCAAAGCGCACTCCTTAAGAGTCACAGGAAATAGTTTGAGCTTGTGAGAATCAAAGGTGTAGTCATAACTTCTACACAGGATGTCAAACTCAAAGAGAAAGGTATCCGAGTCCTTTGTTACTAAACCATAGAATTTTGGCAAGGAAGAAGAAGGTATGCTCTTAAGGTTGTTGGTGTCCCATTGGTCAGTAATAGAGAATGGAAAAGCAGGAGGATTAGCCATCCTAGCAGGATTTATTGGTCATGGAGGTGGTTGATAAGGAGGTTGATATATGACTAACTATAATGAGTTTTCTTGACTGATTGGATATTTAGGAAAATGAGCTCTCAGGTGAGCAAAGACATCTGCAAATTCATTAATTTTAGGTTTCTCTTCAAAAGAATCAACATGTTCTTCTTCAGAGGATGAGGAGGATGACATAGTTTCAGGGAGGTCAATTGTGGCATCAACAAATGAATTTTCTTCCTTGAATGGATTATTGGTTTGTTTGGCAAGTACCATCCTCTGGCGTCTCTTCTTTGGTTATGCATACAGGTAGTAGGGAGTGATGTAATTCATAGATTTCTCCTAAAAATAATGTATTCTAACAAACTAGAAATGAAACAAAGTCTAAGAATGGCTTATTAAAGACTTGGTTCGGCACCATCCCTGACAACAACACCAAAAATGATCACTTCCTATAAAGGCTCAGAAACTAGGTATAATTCTGAACTCAGGGATTGGACATCTAACCGAGCAGCTTATCCTCTTTATGGAAATTCATTTAGTAAGTTAGGCCAAGGACGTATCACTTGAAATGGGCCAGCAAAGTATATGCACCAAGAATCATTCAACCACACATTATCATTGCTGCAGGAAGTAAATGATGAAGGAAAACTATACTATAATTGCAAGCAATGAATACTAAAGTAATGCTTAAGCTGAAGTTTATGGAAAATTAAGTGTTGGAATAGAAGCTACAAAAGTACAACTATTAATAAGACATGCAAAATCTTACAAACTATGCCATGATACTTTTGTTGTTCTACGACTTTGGCTGTAGGAGGCGTTAACCGATCTGTAGCTTTGGCTACAGGAGCAGTTCAACACTTGGCACTTAATCAACAGAAATGTAGGAAATGCTTCTAGCTAATATGAGTCTATTTTACTATGGATTTCTCACCAAGTGGGCCCCCTTGGATGAGTATCCTAAATCACAATTATGCTCAGCTGAATATCAATACTTCATTTTATTGATTAAGTATCAAAATACAAAATTCTCATAACACCATGAAACTAACTAAAGAATTGTTTCTATATACTTGACAATTCCCTCTTTGTTGTTGTGATTACATAGGAGCAAGGCTTTATTTAAAAGAACACTCCTAACTAATTTCTAACCGCATCATAGAAACAGGTGGATATTTATTACAACATTAATGACTAGAAAGAGGGAAAACTTTAAAGACTAAATAGATTGATCTTGAATTGGAGAAGAGAATTGTCATGACAACAAATACAACATCCATTCGTGCCTAGATCCTCTCAGGGAAATTAACACACCGCCCAACTCATTGTTGAAACTGCCACCTTATTCCTTTAACTGATGCTGCATTGAATGTTCTTCCATTGAAAGTTGTGGAAGATCAGGCGGAACACTCCATGGATGAATGCACTAGACCTAGTCAAAACAACATTCGCTATTCCAATGTACTATGCCTTTAAAGGTTAGGATAAGATATTTATGACAGTAATTACTAGAACACGCATAATCAATCACATTCAAACATCTACTCTTACTTATTCAAAACACAACAACATCTTTCAGATCAAGAAATATAGCATTTTATCCAAGCATAGTATAGTAAGTATGTTTAAACCATGTTAAACGTTTGTTGGTAGAATGCCTTATAGTAGCATAAAATCATAAGAGTCTTGCAATAAATGTATCAAAATACAGCAAAAAGGTATTGCAAATATTATACTAAGGCATTCTAAAGTATGGCATTAATATGCCTCATCACCCTTCCATTTATTTCAAGAAGATATCCTTCCATCTCAAACACCCCATATTCCTTCACCTCTTAGATCCTACCCATATCCTAAGCAAGATCAAGATATACTTTCCATCTCTAATGAACTTATCGAAAATCAAAAGAAAAGTATTCTTCCTAGGCTATCAAAATATCCTTGTCAAGATCAAAGTACCCCAACATCCACTTTTCATAAGCCTCCATATCTATCTCAAGATTCAACTGCTCCTATCAAAGTCACTCCTATCAAAGCTCCATATAAGCCTGTTGGTATAAAGATAAATCAAAAATACAAAAGCCTTGGCCATGCAGCTCAAAGTAAAGATGTTGATATCCCACCCACATCCCATTTACCTCCATTTTTGCATAAGCATATTCCTTATACATCCTCCAAATCAATCCTTGGTCCCTATATCCCAAAATTGAAACCTTATACATCCTCCAAATCCATCCTTGGTCCCTATATCCCAAACTTGAAATCTCATACATTCTCCAAATCCATATTGGGCCCTTACATTCCTCCATCAACCTTTCCTACCATCCCTATCCCACCATCTCCTTACCTTACCATGTATCAAGATCAACAAAGACATACATACTTAAGAAACTAAGCACCTATCCATGTCAATCCTCCATATTAGACCATCCATATGAACCAACCATATCAACCTTATTCATCCACCAATCCCAAGTCCTTTGGAAGAAATTTGGATGTGCAACATAAAAATCATAAATCCAAGAATCCACTTATGTATGAAGAGCACCATGTCCCATCTAATCGACATGTGAATGGAAGAAAAAAAGAAATATTCAAGAGACCACAAAGGTCCATCAAGAAAAATAAAAATCAAGGAAAATGTGGGTTCCTAAATCCCTCATTGAAGAAATGCATTCTAAAGCATCCAAAAGGAAAGAAAAATCAAAGAAAGTGTGTATTCCCAAGTTACTTTTGAAGGACTTGCACACAAAAGAGAAATCAAAGTTGAAATTCAATCTTCCAAAGGCTTACACTTCACATTCTTCCAAACATATTCCATCTTACCCATCAATTTTGAGTCCTTGTGTCCCAAGATCCATATCCTCTCTTACATCAAAGTCTCAAGCTATCTCACCCATTTTTCCTCCATTATTCCACTACCCTTCAAGGTGTGTATTGATGTTGATCTTGATAATGCTTCTTATCCTCCTATTCATTATCTTTACATTCCTTTTTTCATGTGCACACATGGAAAGACTTATTATCCTCTCATTCATTATCCTTCCATTTCCATTATCCAATCCATTGCATAAATCTTTAGCCACCCTCTGCCTTATCCACCATGTCACCTTTCCACCACCCTATCAAAATCTTTGAGCATACCTTCCAGTGGCCTTGGCCCATACTATCATACCTTTTCAAGGAGTATACAAAGAGCATGAGGCTTGAGTCCATCCAAAAAGAGAAAATTGAAAAAAAAATAAAATAAAAAGAAAATAAAAAAAGAAGAAAAAGAAAAGAAAAGAAATCCATCCTATGGTGAAAACCACTTCTTGTGGCATCTTGGACAAGTACCATGATGAAAACCTAGCAAATAGGCGTCATGTGTAATTCCTCTCTCTTGCACTCTACACTTGTGGGAAAGTTTCATCCATCATATCCTCCATCTTTCTACCATTGATCTCACTTGCATCTGTATTACATCTTTCGCCTTTGATCTTGACAAGGTTGAACATATCCATGAGCATTAAATATCTTGACATGAGTTATCCTATCCATCAGCCTATTCACTTGTTGTGTTCATGCTACCTTATCATGATCTTGCTTATCCTATAGCCACCTTCATTATTCCTAAGAAGCCTTCCCGTATTCCTTTCACTCATAGCCTTCACCACCCCTTTATCATGATTGTGTGATCCTATCCACATTTATCTCTTAATCTTGTTCCAATTGAAAAATAAAAGAAATTAAAAAAATGTTAGGAAAAGTCTCTTGATATGTCCACTCCTTTGGACCATTGTCATGACATCAGGTCATTATTCCATATGCTATCCAACACCACATCATTGGCCTATATTGAGATATTAGTTTTCCCTAGCTTGGATAATCTTGAGGAGATGGTCCTATGGGTAACACACTTGCTTCATCAATCATTGCCTATTCATTGGTGAATCATCAGTTTGCAAATCCATCTTTCATGTCCTATACCTTGCTAGACATTGGGGGGAATTCAATGTGATCTTTCTTGAGAACTAATGATCTCTAAAAACCTAAAAAAGTGAAAAATCTTTAAAAAAATCTAAAAATTGCAAATCTTAAGTAAACACTCAAAAGTTGCATTACCCAACAAACCATGATCTTTTCTAAATCAAATGAGGGGCACCAATCTAAATTCAATGAGCTTATCAAAATAGACACAAGTTGGCTCAAAATCATTGCATCAAAATTAAAAAATTGCTACACTTGAACTTATTGATCAATATTACATTTCAAACATCCAAATACTTGATCTAAACAACAACATTTGACAAATCAAATCAAAATCTAAAAAGCGTAATCAAATCATATCAAAATATAAAAGGTTTAAACATAACCAAGGACCAAAGTGGATGAAATTTTTGAAATATGGATCTACAAAAAAAATAAAAAATGTTCAAAGTGATTACTTGATTGGTGAAATCATGTCTTTTTATCAAATCGATGAAGTTTTACTAGATGAGAGATGATGAAGACATGATATTTTCTTGATTTCTTCTTGAGTTCTTGTCAGGTTGATTCATAGCAGTATGTGAATTTGTCTAATGACATGATCATCAAAGAATCATCAAGGACATTTGTATATGAAAGGGATCAATTCTTTGTCTGTTTACTTGAAATTGTTAAAATCTGAGGAAAGAGGTATTCATATCATCATGGTTGAGCCAGTGAGGGTTGTACCAATTTCATGTTCCAAAAGTTTGATGATGAAAATAAGCATCCAAATTTTGAATAGTGACAGCTAGCTACATCCATACAGATTAATTGCATGTTCGTTTGCATGGGTAGATCCTTTTTCTTAACATATGTAAGGAAAGCTAAAGGGGGTAGATTTATCATCATCAAAAGACCAAATCAAGATACATCAAATGATCAATGATATCATCAATGGTACATCATCAAATGTCCATCAATATATAATCAAAGTCTTGATCAACATCATCTAATGTCCATCAATGTATAATCAAAGTCCTAATCAACATCATCAATGCTTGAAGAATCCATCATCAAAAATCATGCTCAATCTGATCATCAAAGGAACATCAATATCATCAAGATACATCTTCAAATGTTTGATCCATCAAATGATCCATGCTACATCAAGTAAATCATCAATAATCAATCATGTTGATCAACTAGGGGCAACCTAATCCTGTTCATTATCTTCTCTTCTACCAATATCTAATTTTGCATCATGAGAATATACAATCAACTCCATATCACAAAAACATCTAATCATATCATATCAAATATCAATCATTCCAATCATCCAATTGATCATCTAACATCAATCAAGTTATCCTATCATCCATTTTCTCATCTTGAGCACATCAAGTCTCCTAACTCTAGATCTTGAGGAAGGAAAATCATTGTTTTGTCTCTCTAGATCTTGAGAGAAGAATACCAACCCATCAACTTATCCTATCAGATTGACATCAACATCAACCAAGTGATTCTGACTAACATCAAACGATACCAAACCATCATCAACTTATCTGGATCATCAACATCTTATCAATCAAATCTTTTCTCATCAAATTCTCTCATGATTGGGGCATTTCCAAATTTCTATATCGGGAAACAAATCAAAATTTCCCAATCTCAACCAAATCATCCAAAATCATTTCGATTCATTTCTTGAGGGGGCATGCAATCATATCATCATTAGCATAAGCAAATTAATGGAAGAATATTTCAACGTAAAAAATTTGCATTCATCAGTGGGGCATCGAAATTAGAAAATCAAGTCAAAACTACATCAAATCTACATCTTATATTGAACATTAGAATCGACCATCAACGGAATCAGGACTACATATCTAGGATGATCAGGACATTCTTTGAATCGACACGGTTCACCTGTCGACTCAAAGAGGGGCATTTGTGATCACCAAAAAATGGACAGGATCATTCATGTGAATAACCAAGGCGAATCAAGGCAAAATCAAAGCAATTGAATTGAAACAAGAATTTAGCCAATAAAAATTAAAATCGAGCTTTAATTCAATTTAATTAAAAATCAAATCCATAAAGATCAATTAAAACCTATCAAATCAATGTACAATTAATCCAATTAATTGTATAGTTCGAATTAAATCAAATCAAGCCACTCAAGGGGTACACATGGCTAAACAAATTAATTAAATTCAATTAATTAAGTCGTATTTTCTCTCAAACCCACATGGGAGGAAAAAGCCTCAACCAATAGGATTTAAGGAAAGAACTCATATGGATCAAGCCAAAATGAATCTCAATCACTCAATTTGAAAGAGCATCTTATCCACTCATCTTGTCTTCTTGTCCCAAGCTTTGAGGACACAATATTTAAATTTTCTTGAAATGGTGGAACCAAAGACTTAACCCCAACTCAACCTTGATCAAATCCAACTACACCCCCTATCCTTGCCAAATCCTATAAAAGAAAGGGATAATTCACTCATAAATAAATCCACAAATCTAAGAATTGCATCTAACCTCTTGAGATTTTGATCTAGGAAGGCAAATTTAGAAGTTAATTAAGCATTTCAATTTGGAATTGAACTATTTTAGCTTGTTTTATCATATATTCTCATTCTAGGTATGTCATTAATGGAAGCTTGCTGAGAGCTTAACCATTAACATCCCTAGTTAGAGATCCATAGAGTGCTTAATTATCTTTATTTATTAAAATAGCTCTTCCTTTGTGGTTAATTTAGTTAGTTTATTCAATTATTGTCAATACTAACTCTATGAAGGTACAAATTCTAGTACACACACACACACACAGATATATATATATATATATATATATATATATATATATATATATATATATATATATATATATATATATATATATATATATATGAGCATATTTAGATAGGACTTGGCTTTCAATGGCACATATTATTTGGGAATCAGGTGAGTCATAGGCTAGAAAAGGAAGTTCTTCCACCAAGAAGCCATAGTGAAACTAATGTTCTTACAATTGTAACATGGATGCTAAAGTTTCCATCACATTTGCAGCTCTATTCTCTAATCTTGGAATATGTTCAAATGTGATATAGACAAAATACTTCTTTAGATCATCCACTATTCTCTTATAGGGCATTAAATTATCATCCTTTGTTTGGTATTCATCATTGACCTAATTAATAATAAGTTGTGATTCTTCATAGATATGTAACTCAATGATCTTCCATTCTATTACTAGCTTCAATCTATTCACTAGGGCTTCATATTTTGCTATGTTATTTGTGCATGGAAATATCATCTTGTATTCCTTTGGTATCTTGTATCCTTGAGGAGTAATGAACACACATCCATCTCCTAATCCTTGTTGTGTAAAGGAGCCATCAAAATACATCTTCCACAGATGTTCTATTAGGCACATTATTTCTTCATCAGGGAACTCTATGTGTAATGGTTTGTCATCTATCAATGGTGCTTCAGCAAGTTGGTCAGCTATCACTTGTCCCTTGATATCTTTTTTGTCAACATACTCAATATCAAAGTCACTTAATACTAAGACCCATTTTTTTAATCTTCCTATCAATGTTGCTTTATTCAATAGGTACTTAAGTGGATCTATCTTAGCAACTAGCTTCACCTTATGTGCCAACATGTAGTGCCTTAGCTTTTGAGATGTGAGTACTACTTCTAGGAATTCTTTTTCAATCATAGAGTAATTCAACTCTTAGGAAACCAAAGTCTTGCTGATATAATATATAGCCCTTTCCTTCTTGGTTTCATCTTCTTGTGCTAGAAACACTCCTAATGATATGTATGTTGTTGATATGTATAGTATAAGTGGTTTTCCATGTATTAGAGCCATCAAGATTGGAGGATTCACCAAATATTTCTTGACTTGTGCAAATTTATTTTCACATTGTTCATTTCATGTGAATGTCACTCCTTTGTGCATCATCTTTAAGGTTGAGCTTTATCTGCTAACAGTGATATGAATCTCCTTAATGATTGCAACTTACCTTAAAGTGTCCTCATTTGACCGATATTCCTAGGTGGTTGCATCTCAAGGATTGCTTTTACCTTTGCTGGATCAACTTCAATTCCTTTTGCTAAAACTATGAAACCTAACAATTTTCCTGATGATACCCCAAATGCACACTTTTTAGGATTTAGCCTTAGTTGAAATTGCTCCATTCTATCAAAGATTATTCTCAGGTCCTCTATATGTGTTGTTCTCACTTTTGACTTTTGTTAATGTGTCATCAACATAATCCTCTTTATTCTTATGCATCATATCATGGAATATTGTCATCATCACCCTTTGGTATGTTGCACCAACATTCTTAAGACCGAATGGCATTACATTCCAGCAATATGCTCCCCATGCACATGTAAATGTGGTATTCTCTTGGTCTTTAGGGGCGATCTTGATTTGGTTGTATCCTAAGAATCCATCCATTAAGGAGTAAATCTCATATCCCATCGTGAGATCTATAATCATATCTATGTTAGGGAGCATAAAATCATCTTTTGGACAAGTTTTGTTTAGGTCTCATAAACTCTTATGAATCCATCTTTCAATAATTTCTCTAGTTTTTCTTTGACTAACAATGCTACATGTGGATTCATCTTTCTCAATTTTTGTTTGATGGGCTTCACTTCAAGAGCAATAGATAGATGATGCATTATTAAGTCTATATCTAGCCCGAGCATGTCTAAATAGGACCAAGCAAAGTTGATTTTCTTTTCCTTCAAGAAATTGTTGAATTATAGATTTTCTTCTTCTAATAGAGATTGAGCAATGTGAATCATTTGTGGAGCTTATGTTGTTCCAATATTGATAGGTTGTGTTGGCTCAATTAATGCTAAAGATCTCTCTTGAAAATAATCTGGAAGAATATCAAGATTGCATCCTTTCGTGCCTCTAAGAGGTTTTCACCATCGGATATGTCTTTTTTTTTTACTATTTTTGAATCTGATACTACCATTAAGTGGTTTTCACCATCAGATTTCTATTTCTTTTTATTTTTCATTTTTAGACTAAGAAAATTGATAACCCCTCAATCATGTTTATGCTCCTTGCACTGTTGGAAGAGGTAAAGGGTTCACAATTATTTAGGTAACAAGCTAGAGTGTAGTCATTGTCAAATGATAGTAGGCTTATGGATACATGTTCATTACATTCTATAAGCTCAAGATACATCAAGGGAAAAGATTCATGGGGTTCAAGAGACAACATTGTATTATTATTATCAATGTTATTAACTTGCAAGATGATTTCTATCAAGTTTTCTTCCAAAGATATTAAAGTCATGATCATTATTATAGGAGTTTGCGTCAGTGTTAAGTGAACCTAACCCTAGTGAACTAGCATTAGAAATTTCTCCTTCAATTTGAACTCTAAGAGTGTATTTATGTACCACATCTACTTCTATATACTCATGTGAATCAACTTGACTATCATCTGAGACTCCCAAGAAGTGGGCAATAGTCACTGGTACTTCTTCATCAACATGGTTCTCTTCTTCTTGATTCTCTCTTTATTGCAAAGATGTTTGTAAGGATGTTATATATTGTTGTTCTTCAAAATGAGGCATGCCAAGAATATGAGTGGCAGTGACCAACTACCCCCAGTTACGATGTATTTTTTGTTGTTCTTGTTTAGGTTCCTCTTCTTGCTCTTCTTCTTACGCTCATTCAGGTCCAAGATTAGTGCTAATATCTGACAACATATCTCCTTGCAATAGTAGTAACCTTTTATAGGAAATAGGTTGTCCTTCTATTTCTTCTTCATCATTTGAATCACCTCATCTATCAAATACTATACCATCTTCAACTATGGGATGAGATGTCATTTCTTTGAAACCTATTCTAGTTTTATCTCTACGATTTTTGAAGTCCATGTGTATTGGTTCTATAATTTCTTTCTTGTTTTGACCCAATGGTCCTTTTCCTTTATAGCTCATTTGTTTCATGATTTCATAACATTTTCCATGTTTATTAGGGGCTATCTCCACATGTTTGATATTCTCATCATGTTCATATTCTTTGTATAGCCATTATAAAATAGCTTTTTCTTTATTTTATTCTTTGAGAGACACATTTTCTTTTACCATCCCTGTTCCTTCATGGATTGTAAAATTATTACCCTTGGAAGGTGTGAATGTGGATGAAGGTCTCCCTTGAGATCTAGGAGATATGGGTAAATCCATCATGGACATCAAGGAATCTATTTTGTATTCTCCCATTTTTGTTTCTTCAATATTAACCTTCTTTGAAAAACTTCATAGGACCATTTCTTTAGAAGTTTCTTCTTTGTTAGCACCTTCCTTGTTATGTGGAATCTTCTTTCTTGAGACTGTTGCAAGGATAATATGTATTAGCTGGAATGGTTACCTCTACTCCATTATGGGGAAATTTTATGTGTTAATGATAGGTAGAAGGTACCACCTGCATTGTATGGATCCATGGTCTTACAAGAAGAATATTGTAGGCAAGTGGTAAGTCTAGAACTTCACATATTACATCTTTCTCTATAGGTCCCACTCTGATGGATAAAACAACCAATCCTTTAGAGGATCTTTCTTCTTTATCATAGGCTTTGATGGGAATCTTTCTTCTTAGATCAATTTCATGCTCAAAGAATCCAAATTGCTTTACCAATTGCATGTACATATATTCAAACCAACATCTCCATCTATCAAGACACGTTTGACTTGATGTTTATGAATTAGGACTTCTAGATGTAGGAGTTGATTATGTGGATGGTTCAATGGCTTAAGATCTTCCTCAGAGAAAGACAAGTAATGTGGGGAATTTAAGTGACCAACCAAAGTTTAGAATCTATCTACGTCCAAGTCCTTAGGTACATTGGTAGTAAGAAGGGCTTGATCAAGGATCCCTCAATGGATCAGAGAGATTTTCAATAGCTCCAAAATGGAAATTCTAGCTGGTGTATGTTGCAACTGATCTACTAGATTGAACTTTGAAGGTAATGTCAATTGTTTAGGAACTGTTGTTATAATTGGTGGATTTGATGTCAAAGCTCCTTTAAGGGTGAGCTTAGCTTAACTCCTTGTCACAACATTAGAAGATTTGTTCTTGTCTTGTACTCCTTTAAGATTAATCATATTGATGGATTGTTTGCAAGGTTCCACCATATGAATCACATTATCATTATCAGTGTAGGTGTAATTGATTTTATTTCTTTTAGAAGATTCACCTTTTTCATAATTAGGCAATGGAGTTTGAAATGCTTTGTGATCATTATTAGTGTGATGACCATCCACTTTAACTTTTTCTTCTTCAACTAGGTCCTGAATGACATGTCTCAACTTCGTGCAATTATTGGTTTTATGTCCTTTATTGCGATGAGTTTCATAGTAGTAGTTATAATTCCACCACTTTGGTTTCACTTATGGTTGCCATGGTTTCAAATTAGGGATTGTAATAATCTTATTTTCCAAAACTAACTTCAAGACCACCTCCAATGTCTCCCCCAAAGGTGTGAATGTTCACTTAGGTATTGATAACCAAGGCTCATTCTGACTATTGAGTTTATTAAAAGTTTTAGTAGCTGTTAGTGTTAGTGTCATATTTGAGTTCTTTCTAGCTTGTAGACTTGTAGAAATATTAAACACCTTTGGTTATGGTCCTGTATTAGGAGCATCCACAACTCCATCATTAAACACATTCTTATTTTTATTCCCATATTTTTACTTATCCTTATTATTGTTAGAATAGTACTTGTCCATGTTTTCCTTATAGATAGTTATTTTTCCTTTCTTAACCAAGACTTCTTCAATCTTAATTACACTATTTATCATTTTGTCAAAACTTGGTAGACCTTGGAGTTGTATGGGAAAGTTCATTTTAGGTACCAAATTATTGATGAAGATATCCATCTTCTCACTCTTAGGTATTTGTCATGAGTATCTTGCAAAGATATTTCTCCATCATTGTAGGAATGCTAGGAATGGTTCTCCATTTTTCTTCTTTGTATTACATAGGTCCAACATGGTCATTGTATGTTGAATGTTGTATGAGTATTGTTGAATGAACTTCTCAACTAGTCCCTGATATGTCTTAATGAATGTGGGTGGTTTAGAAAACCAATCCATTGCTTGTCCACCAAAAATTAGTGAAAACAACCTCATTAAATAGGTTTTTTCATGCATAAATTCCATGCTCAATGTGCAAAACTCCCTCACGTAGTCTTGAGGATAGGACTTTCTAGTGTATTATCATATTTAGGAATTATGACATGTTGTAGAAATAATATCATCTTCACACTCTTATCAAAGGGAAAAGGAAAAATATGCTTCAATGAATATTTCTTTGCGGGTTTGTCATTTTCTTTCAAGTCTTGTATCTCCACTTGCATATCAAGTAACTTTCATGTTAGAATAGATATAGGATTGAGATCTTCTTTTTGTTTAATTTGATTTACATCATAATCTTTTGGCAACTTCACTCCTTGTGATGCTAGTTCTAGAAAATATTTTTCTTTATTTTCATCCAATGTTCTTCCTAGTATCTTTTAGAATCTTTTGCTTTTTAGGGTTCTTTGGTACTCTTTTTCAGTGGGATCTTCATCACTATCATAATCATAGTGTGCTCTTTGATTTTTTATTCCTATTGGTTCACTTGTTCTTCTTGATCATTTTGTTCATTTTTTTGTTCTTCCCAATCGAAATCATTTCAATTCAACATGTTGGCAGTATTGAGAATCATTATGTGTGTAGTACTAGGAGTAGATCCAAATAAAGGATTGATTCTTGATGTTTCTCTTTGTTCTAAATTCAATAATAGAACTTCATTTGAAAATGGATTTTGTTTGAATTGATAAGAATTATGTCTTGTGTTAACCATGAAAGCTTGATTGGGTAATTGTTTAAATGTTTTGATATATAAATGGGTTTGAAATTTTTCCAAGCATGTTCGTCCAAGGTTGCAAGTGTGGGTTTGAAAATGATATAGGATATAGCGTCAAAGGGGGGAAATGCCCTATTAGTGAGCTAGGAACCAAGTGCAAAAGGATTGTGATGTTTTAAAATCTCCAGCAGCTAAGGGTTAGAATGCCCTATTTTTGAGTTGGGAACTAATTGGGGTTTGATATGATTAAGACTACACAACTTGACAAATATGGGTAGAATACCAAATAGGTAGGTGAGGTACTTTCAATAATTGACCTTCTCAAACTTGCAGGTTGACTAGTTCTAGTGATAGAAGCTGACTGAAGACTCAAATGGGTACTCAAAAATCCTAAGATCAAGGTTCTAGCACGTGCAAAAGTGCTCTTTGTTCTGAATGTGACACTCTAGATGTGACTTCCAGTAAAAGGTTACCAAATATGATTTAGGAAACCCCAAATGCTGCCTCTCATCCAAATTCAACTCAGGGTATACCGTATGTGACTCTGAAATTACCATATGTGACATGGAATACGAGATGTGACACAATAACCAAATGCAACCTTTTGATGGTCAGTCTGAGGAAAAGTTTATCAATTTTGCAAAATTTTGTGATTTTTCTATCTGATTCTAGGGAGTTTGATTATCTGAAAATGCTTGTGGTTTGTTCAATCAAAGTTTTTATCTTGGATTGTAATTCAAACACATCAAGAAGCTTTGTTTTAATATTAAAAACACACATATTTTTCTCTATAACTTAGCATAGATTAGAAATGCTTATTCATTATCTTAGGAAAACACTCAAAGACTCTTCAAAATATGACATTCCAACAACATGCAATGGATGTTAGAGGCCATATTAGTCGAGTAGTAGCATCTATGAGGGCTTGATATGATGAACTTATTGGGCCAATTATTATTTTCCTTACACAAGAATTACCAACCTTTTGGGGGTAATCTATGTGGTTTCTATCTTAGGGTTCTTAGTAAAGGCATCCATTCATAATTATCTCCCATAGTCCTGCAAGTGATATTTAGGCCTATATCCCTATGAGTACTCGAATTTGTGTAGTCTCGCAAGCAAGATTTAAGCGGCTCTGCTCTGCACAAAACCCAACCATGTCCAAGGAAATGATCAAATCAAGGTTCCAAGGATAAAACTAGATAAGTCTTCCAAGATTTGTACCTCAAAGAAGCATCTTTATTATAGTGAGGTGGAAGGGTTGGCTTCTACCTTTCCTCACTTCGGTCGTTCCCAAAATATTTTTACCTCAACCGACATGCCCTCTAAAAATGATTGCAATAAAGTAAAGAGGATTGTCAGCTTAGGAGTCTAGATTTATGATTCTCCATTAAAGAGAAGAGCATACTCTTCTATCCATGTTGTTTTCTCCTATCAAACACATCATGCAAGCTTAAGTGTCAATTTACTCCAATTTGACCCCAAACCTTAATCTAATTTTTGAGTTTCTAATTTTCCCAAAGGGAAAAGAGCATAATCCTTTGATTAGATTAAAAATTAACCTCAAATTGTGATTAAATTCTTATAAATCAAATGAAGACAAGCATGAAATTTTGGTTGATTTCTTTGAGGAAACCCACAAAACAAATTACTAGTAGTTTGCTTGTGGTTTTCTTGGACAATTCAACCTAGAAACAATTTTTAAGCTATAAAGATCAAACATAATCACAACATTCACCCATTAGCCATTAGAAATATCAAATTTACAAGTAAATTAACCAAATGCGATCTTATTTTACTCCAAAATGTGATTAAGGACCAGATGTGATTCAATATTGACCAAATGCAATTAAGGACCCCAAAAGTGACACAAAGCTTACCAAATGTGATTCAGGAAACCCTAGGTGTGATTCTTCTTCCCAAATGTGATCCAAATCCCAAAATGTGACCTTCTAATGGTCAAACAATGAGAAAAAATGACTTAGAAATGTAAAATATTGGGGCTTGGCCCCACAATGGGTGTCATAAATGCATGTGTGATTTATTTTACTGTTATCCTGCAACACAACACTTTAATAAGATATCATATTGTTAGAAAATCAAGCAATTAAAGGATTAAACATACTAACAAAACTGTCATATTGCTCTCTAACTAACAAGAGTATGCTTAAAATCTAGATTGCTCTCAAGCTTAGACTCTAAACAGTGACAATGCAATGCTAGAATGACAGATTCTAATGAATTGAAACTAAGAAACATGAAAGATTCAATAAAGCCATTAATTCTTTAACAATTAAGCTATGAAATTGAAATGAGGTGTGATCTAATTAGATATGAATTCAAATTAGCAGCATGTAGATATGAACACAATTAACTATACGTTTTGAGTTTGAAAATTCTTCATTTATAGAACTTCATCAATTTTGAACGGTTGAGATGCATTTTCGAAAGAGTGGTTGAGATGCATCCTTTCTTGATCCATGTGAGATGATATATGTGACTCTCCTCTCATTAGCTAAATTTGTCCTTGTTGTCCCTTGAGAGGTGACATGTAATTTTGAGCCTTTTATTAATTTATTTTAATTAATTACTCTAGCCATGCATTTAATGGGATTGATTTAATTAATTAGGCTTAGAGGTAATCAATGTGATTTATTGATCAACTATTGATGATTAAATGCTTGATTTATGAAGTTTATTGATTTTATTGAATTATGTTAATAATCAAGGATTAAATTAACATAATCATGAGATTACTCTGAATTAGGGAATATAGGGCATTTGGCTCTATTAGCCCAATTTTGGGTGATTACACTAATAAGGGAGGTCAATGGAGGATGTGTATTTATTCAAAGTCCATTAACAAGATTGCAATTAGATATAGATTCCCACTTCTATGAATAGAAGACTTAATGTACTTCCTAAGTGGAGCAAGTTATGTTTCTAAAATAGACCACAAAAGTGGGTACCAAATTAGGATCAAACAAGGGGATGAGTGGAAGATAACTTTCAAAATAAATGAGGGGCTCTATAAGTGGTTTTCTATGCTAGTTGGTCTTTCAAATACACCTAGCATGTTCACAAGGCTCATGAATGAGCTCCTCAAACCATATATTGGTAAGTTTGTTATTGTTTACCCTGATGACACCTTGACTTTTAGTTCTAGTAAAGAAGAGAATTTGCATCATTTGAATTTGGTTTTGAGAAGATTGAAAGAGGAAGAGTTACTAATCAATTTAAGAAAGTGTGATTTTATGAAGACCAAATTGGTGTACCTTGCTTTTGTGGTCATAAAGGGGACATTGAAGATGGATACAAGCAAGGTGGAAGCAAGGTGGAAGTCTCCATGGACTTGCAAATGTTTTTAAGAAATTCATCAAGAACTTCAATCATCTATGCACGCCTATTTTAGAAACCATAAAAGAAGATAAAATAAAGAAATTTGATAAGTACAAGATATTTTATACAACTAGTCAATTTGTGATATTGTTATTAGAATTTAGCTATGCATAATTTTAGTCAAACTTGTTGACCCATGTTTAATGAGTAGTAGTTCACAAGAACCCATCTCTCATGAGAATAAATAGAACACTCATCACTCATTGCAACTATGTATGAGTATTTAGTGTTCCATTCATTCTCATTAGAGATGGGTTCTTATGAACCACTAATCATGAAACATTGGTCAATGAGTTTTACTAAAAAACTACACAGTTGAATCTTGATAGCAATATTACGAGAAGGAAATTTGTTTGGATTGAACAACCTAGTAAAAGTTATCAATTCCTAAAAAAGGATAGTAGAGAAGCATGTATTGGCTTTAATTTATTTTAATAAGGTGTTTCAAATAGAATGTGATGCTAGTAGGTATTCCATAGTCACATTATTGAGTCAAGATAATAGACCTATTACCTTCTTTAGTGAAAAACTAAATGATGCAAAGAAAAAGTACTCCTATAATTTAGAAATGTATGCCATGGTGCAATTATTAAAAAAATGGAGGCATTGCCTTCTCCTTAAGTAATTTATGGTCTATACAAATAACCATGCCATCTATTTCATCAATAATCAAGAGAAACTAAGTAAAAGGCATGTCAAGTGGGTGGAGTACCTTCAAAACTTCACCTTCACCATAAAACACAAGAAATGATAGTCTAATAAAGTGACGGATGCCTTAAGTAGGAGAGAACTAGTGGTCCATGAAATTCAATTACAAAGTGTGGGAGTTGACACACTCAAGGGTATGTATGAAGGTCATGTGTTGTAGGAAACCTAATAACAATACAAATAACAAGTGGCTTGATTACCTTTTTCAAGATGGTTTATTTTTCAAGGGAGCCCAATTTTGTATGCCTAAACTTTCCATGAAAGAAAACCTTATCAAAGAAAAACATTGTGGGAGTTTAGTAGGACATTTTGGGTTTGACAAAAGATTGAAGCAATTAAGGAGACATTAATTTTGACCACAGATGCAAATAGAAGTGAGGAACTTTTTATAGAGGTGTACAACATTTCAAAGAGAAAAGGGTAGTAACACCAATTCACCTAGGTACATATCAACCTTTACCCATTCCCAATAGGTCTTTGGAATTGTCATCACAAAAGTTTGCACCCTTGCCTATTGTATTACCCTAAAGAGACCTTGTGAAACATGGAAACACCCTCCAAGTGTGGAACTTACGCATGTGAGGCTGAATCTTTGGAGAATCCTAACTTGCTTTCCAATTTGAATGCAATGTTGAACCAACCCAACACTTGGAACTACTTTTGGCATATTATAACAGCTTGCAAAGAAAGGGGGAAGAAGGAATGCTAAAATATAAAAGGGTAGGTGATACACCATATTGAAATTTTGGTTACTCCTTACCCATTAATGCACATAAAATCAATGAATCACTCAACTTACACAATTCTCACTCTAATCTACCCTCCTATGATTCATATGCAAGTTACAACTTAATAGGTGCTACAAGGAAAATGAATTGATAAGACAAAAAATATCAAGAAGATTGAACATAATAGATAAACTAAGAGAACATAAAAGAAACAATCAATGCCAGGAAAAACCATGCACATGATATTATACCTAGAGAAGTAAAAACAAAAATTTTCATTAATATATGGATAGAGAAAAGTTACAGTTGCAGAACATAGCTACTGCAAAAGAACCAAAAGGAGAAACCCAAAAAATATTTACAAGGTTTCCTTTTAATGAGATCACACATAACTCATAATACAATAATGAAGTTTGAACCTCGAACTAACTTGGATTAGGTTACAACACAATAAGTCAAAGTAAATTAGATAAAATTTGTTTTCTATGAGAAAATATTGATTAATGAAATGACAGGAGGCCAAAAGAATGCATCAAGTATATAGAAAGGACAAATCATATGCCTACAAGTAATAAATAGGCAAGGGGATGCATTGGTGTCATGTGTACAGGCCCAAAAATGCAAATCGATATTATTTTTTTTTATCATCGAGTCGTGTCTCAGTCACTGAAAATCCCATGTGTGCAAAAGCACACAATATTTTCATATTGGAGAGACAAAAACAATGTCACCCCAATGCAGAAAACATAATATATTCCATTGTACCCTTATGCGCTATATGTTCTACACATCTTAGACTTAATTGCGCAAGCGCGATGAAATCAAAATTGTGATCCTAGAAAAGATTATTGACATTTAAACCACCCTTGAATACAAAGGAATTGAGGCCCATGATGTGGAAAACACACAACATTTTATGTTAGCAACCATCATTCCTCCAATAATTCCCCATGTACCCGCACACAAACATACTTTTTCACGAAGGCATCATGAAGATGTGAGGTAAGGAAAAAACACAATGTTTTCCAACTATGATCAATGTTCCTTGCACGCCCATGTAAAAACTCATTTTTTATAATACTCTTTTGCAGGACCGTGGGGGTGCCAAAAACACATAATGTTTTCCACCAGCCTGACAAAACTAGTGTAGAAAACACAAACCAACCACCTGTGTAGAAAACATATTGAACTTAGCCCATAAAAATTCTCTTAGATTGGATATCTATGATGGGATAAAGGTGGTGAAATAGCCAAAAATAATCTATTAGTATGGATTTTGTTACGGGATTATAGAAGACACAAAGGATTTTTTATTCTGAGTTTGCCAACTATGATTTAGTGAATAGGAGCATTGGTAAGATTCCATTCCAAGTGGTTTATTTTATGCATCCTAGAGAATTTTTTGAGTTGAGATACATTAGTGGTATGGAAAAATAAGTGGAGGGGGTGAGAAATTTGTCATTGTTATGCGGAAGATCAATGAAAAAGTGAAGAAATAGTTGTAAACTAGTGTGCAAAAGTACAAGCAAATGGAAAATTTAAAAAGGAAGGAGGTTAGCTTCCAAATTAAAGATCTTGTTATGGAAAATCTTAGGAAGGAAAGGTTTCCAAGAGTTTATTATACCAAACTAAAGATGAAGAAGATAGGTCTTTATAGGGTTTTGAATAAATTTGCTAGCAATGCCTATCAAATTGAGTTACCTAGTGAAGTTATCATATCACTCATATTCAATGTTATTGACCTACATCCTTATAGAGGAGATGTCATTATTGATGGAGGATTACATGTAAAATAACCCTTGGATGTTTCTTGGGCATACGACCTCCCAAACCACACTTTAACACAACTAGAATTCATTTTCGTCAAGCAGGAAAGCAAGAGGACTACGGGCCAACAATATTTTTAGTATTTGGTCAAATAAAAACACTCACCACTAGAGGATTCCACATGTATGATAGATGCATACACCCTCAAGTATGGAAGCACAATTAAAACACTTTCCTTAGGTGGAACCCAAGTTCTTTCTTTCCCCTAGGGACTATGATGTAGGAGCATCCATGATTGATGCAATTTTTTGTTCATGCTATTTATATGGGGGTCTTTGAGATTAATTTTAGGAGGTTAGGTTAGGTGAATAAGTTTAGAAATTCAAATTTCATTGTTTCCCACTAAAACTAGGCTGAATTTCCTAAGTGAACTTTTTGGGTCGTAAGGTTTGGAATTTTCTCTCCAACCATGATTTTGGGTTGATTAGTGTTTATAAAGTCTTTTTGGACTATTTAGACCATGTGGGACTTAGGTTATGACAAAAATTCAACAAATTGCCAAACCTCGCAAAGTTGTCATGCAAAAAAAAGATTGCAAAATTATCACAAAAAGTGCACCTTTGGATGTAATTGTTGGTAATCAGTTGAGGAAGTTAGAAATGATGAAAAATTATGTAAAAGGTCTGATTATTATGATAAGGGAAGATTTTGGGAAGTTTTTTAATGAATGAAACTTGTTTGATGTTGTAATAGATAATTTTCTTGTGTGTTTTTCTATCATTATATATTGGAACTCTATTTCTATGACATGAATGGAGTAGGTACAAATCTACACACACGTGAAAAATATATTAATCTATCTTCCCTTCTATTTTCAAGTGGTTTCATCCAATTTCACAAATTTTTGATTAAGTGATAGTCATTTTTGCTCTAACTTTTCTAAACCCTACCTAGGATTTCTAATTCCCATGTTTGATTAATATCTCGACCTTCCAAAGTTGAAAACTCATGAAAAATGGTGGGAAGGTCTATATAATTTTTTTCTATAATCACCCCAAAGGATAAGTATATGTTCATGTTTGAAGGAGATATGCGTGAATTTTGGTCTCTTCCATAGAGTTATAGTCCTAGAAACCCTAAATAAGGGGGAGCTTGGTATAAAAATGCTTGGTTTTTATTTGTTTAGTGGAAAAATTAGTTGTGTAGAATCTCAATCCATTTTTTAACAATTAGAAATACCCATTTTTGTATGTCAATGATCCAAGTTGAAATTTTTTTTCTATTAGGCCTATGGAAAGATAATTTTCAGTCCTTGGTAATGAGGGTTTGGTGTGTTGATGCAATGTTGGGGTTGTTTAATTGAGAGAGGTGTTTTGGAAGGTTTTAAAATGTAAGTAAAAGGTTTGGCTAGTCAATATTTAATGGGATTAGGCAAGGAAAGCAAGAATATGTTCTTAATAGGCCTAGTACCAAGGTGTCTAGGAATGAGCATCTATGATACATCTAAATGGAATTGATGAGATCATTATAATTCTTTGTGTACTTTTTTGAATTGGAGTCCTTCCTCTACATAATTATGGCATGAGGGAGGAAATTTAAAAGTTGATCTTTCTATTGGAATTAGGAGAGATAGGTACTGAGAGAGGAGGGGTGAATCAATGCCTTCAAAAACTTTACTTGAAAAACCTTTCAGATCTATAACTGTGTACTGTGATAACCGATCAAAATAACTTGAATATAATTGCATAAATCAATCATCTAGTTAACTTGAGAAAGTAAACAACATGAAATCAATATGACAATCACATAACACAAGTATTTTGGTACCACAGAAACCCCTGTAAGAAGGTAAAAACTGCGGTGGGGATGACACCCACAAATTCCTCAATACTGCAGATAGAAAAGGTTTGCATGTTAAGGCTACAAGTTTTGATCACTTTTGGTGATCTTACCCTATTAGGAGTAACATGTTAGATCAGCTAGATCTACCTAGTTATAAGATTTTAACAACAGTAATGAAGTGTGTACTCGGTTAAGAGATTTACATAAGACTGTTAAGTCTACTCTGTTAAGAGATCTATCAAAAACTCTATCACAATTGTCCAAAAGTAATAGGCAATTATCTGCTAGTTGACAACTCAATTGTCTAAAATATATCTATAAGTTCTCATCAAAATATCACCTTATCTGTGATGGTACTCTACTCGGTTTTGCTCGGTAGCCTTCTCTGATCCTGCTCAATCTGATATCCTCTGTACTCTATTCTGCTATGTAAACTGATTGACTTGAAGTTAGGCAATGGATTCAAGTGCTCCATGATTCATATATATTAGTTCACCAACCTTATAAAATGGTTTGAACATACAAAATATATAGTGTTCTATTTTTGCCGCTTTAGCAAAAATTAGGTTACAAAAATAATTATAACCCTAAGATCTACGGTGCAAAAATAACCTAGATCAACTATTACAATAAGACAAACATTACATTTAATGAGTATCTTTTACAATAAATTCTCCTCGATCTTGGTAAACCATTTTACAATTTGTTGTAACCATTGGCATAGAAGAATGTGCCATTTCAGATTACTTTGCCATTTTTTGTGATCATCGATAAACACTGTATAATCTACTCGGTGTATACTGTGATGCTCGATGTTTACTATCCATTGGTGCTGGTGGTGCTCAGTAAACTGTGTGATGCTCGGTGTAAAGGCTTTGCTGACTATTCTATCTTACTTCTAGTTACCGACCAACTCAATATAAGTGACCGACCTGTTTAATATCCTTTGATACTAATGACAACCTTAAATGCTCAATAGAGATTAACAATCTCCCCCTTTGGCATTAGTATCAAAAATTTGAATGTATATAGACAAAATGTTTCTATATATTCCTTATGTATCCACATATACATATCCACAACAAAAAATTTCTAAGTACAAAGTACTCCCCCTCAGTGCATGCTCCCGGTAGTATGTAATATACATAGCAAAACTATAATTATTTGGCATATACATGTTTTCCCCCTTTTTGATAATAATGCCAAATGCAAAAAAAAATATAATGTATACTTACATCTTATCAAAAATGTTTTGATGGGTTTTCTTTACAGACTCCAAGAGGTTGTCCCATTCCTCTTTCAAGTTGGTAAGAGCAATATGCTCAAGACCGACTTGTGCATGCATGTCACAGATATTATCTAACACCAAAATCTCTGGTGTTGCTACAAGTTGTTTAGCTTTGACAATATGTGCTTCAAAAAATTTCAGGTAAGGAGTGAGTTCTATCTGTAACTCTGTGACATGATCAATGATTTTCTCTTCTTATTTCCTTAAATCTGCTATCGGTCATCGAAGTTCCTGAACTCGGTGAATATGCTTTAAGAAAGTAGTTGGCTCGATGATAGCTTCTTGTATACTCAACTTTATCTCTACTTCTAAACCTTTTATCTTTTCACTAACTTCTACAATGAAGGTGTTTAAAGTACAAAGCTTGATTAGAAATTCACAGATTATCTGGGTAATAGATTTTACCTCGGTAATGACCTCAGATAATTTTACCTTGTTCAGTGCCACTTTTGTGCTAATCCTTTCTACCAATTTGTCCTGAATCTTTGATTCTGCCCTTTCTTCTATTCTTTTGTTTGCATATGTATCAGGGGCATTGATTTTGTCAGTGAGTGTAGCAAGTTGATCTATGATGGGAGTATTCTCATCAATATTTGTCTTCGGTGCTATTTGTTGTAGAATATCCCTCACATCATTTAACACTTCTTTTCATTTGTGTTCTTTCCTTAACTTCTCTTGTGCCACTTTCCTTGAACATAGCTCCCCATATCTACTTAGTTCCTCAGGGCTTAGGGTTCTTGGGTCACATTCTGGTATAATTATGACTTCATCAATGGTGACTGGCCCTTTTTCTTTCTTCTTCTTCTTCTTTTGTGCAAGAGGTGACTTCTTCTCACTAATAACAATAGCTTTTTCTCCACTCTTTGGAGTATCTTTCCCAATTGACACCGTATCTTCCTTCTTCTGCTCCTCAGTAGATGGTGTGGGATTCTTGGTTGTAGTGTCAAGTGGCTTCACCTCGATCAACTTTGTTTCTTTTGGTTCCTTTGTTTCTGTAGACTATGCCTTTATTTTGGTAGACTCATTTCTATCTGCCGGTTGCTCAAGTGCTTGTATCCCAGTTGTATCTTTATTTTGCTCAGGATGAGAAGCATCAAGTTGTACTTGTGAAAGTATTTCAACTACCTTTGCAAGTATAGGAAGTTCACCCAATAGAGATGTGAACACAATATCAGTGTCTAGTGCTTCATCTTTGTTTGGTTCAATTGTCACATCTTCATCATCCTCATCATCAGGATCACTGTTAGTGATGTCCTCAATGAGTGCATCATCATCAGTTTTCTTCTGCAAGTGGATCTTTACTTGATTCAGTGCATCCTGTGAAATTCTTATTTCTTCCTTTTGTTCGGTCATATCAATTACCTCGGTAACTGATATACCAAAATCCTTTATTTTCTTTCCTTTGTTATCATCGATGAAAATACCTTTACCTTTTGAACTGTGTCTCTTCTTAGACAGTTTCAGGAATGCTTCCTATTCATATTTCTCTTCTGCTTTCAAAATTGATGTCCATAGAGAATCACATGTGACATCCATATCACCCACATTCTCATCCATTATCTACATAGCTCTATTCTTGACTAGAAATCTAGCTTGATACTTTGTCATGTATTCACTTACAACAACATAGCTAAAGTGTGAGGTTGCATGACTTAATGATTGTTCTCTTTTCCTTTTCTCTGTATCTAGTGCAATAGCCCATCTCTCATTTATTTTGTCATCAAGTTCCTTCGGTAATTGACATGTGAATTCCATTGGTACTCTCTTGAATTTAATCATCATCTGAATGATAGCATGTTCTAGCTTTGTCTTGTCCTCAATTGACATTTTGTCAAATTTGCCTATGCCTGGATCTGTAAGATTTCCATTCTCAATTATATCTTCAATTATTTCTTCTATTGTACTTTCCCTATTACAAACTAACTTGAATTGATTAGGATCATTTTCAATGTTAGTCTCCTCTATACCTTCTTTACTTCTATGTATTTCCTCTTTTTCTTCGGTGTCTCAGCTACTTTCTTTGTCTTTCTCTTTACATATTTCCATGTCGGTTTAGCTACTCTTCTTTTTGCTACTTTTACCGCTTCTTCTTTCTCAGTAGGTTGTGCTGCAGTTGACGAATGTATCTTCATTCCTTTAGGTTCTGGTAACTACATTTCCTATTCAACATTGGTAGGAGGAACCGGTGTGGAATCCTTTTCTTTGTCTGACTCGCTCTCCTCGCTATCATAGGGCTTGTCAGCCAACTATAACTGACCTTCAGTTGTTTCTTTAACTGGTGACTCTGCAGATGAGTTGGATGCATTTCCATATTTTGTTGTGAGATCTTTTCTCATTTTCTTTTCCCTTCTAGAAATTTTTCTGATCTCTATGTCTGTAGTGATTCATGACTTAGCTTCATCATATGTGCCAAACCTAGTGGGAGTGATATCTATCGGTAATGCCAACAATGCATTAATAGATTTTAAAGCGAAATCATGGTTCATTTTGTATCCCATCGGTGCTAACTATTTTATTCTTGGTTCTACTACCTTTATCATAGAGTGGTCTGTGCTCACTACAAAACATATGTCATTTTCAAATTTACTCACTAATTCCCTTGGAATCCTACTCCTTTGATGCATTTTTGTTTGAAATTCTTTGAAATATGCATTAAATTCCTTATTCAAATTATCTCCTAAACTTTTCATCATTTCACCAATTTGTGTAGTTATCGGTTTATCTGATTGCCAGTTTACTTTACCAATACCAGGTACATATTTTTGCAGATAGAAAAATGTACAGACAAGCAGTGATCCATACTTACATGTGTTGGACTTCTTTTATCTTATCATCTTCATATTATCTTGCAGTTGGTGTAGTAGCAGTTCAGCAAGATCTACCTGGTGATCTTTCTTCACAATTTTATATGCCATGTCCATGGCGCTGTAGGGTACACTATTTGGTTTTCTAGATTGAAATATCTTGTACCCAATGACATGTGTTGTGAATTTTACCGCTGGGTCTTTGATGGTTGATATTTTCAATGCCCTACCATCCCATTGAGCTCCAGTGTTCTTTTCTAGGTTGGGATGAGACAAACTTCACAAGGCTTTGGCTTTGTCAGTTGTAGGGTACCTAGTAACCCTATTGATAATCTTCTTTGTGATCTCAACAAGTTTATCTAACCAAAATTTTCCATCATGAAATCTTCTTAGCACAATTCTTATCCAGTCATTTTTTAATGTTTGCGGGAAGTATGTAAAACACAATAACCCTGACTCCTCAATATTCTTATATTTGGATTTTATCTTTCCATCCGGTCCATAGACTTGTTGATAAGAAACAATGGTCTCAAAATCACATACTTCTTCGATTTTGCAGTGAATATAGGCCCTAACATCTTTTGTTAACAAAACCCTATTTGGAATAGTTGAAAATGCACCCATATCATCCGTTTGTGCTGCGACCTTGGGATGTGGTTTGAATTTGGCCTTGATGAAATTAGCCCTAACAATTAATTCTACTTCCTCCTCAATGTTTTGCGATTTGCTTACAGTTGATGTTGATGCCATAAATTGTTTATAGGGTTTTGGCAAGCAATAGATAACTAGTGTTTGGTAGGCAGATGAACTTACTCGATATCATTGAAGAATTGTTGTCAGTTCGATCTATAGTAGCTTTGAATCTTTTCTAAAAATCTTTAGCTTGAACTCTTCTCTGAAAAATCTCTTTTCTTTGAAATCGCAATGTAACAGTGAACTCTGTTTTGTGTGTATTTATAGACTTTTTGATATTCCCACTCAAACTTTAGTGCATTAAATGCGTGACCTAACTTTCGGTACGAAACAAGTTGTCAGCTCGGTAAAGTCTACAATTTCCTTTTCTCGATTGACATAGAATTTCTTCATTGGTTTGCACTATTGTCAGTTAACCTTGTATAGTGATTACCGACGGGTAATCAACTCTCTTTTCTTCTTTTACTGAATATGTGACATTTGTAAACTTATAACACATAAACCATAGTGCATCTTTATTCATGTAGATTTGGTATTTGTACATCATATATAAGGAACTATATGTAAAATGTGATCATTTAAAAATGTCAGTTCCATACACACCTTTGTCATCTTAAGTGGAGGTACCGATGTCACCCAATCTAGTGGACGAAGTTTCACCAATAGTGTTACTTGACTCAACATTCTCATTAGATGCCTTCTTCCACATTGTGTTCCTTAACTTCATAATTTTTGCAATGTTATATCCACTCTCAAATATATGGTTTTCATCTGGTGCTCAGTCTCTATAGTTCTTTCTTAAATGACCGACCTTGTGACAGTGCATACATGCCATTCCTACATTTTTCTAGTTTCTTGATTGTCCAATCTAACTCTTTCTATAATAGTTTGCCACAATGTGTCCATACTGACCACATACATCACAACTAGTCCATGTATTATAATCCCAAAAATATGAGTTACCTTGTCTCTTCGGTTGATATGGTTTTCGTTGTAGTTTCTCTTTAGGTGTCCAAACTTGTTTCATTTTTGCCTTGTAGTCCCTTGTAGTGTGTCCATGCTTATTACAAGTATAGCATATTTTCCCCTCAGTAGTATTATTAGCAATGTCATTCTTCTTAGCTTTGCATTCATAAGCTGGATGTCCAAAATTACCATAGTAATAACAATATCCATTGAATTTTGGAATGATAGGAGGTTTACCTTGTGCTTTGTGTGTGTGAGTGATTTACACCTTCATGAAATTATAAGATTAACTAAGAACAACAAGAATTAGAGAAAAATAATCTAACAAATGCACAATTAATCTATCAATATCTCATGGTTCTCTAAATTGAAGTAGTAAGTGAGGCTCTTAGCTGCAAATCCTCACTAGTGACACTCTAATTATGAGAATTGAACTAAGAATGATATGCAAACTAGATTTAATTATCAAATTATAGCTCTATTTGATAAGAAATCTCTAAAATGATCAACAATTGAAGCTAATTATCAATGAAAATGCTAAGTGAGTGATGTGGATGCAAATTGCAAGAGCTTTGTTGCAATTCAAAGATATGGAGTGGATGAATAATGCCTCTAAATGCCTTCTATTTATAGGATTTTCCCAAGGGTAGGGGGTAGAGTGAGATAACCATGGTTATGCTTGGGTAAGGTCAATTGGCTTTGCTTTGTCCCTAAATTGGGGGACAAACATTTAAATGGTTTCAAAAGGCTGGACCATTTCAATAAAAGTGAGTGATTTGTGTCCATTTTGTCTCCTTTTTCCTTTGTTGAGGGAATTTCATAATTTATTAATTAATTAAAGTAATTAAATTTAGCCATGAAGGGTAAGAGGTTCATTTTGATTTTTCATTTCAACAACTATGTCATTAATTGAATTTAATCAATTTCTTAGTGTTTTTCCCCTTTTCAAGCTTTATTTAATCATTTAATTGAATTTTCCTTTGATTTAAATTTTCTTTGTTCCATTTATTGATTTTTAGTGCTATTTTGATGATTTGATGCACCTTTCTGATTGATTTAAGTCTTTGCCAATTTTCCCTGTCTACACTTTGCTTCTGCACACATTAGATGTATGTCTTGGTTTTCCACAGTGATAACATGTCAACACTTTAGGTTTTTGACTTTGATTGTTGTTGACTTTTTTAGCTTGTTTTGATGATTCTCCTTCACTGGTGTAGCCTATACTGGCTCTACTTCCGAATCTTCTCTGATTAGTCAAGAAATCATCAATCTTTTTAGAATTGTCCTCAGCTATCTTCATCATTTCATTATGTTTCTTTTGTATCTTTATTTCATTTCTCATTTTTTCATTATCTTCTCTCAGTATTGCAACATCTTCAAGTCTTCTTGATAATTCTCCATTTACTCAGTTCATTTCTTGATTAACTGTCATCATCTAATTTGATACTTGGAAGTGATGATCAGTGAGTCTTTGTATTTCACTTTCTTTTTCTTGGAGTTGTTCAGTCATCAGTCTTCGGTCTTCAATAGCCAAATTCTAATCTTGTTCATCTTGTCTAGTATTGTTCATGATTTCCACCATTCTCATCATCTGAGATTCATGACCAATTTGAAGTGCTTTCACTTGCTTAGATAGATGTTGATTCTTTTTAGATAAGTCAGAGATTATGCTTTTAGATCCATCAGAGATGCTTCTAGAGCTTGATCCAATATGATCAAATATTTCATCAATAGGTTCTTCATGATAACCGATTTCATTCAACTAAATTGCAAGGTTCTTCCTTTCAACCAATAATTTCTTCAGTTCTTCCTTAGCTTGTTTATATTGTTCCACAAACATTTGTATCTGTATCTTCTGATTCTCAATAGTCTTGTCAAGCTTGTATCTCTCCATGACTTAGATCTTTACCCTTCAGTGGTTAGACTATTCAACAAGAGAATTGAGCTCTGATACTAATTTTTGGAATTATGAGAGATAGGTACTAAGAGGGGAGGGGTGAATCAGTGCCTTTAAAAACTTTACTTGAAAAACCTTTCAGATCTATAACTTTGTACTGTGATGACCGATCAAAATAACTTGAATATAATTGCATAAATCAATCATCTAGTTAACTTGAGAAAGTAAACAACATGAAATCAATATGAAAATCACATAACACAAGTATTTTGGTAATGCAGAAACCCCTGTAAGAAGGTAAAAACTGTGGTAGGGATGACACCCACAAATTCTTCACTACTGCATATAGAAAAGGTTTTCTTGTTAAGGCTACAAGTTTTGATCACTTCTGGTGATCTTACCCTGTTAGGAGTAACATGTTAGATCAGCTAGATCTACCTAGTTATAGGATTTTAACAACAGTAATGAAGTGTGTACTCGGTTAAGAGATTTACATAAGACTGTTAAGTCTACTCTGTTAAGAGATTTATCAAAAACTCTATCACAATTGTCAGAAAGTAATAGGAAATTATCTGCTAGTTGACAACTCAATTATCTGAAATAGATATATAAGTGCTCATCAAAATATCACCTTATCTATGATGGTTCTCTACTCTGTTATGCTCGGTAGCCTTCTCTTATTCTACTCAATCTGATATCCTCTGTACTCTGTTCTGCTCTATAAACAGATTGACTTGAAGTTAGGCAATGGCTTCTAGTAAATCTCTTCCCTACCCAAATTTTTTTTCCAATTTTTCCTCCAATTTCCTTCTTCATGGTGCAGAGATTGAGAGTAGTCTCCCATAGCCATAACCCTTGTTGTTTTTATTGGTAATATATTCTCTTTTGACTAGAGCTTTGAACTAGTGGGGTCACATTTAGGGGACCCTATCCCCATGGTTACATTGTTTGCGAGGTTGGTGAAGCATTAGCACCTCTCAAGTATAACATTATCTATTTAAATCACCTATTAAATCTCACCTTATCTCTCCAAGTGTGTACCTCCTTATCTCTCCAAGCAAAAACCTCCTTATCCCTCCTGCCATGAATGCTAAAGACATTGGCCAAGTTTCATAGGTAGTTTTATCCTTATGACTCCTAATATGACTATTACCTAAATCCATTTTGACTCCCCAATGGATAGAAGTGACCTCTAAACACCCATCTACCACAACCATCAAATGAGGAACCCTAGAATGACAACCCCTTATCACTCCATGTCTTTCATTTCATTTACTATTGTGTTGTACATCTTTATCACTCCTATCTACAGATGTGGGAAACCTTCCAAGAATTTTGGTCGATGACCCCTTTAGACTCTCATGACCAACACTACTTTCCTCATCGTTCTAGCTATGAAGAAACTCATCTTTGTTGGCTCCATCGTGGATGAGCATAGAACTCTTTCTGACTCCTTTAACATTTGAGCACCACGTTGGATCAACAAAAACATTGTCCTCGATACCACGATTCTTCTAACCTTTCAATGTACCAACAACCAACAATGGGGGGATTCAAACATAAGATTGTCCTCTTAACAGGGCTCATGACAACCATCATGCTATAGGCTTATGCCCATCCATAACCCTAATTATTAGCATAATAGAGTTACTATTATTCATAGGGTTAGGTTTTGGAATAGATCTATTGGTATTGTTAGGATTGTGATCAAAATTAATCTTATTGGTAGAATATAAATATGATTCCAATTTGAGGTTTAATTAAGATTAGGGTCCAATTAGAGAAAATGTAGGGTTAGAGTAAGTGATATTATTAAATTAGGGTTATAAAGTAATTATACTTAATCTTATAGTTCAATAAAGTTAGGTATAATTTAGGTTTGAGTATAATTAGAATTAGGGTTTTTTAATGAGAAAATATTTGATATAGGGTTTCAATAAACTAGTCACAAATAAAGACATATTTAATAAACATGATAGTTTTAAATTAAATGCATCAATATGGAATAGGTCAAGTAAAAATTATTGAGTTAGAAGTATAAATATTGAAATATTTTAAATAGAGAAAATTATTTATTATATTAACTAATTGGGAGGTATGGCATGTTAATGGGCCTAAGAGGATTCAACCTCTGAAAGATGTGAGGATTCTATCTATCTGGCAACCCCCAAAAAAAGGTTCGATCAAAATTAATTTTGATGGAGCATCAAAAGGTAATTTAGGATGCTCAGTGGTAGAAATTATTGCCAAGGACGATGAAGGTAATATTCTAGCAATAGGGGCAAAAATATCGGGGGATGGGTCAAATAATTTAGCGGAATGCTTGCAGGCTTTCAATGCCACATTGATGAGACAAAAACTTAGATGCAAGAAACTACACCTAGAGGATGACTCTCAGCTAGTGATTAATGGTATCATTAAAGAGGAAATGGACACATGGTACCTAAACAAACATATCAAAAGGATACAGTAATTGCTAGAAACATTTGAAGAATTCGAGGTAACGCATATTCATAGAGAAGCCAATTCTTTGGCAAATTTTCTATCCAATGTTGGGGTTAAAGGTTCATTGGAACACAAGTTTGAAATGTTTGAAGACTTTACTATTATACAAAAGGAATATTTAAATTTGATTTAAATTTTTTAATCATTTTAAA
Source organism: Chamaecyparis obtusa (assembly GCA_027943335.1). Taxonomy (NCBI): domain Eukaryota; kingdom Viridiplantae; phylum Streptophyta; class Pinopsida; order Cupressales; family Cupressaceae; genus Chamaecyparis; species Chamaecyparis obtusa. The sequence goes on along the minus strand of BSBK01004076.1, from coordinate 966,350 downwards.
GAATGACATGTTAAGGTGATGACAATTTTATGCAAATGGAGGTGCTTGAGAATTTAAAAGCACATGAAGAGTACATTCATTAATTGTTGTAGAGTGAAGGATGAATGACTATATATTTTAATAGATTTTCATAAGGTGGGAAAGGTATGCATTAATGATGGTGTCCTTTTTAGCAACTCTAGAACTCTCGGTGATGGATTTAAAGAGCCTTTGGCATGTTAGATGGGTGGAGTTTGTTGCAAATTCTATGAGAGGATTTGGAGGTTTCTGCTTGGTCAACTATGAAGGAAATTTCTCATTTTCATCACCTGGGAAAATTTTGAGATTTAGAGGAGGTATTTTTATCATGAGTATGACGCATGTTTTCAAGATCAATCATTTGGACTTTTGGTCTGTAGTCTACAAAATGATGGGGGAAGAATTTTTGAATTTGGACCTTGGGCCACACATAAAATTGGATATCTCATCTTCATTTGTTTCTTTGGATTTGATGGTAGTGACTCTAGGGAGGAGGTTTTGTGGGTTTCATGAAAGTGTCTGGAACTGAAATGGGTGGGTGGTCTAGCTCTAATTGTGTAGAGAGAATAAATTGAGAGTGAGATTCATATGGATGAAGTTCCATGGCATTTGGTTGGGGGTGGTGATGGGGAGCTATAGCCATTAGTTATGTGGTCATCAAATCACCCAATGGATAAGCATTTTCCACATGCAAGGCAAGGATGGAAGGAGTTACTAGTTTTTTTGAAGAATGTTGATGCAAAGAAAATAGAGGTGGAGGGAGAAAGGAGATGGATGCAGAAGACAACTCTTTGTAAGTTGATGACTCTAGTTGGACCTGATGGAGTGCCCTTAGTGTGTAGATAGACTCAAGTTGGTGGGTACGACTTCAAAGAAGGGAAATTTAGGCATTCCCTGGTGATTGGTGAGGTGGCTTGTGAAGATGTTACAATTGGTGTTGATGTTAGTCTTCTCTAGGAGGAAAAGAAAAGAAAGGTGGTTGTGGAACCGATGTTGGGTTGCGAGGGTCTAGGAGATTCAGCTAGAGGTACTTCGGTCAGAGTGCATAGAGGTCATTTTGGGCAAAAATGACATGAATAAATTCTGAATTTCACTAGGGAAGAGGCAGCCCACTGGTTTGAATGATGTTTTATGTTCTTAGTTGTTGGCTTTAGTATTTCTCCAGTTTTCAGATGAAGTCTTTTTGGATAGCTTTTTGGATAGTTTTTTATTGTAATGAACATGACATAGCATATTTTTGGGGTTTAGTTTAGTTTCTAGATGTTTCAGCAATGCATCTTTTATACAATGTATGGAAATGTCTGGGAGTGGCATCATATGTAAAGCTTTTTCTGGAATATTAATAAAATATCACTATTACCTATATAAAAAAAACTAATTGGGAGGTATAAAAGATTCTTTAGTTATTTTAGAACTTAAATTTTATATTCTTATATTAAAGTGATTTTTATTTTAAATAACACTCACTCTTATCTTTGATATTTTTTATTTAGAAATATTGCTTTAAAAGAAAAAAAGAAGTGAAATAATTCAACTTGATAAGTTTAAAAGGTATTGCATTCAATGGAATGAAATATCCAAGGATATATGATTTGTGGATAAAAAAATATACATTGATTTAACTTCAAATATAAATTAAAAATAATAATAAATTATAATATTAACACTAATTTTATGAATAACAATAATTCTAACACTAACACTAATTCTAACCATAATACTAACTCTAATTCTAACTCTACCCTAACTCTACCCTGCCCCAACCTATCATTAACACTAATTCTTGCATATACATATTTTAAAAAATAATATTAAATTTCAATGATAAAGTTTATTATTATCTTACCCCTAACAATTTATAATGATAATAATTATTCTAACCATACATTTAACTCTAACTGTAACACTAATTTTAGCTCTAGCATTTATTTAACTACTTAACATATATAACACTAAGAGTAATTATAACACTAATAAAAAGTTTAACCCTAACCATAATCCTAATCTTAACCTTGACCATTTCCTTAACCCATATTATCTCAAACCCTAATTATAGCCTTGAATATATCCCTACCACTATCCCTTATTCTATCTCTAATCCTAACTCTATCTCTAACCCTTACCCTAATAATAACTCTAACCTTAAACCTAATCATATACCCAACCCTAACCCCAATTCTAATAAAAAACCTAGCCATAGTTCTACCTAACTCTTATCCACAAAACCCTATCGCCAAATCTAATTCTATAGAACTCTAAATATAGCCATAATCCTAATTTTATATATAAGTCTAATTGTAATCATCACCATGACCCTATATTATTTTTTTTAATAAAAAAGTGATGGAGCACTTGTATTTTATTATTTTATAACTAGTTTAGGGGACTTCTTAGAGAAAGAACTAGAAAGAAAACTTTGATTCATAGTCCATGTACAAAATGTGATCAAAGTACCTAAAATCTACCTCCAACAATAAATTTTATAAAGTATAATCAACTAGAGAAATACATTTTCCAAATGAAATTCTTGACAAATGACAAACAACAAGGATCACCACATAATATATGTAGCAATAGATGACATCTTTACCAAAAAAATTCATAGAAAGTGTTCACACCAAAATCCCAATGAGCTTGTTGGAGTATCTTATGCCCATAGAATCATCAAAGTAACATAGGATCCTCGGTGATAATGATTTATAGTCTTCCTGATACCTAATGAGATTAAAAATGAATCAGAGTGTTGTGAAACCAATTGATGTTGGTAGTGTGAAGCATCAAACCTTGATGTGAGGAAGTAAAAAACCTGACTGTCTTTCCTTCTTCAACTGTGTCTTCTATCTCTATCCTTTTTTGGCTCACATGATGTCTTTTATTATGTAAAAAGTAGTGGGGTCCATGATACCCATCATCAACTATTAATAGTCATTGGATGAACTATAGATCAAGGGCCCACAAAGCTTTTCAGGTCGATTTAAGAAATGACCTCCTCCTTTTGGAAAGGATCCCCAGAAAGAGGATGTGTGTCTAGAATAGGGCCCTCAGTGTTCATCACCAACTAATGACCACCACAAGATGAAACATGAGATCTACGACCCACAATGCATATAAGACAAAATTTTGGAAAATACTTCCTTTGAGAATGTGCAACAGAATGAAAACACATGGCATGAGTTACTTATTAATTTAGATTTAAATTGTTATCACCCAATTTATCTTGTGCACTCGTACCCTTGTGCTTTTAGAGGGATTTAGGGGTGGTTAGAGTTGTCATCTCCTGAGGATTCAGAAACCTTAGCAAAGAGAAAAATTAGCTTCCCCGATACCTGATGATCCTGTCAGAATAGCTCATGTCGATAAGATCATTAGTATAAAATAAGACATCACAAAAGAACAAAAATAGCTTTCTTGATACTCAATGAGCCCCATAGTATCATCATTGTAACATAGGATCCTACAGGTAGCTGAAGCGTGTGAGGGTATGCCAATTAATTCATGCCAAAAGATAAAGGATGATTTGAAGATATCAAAAACCACTGTAAAAAATGTTGATGTCCATTTCCTCTATGCAACCATATAACAATGACTGCTCATCAAGTACAATGGTGGGACTTGCCAACTCATTCTCTCAAATTTCTTTTAAGATGGGATATTTCTCTAGTATCTTAGTTGGGTTGATTGATTTGATTATGACTTCATCACAACCCAAATTGGCTAAACAATCTGCCATAAGATTTCCTTCTCTAAGGGTATGTGAAATATGGAACTCTGTAAAAAATTTGATTATGGCCCATGCTTGATGTGGAACATAGGAAATGTGCCAATTTGAGGATGTCCTAGAAATATAGGAGTTGATAATCACAAGTGAATCTCCTTCTATATGTATGTTTTTAACCCCATACTTTTTCACCTAGACTAATCATGCAAGGAGAGCATTGCTTTAGCCATGTTATTAGTGTCATCTGGTAAAGAACCCAATTTAATTGTCCTTACTCTTCCATCCCAATCATATATACATACTCCAAATCCTAATTTTCCAAGGTTACCACAAGATGAGCCATCAAAATTCATCTTAAGGAAATTCTTTGACAGAGGAAACCATTTAATAAGTGATATGTCTACTACATGATTTGATTCCTAGTTTGGAGTGAAACCAATAGGAATTTTGATATGATTCCATTCTTTGACAATTTTTTGATCCCAATTAGAGAATTGTTATTTTCCTGTAGAGTTGGAAACATTTGCATTAACAATTTCAGAGATTGATTTCTCTAAGATCTATAGAACTTGTGAGAGTGATGAAGATTCATTCCTAAATATCATGTTATTACACTCTCACCATATAGTCTATATTACCATGGTGGGAATTCATTTCCATACATAGGTAAACATTAAATTTGGGAACAAAATCAACCATGATTCAAATAGCTCCTACAATTTTCTAGGCAACGACAAAGAAACATGAAGTTTGTGAATCACAAAGGACCAACATTGGTGGGAGAAGGGACAATTTAAAAGTAGATGATCTACTATTTCTTCTTGCATATTGCAAAGAATGCAATTAAATGGTTGGGAAATACCAATCCTAACCAATCTTTCACTTGTGAGAATTCTATTTTGCAACACAAGCCATGCAAAGCAGCCCACCTTAGGAAGCACAAAATTGTTCCAACAGAAAGATAAAGCACAACTCTTCCTATTGGAACTTTTGAGGTTCTTCATAGCTTTGTATCCTTCTTTAAATGATTATTTCCCATCTTTGGATGGAGCCAAAATTATTTTTTCCTCTTCATTTGAAGATAAAATTGTCCTATTAGAGAAGATATTTTGAAATAGTAGAGTTTCTTGTTGATCAAGAGCAAGTTCCACTGGATCCTTCCATATCACCTTTCCTGAATAAATTTGCACTACATAAACATAATACCAAAGCATATGGCCCCATTTTTGTTTAGCTACACTCATCAAATTAGTAGTCTAGACTAACTGAATCAAGGGGGGGCATCCATTCTAGGAATCCTCCCAAAATTTGATATCTTTACCTTTATGAATCTCCCAAGAAACATATCTACAAACTACTTCTCTTGAGGCAACCATGAAATTCCAAATTGAAGAACCTTTTGGAGTATTTTATTAGTGTCATAAATCATAATTGTATGTCTAAAGGTAACCCTAACTATAACCATAACCACAACTATATCTACAAACAATAGCCCTACCTATAATTGAAAATCTAACCTTAATTATCTTTAACCCTAACCCATTCATTCTAGAATTAGGGTTCAATTATGGTAATCAAGATAATTAGGGTTGTGCTTAAAATTGGGGTTAGTAATAGCTTATATATACTTATTATATATAAAATTTGTTGAGAGATATCCTTCTCAAGGCACCTATTGCACCTTGCAATTTGATGAAAATAGGTGCCTCGAGAAGGATATATCTCGATGTATTTTACATATAATAAGTATATATAAGCTAGTAGCACTCATGTCACGACATGAAATACATTATATGAATTTTAATATATAATTATATCAATTATATAAAGGTTAGGGTTAGCATTAGGGTTAGAATTATGGTTAAGATTAGTGTTAGGGTTAGGGTAAGATTAAGGTTATGGTTGTGGCTATCAATAATGTGTAGGGTTTAGAGTTATGATTAGTATCATAGTTAGTGTTATATTTAGGGATATGATTGGTGTAAGGGGTTAGGGTTAGGGTTAGTATTATGGTTAGAGTTACTATTAGGGTTAGAATTAGGGTTACAGTTAGCATTGTGATTAGGATTTAGGGTTTAGAGTTAGGATTAGTATTATAGTTACTATTAAATTTAGGGTTACAGTTGGGGTAAGAGTTTAGGGTTAAGGTTAGTATTATGATTAAGATGTAGGGTTTAGAGTTAGGATTAGTATCATAGTTATTGTTACATTTAGGGTTACAGTTGGGGTAACGGGTTAGGTTTAGAGTTATGATTAATATTGTGTTAATGATTAGGGTTATGGTTAGGGGTTAGGATTAGGGTCATATTAAGGTTTTGGTTAAGGTTAGGATGCTAACCTTAGAGTTAGGATTATTATCATAGTTTTTTTTTAATCAAAAAGTGACAGAGCACTTACATATTTAATTATTATTTAATAAACTAGTTCACGAGGCTCCTCAGAGAAAAGAAAACTCTGATTCATAGCCCATATACAAAAGTATTTGATCCAAAAACAACCCTAAACTACAACCAACATAAGATTTTCAATGACACATCAGCTATAGTATACAATATGAATAACCCCAAAAAATAATGTGGGTTGAATTATGCAAGTACAAAGCATTACCTTGCACAAATAAAACATAAAATTAATTTGCACAAACTCCATAGAATAGCACCAAGAAGGAAGGGAAAAAAATACAAATATATTTTCCATGCAAGCATCCACAAAGCACATGGTTTGTCTATATGGGCCACCTATAGTGAGACAAAATGCTAAGACCACTAAGGTCTAAAATCCACAGTCAAACACCCTAAAATAGCCATTACTTGAAAACTTTGTATCATGTCAATTAAATCCCCAGTTGAAAGGAAACATTCCCATTGTACTTCCACGGGAGGAACTTTAATCTAGATCATCATAAAATTGACAAAATACAACTTGAATTCACAAGATTCAAGCTATCCTAAGCCCGCCATGGCAACAAGATGTAATCATGAAAGTGTTGCATTATGAGGATGCAAAAACATTGTAGCTCGGTATGATAGGACCACCGAGATCAAAAATTGAAAACATTAGGCTACCCAAAATTCAAAAAAGTTTGAAGACTACAAAACCCTTATTCCTCCATATCTTCAAGGAAGAATTCATCCAGCTCGTGGGTGTCCTACTCTTCAACATTACCCCATCCTGTAGAGATCTACAAGTCAGTATCCTCTAATGTTCTGAATAAAGAAGATTTGATCTAAAGCACGACCATTGACATGTGCTAAAAAGGTGACCTCATTGTCCTTGATCTTCAAAAATACCATGTTGTTCAATGACATATACTCCCAATGGTAAAAGTAGTAGTTGACATGCGCAGGGACGGAGTTGGATGATTTAAAAAATTCTTCCATAGTCATAGCAAGTGGAAATTGCCAACTATAATACCCACAAAATTTGCTCAGATAAAATAGATTGTGAAGAACAAAAGACTGGTATCCAAGATATAGGAGATGATGAAGGAAAGTTGAATGTTATTACCTATGCAATCAGCAGGTAAAGAGGCCACACAAATAGTCAGAGCATGTGAGAGTACACTAGCTACCTCATTTCAAATGATGAAGGATGATTTATTGATATGGTGATTTCATCAACAATGATGGCATTTTGATCATACAAAAGTTAAATCCCAAACCATATCTTTTTTGTTAACTAAACAAGTCTCGACAAGGAACAACCATAGTGTCATGTACATCAGTATCTCATCAATATGATGACCAATATTTAGATGCATTGGAAGATACTGCCAACTCATTATCTACAATTTTTTTTAAAGTGGGATATCTCATTAGTAGCTCACTTAGATTAAGTGATTCAATTATAACCTCATCACAACCCATATTTACTAAGCAATATGTCATAAGATTTCCTTCTCAGAGGGTATGCGATATGTGGACTTCTATGAAGGAATCAATTAGCCTCCATACTTGGTGTAGGACATAGGAAATACGCCAACTTAATATTTTCCTTAAGATACAGGAATTAATTATCACCAACGAGTTCCCTTCAATGTTAATGCTTTGAGCCCCATATTTTTTTGCCAAGAATAAACCTACAAGAAGGGCCTACACTTCTGCCATGTTGTTAGTTCATAGTTACTATTACATTTGGGGTAAGGGGTTAGGGTTAGGGTTAGTATTATGGTTAGTGTTATGGTTAGGGTTACTATTTGTATGTGACTGAATGTGACCTCTAAATCAGGCACAACACAACATGGTCATTATTCACTTGATAGAATTTGAGAGAGAGTATGAAGAACTCAATCCAAATTCCATGGTGAGGTGACCTGTTGCCTCCTATGTGAATGGGGTGTTTGAATACTCTCAGAACGAGAGCCAACAGCTGGGAGACCAATTCAACAATGGAGGATTTGAAAGCAAATAAAGATGAGCAAGATGAAATTAATCTAAGATGAAGTGCAATTAATCTAGAAAACTTTGAAAGAAATATGAAATGCAGATTTTTATTTGATTTTGAAATAAAGATGATATTAGACTAAGAACAAGTAAGCAAATTTAGTCTAAAATGTGATGCAAAGATTATACTAATAATGAGATATTAATCTAATAAATGCAATAAAAAAGCTTTGAAAACAATGAATCAAATGAGACTAAAAAATGCCTATAGTGTAGATGCTCTCAAAAATTGCTCTCTTGAATGAGAAAAAGAGGTTCAAATAAATAGAAGAGCCAAGAGGAGGAGGAAGAGTTTCTTGATTCGAAACTCCTGACCCTTCATATCCCTTTTGGGACAAATAAGCATGAATTACTTTATTAAAAGAATGAAAAATGCCACATGAGGACCTTTCGAATATCTCAAATTATTAATTCAAGAAAAGGTGTCCATTCAAATAACAAGCAATTAATTAATTCCTTTTTTATGTGTATTAGCCAAAGGGGGTGGTTTGATTTAATTTAATTTAAAGCACATAGGACTTTACAATTAAATTAATGTATCATAGAGATAATTTAGCTAATAAAGTCAAAGAGACTTAGGAATTAATTTTAGTGTTTGATTATTGCAAATTTATGGTCTTTGCAATTGACATCAAGTCAAATTAAGTCAAGTAGGAGAGAGAAAATTACCTAGGGAACTAGAACTTTGGTGATGTAAAATCAAGATAATGCACCAAAATTGATGAAATTAAATAGGTGCCAATTTTGGGGTATTACACTATTAAGGATAGAAATAGGGTTGAGGTTAGAATTATGATTATGGTCAATGGTCTAATTAGGGTCAGGGTTAGGGTTAGGGTTAGGGTTGTAGACACTAAAAAATGGACAAGTGCTTTAAAATCAATAAAATGGATCAAAATCATCAAAATGCATTAAATCATTAAAAAGGATCAAATCAATAAAAATAGACATTTATTAAATCAAATTTGGACAAAATCAATAAAATCAAAGGGAAAATTAAATGATGATATTAAATAATTAAATCAAGGCTTAAAGGGGTGAAAAGCACTATATAATTGATTTTAATCAATTAATTGTATAGTTGTTAAATCAAAAATCAAAATGAACCTATTCCTTACATGGCTAAATTTAATTAATTAATTGAATTTAATAAATCATAATATCTTTCAACAAAGTTGAGCAACCAATGAAAATTGAGGACAAAAAGACACAAATCACTCAAAAAGAAATGAATCTTGATCACTCATTTTAAAGTTTCAATCTCAACCACTCAATTTTGTCCTTTTGTCCAAAGCTTTGAGACAAACATTTAAATTGTCCCCCATTTATGAATATTGCAAATTTTTTGACTCAACCAAAGGTAAATCATGGTTAATTCACTCTAACCCCTACCCTTGGGAATTTACTATAAGTATGAGGCATTCTGAGAGCACTATTCATCTTAGAAATTCATTTGCAAAGCATCCTTATTATAGATAATTTCATAGCAATCAAGAGCATTTAAGAGCATTTGAATTATCTTTGTATCAATTTGAGAGTTAGTGAGCTAGAATAAGCATTTGTAGTATCATATTTCTCATTTTAGAAGTGTCACTAGTGGAGATTAAGCTGAGAACTCTACTTACCACATCTAGTTAGAGAGCCATGAGATGTCATGGATTCATATGCAATTCTTAGTTTAAATTTCCATTGTATTTGCTAAGATTGTTAGATATTAATCCTAATTTCATGAAGGTGCAAAGCATTCACACACAAATGGCACCCACCATGGGGCCCTAGGCCTCATTTCTAATGTTTTATCATTTTTTTGTGTGTCACTTCTACGTAAATTTTTTGTAGAAAATAAGTAAAATGACACCTACAAAGCATTAACTGACGCCTGTAGCTATTGTTTTGTCACCTCGCAGTAGTCATTTGATGCCTGCTAGATAAATTGTTGCGCCTGAGAGATAAAGTGTCATGCTTACGATTGCAAAGCAACACCTGCTACTAGAGAAGTGTCGTGTGCTAGCTGACTTCTACCGCCTGTCATAGCCTTTACGATGCAATTTTCACAAAAAGTCACGCCTAGTATCTTCTAACCGACACTTAATTTTTATGAACTTTTGCTTTTAATAGCTTATCTTATGCATTTTACATTAATTGTCATGCATAGTAAATAAATTGTCATGCTTGAGTAACTTTAAATAACACTTGAGCCACTGGAAAGTGACGCTCGCTATTATTAAAGTTACGCCTGCTAATAGTTTAGTTACGTGTATTAGCTAGACAATGATGCCTACTATCTATGGTTTTAATTTGTTGTTAGATTAATAAATTTGATTATATTACTCTCTATTTGTATGTTTTGACTATAAATGAGTAGGCACAGAAAGGCCCAAAAGCCAGAAAGCAAGTTTAATCAAGAAGAAAAGGCTTTGGTTAAGAGGATCAAGAAGGAGAACTTTGAGCATATTAAAGCGGTTCTTGAGGAATCACAAGAGGAAGAAAACCAGGTATATCAAAATTATCTTAAGGTTGTAGATGCTTACAAGATAAAATTTGTATCTCTCAATTGTATTTTTACTCCTTAGTTCAAGTTTTTCCTTAAAAATTTGCAAAAAAGGTGCTTAAGGTTCAATACATAATTCTTTGCTTCATGAATTCTGATTTGGTTTCCTCTCATTTTGAATGGTTGTGTTGGACTAACTTGTTGGAGGAGGGAGTGGCAACGATCACCACTAGGTGAGTAAAAGCAAGATAGAAGGCAAAAATCACAAAAAAGCACCTAGCCATTGCTAGCTACAAGGGAAAAGGTATTCATTGAATCAAGCTTGCACTTGCTTAAATTGTGGCATTCATTGAATCTAGCTTAATTAAAATAAGGAATTTGACCAAACACCTCAATTATAAGAATCTCTTTGTTAGGAGATTGAAAAAGAACATTATTGCTTGAGTGTTTGGGAAACTAAGAGAAAGTAAGGGATATGCTCTTCACCTTTTAGGTGAACCAAACTCCCAAAAACTTACTCTTAATTTCATTTCCTTGCTTTATATGAACATGCTGGTTAAAATAGAGCAATAGAGGGCCTGCCTCCTAAGATTTTCCTTACGAGGATGGTGAGAGGGAACGAACCAAGTGGGAGACAACTGTCTTTTCTGCAGTAATATCCAACTCACTATAATAAAAATACACTTTTCCTTAAAAGGGAAGTGGCTAGATTGTGTATAAGTGTCTTCACTTCCTCTAGTAATCCTAACAGATTGTGCCAAATCGTGCTTTTGTGCATGTGGGAAGCCCGCAAGTGGGTATAAGAACTTGGCATAGTTTAGAATGAAATTGTTCAATAAAAACCTGATAAGTAGCAAGATACCTTATAGAGCCAAAATGTTAAAAGCCAAAATTGACTATAGGTAGGCTACTTGGAATTCTTTCTTGTACTATACTTGTGGAAAACAATCGAGAATATACACTTTAGTGTGTTTTAGGGACACGGTTAAAAATTGATGTGTGTGTTGCGATTGTCTTCTATTTTCAAATGAGAAAATTCCAAAAAACTGATCTTGCAATTTTTAAAATTAAAAATTTACAACCTAGTCAGTAAAGTGTCGCTTATGCACAAAGAAATAACACCTATTAGTAGTAAACTCATGCCTGTGACTGTTCAAAAAATGTGTATCAACTGTGAATTCACACCTCACATATATTAAGCGACACCTGCAAATGCTATAAAAATGGCTAACAATAGCAAAGTGTCACCTGCACACTTGCAGTGTGCCGCCTAACGCAATTCTAGTTCACGCGTACAATAGTTTAAGTCACACCTACACTCAGGCAAGTGATGTCTAGAAACATAAAAGGGAAAATAGTGAGTACTTACCGAGGGGTTCCAAAACAATTTATCACATATTCAGATACCCTTTTCCGTGTTCTTACTGTTCCAACATCTTGCCCAGTCAAAAATCTTGGTTCTACACAATTTTTGAAAATTTCACAAGGATTTGACCACGGGCACGATTGTAGCTTATTTTTCAAGTGGTTTCTTCATGCCTACTTTTACTAGATCCTACTATGTCAAGCAAACCTTGCAAGTAGATGGAACTTACTTGAGACAAGAGCTCCCTTACCCAGGAGACACTTCTACCACTCCAAGAGTACCCCAAAAATCACCTGAGCAAGAAGTGGAAGACAACATGATGTACTATGGTGGCATGGGTAATAACAGTAATAGTGGCATTGACCCAAACAACCAAGGTGATGCAAATAATGGGGGCATTGACACGAATAATCAAGGCAATACCAATAGTGGAGGGGCGGATCAAAATACTCAAGGGATTGATGCCACTAACCATAGAACTTATGCTGAACCAACTACTGATGATACAACTGATGACAAGGTTGATGAAGCCATTAAGTGCCCTTATTTCATAAAACTTATGGAAAAATAAATGGCAAGGGATAAAGAGAAGTATTTTATGGACCTAGCCCGAGAAGGTCTTAAGCTTCCATGAGATTATGATGTGAATCAACTAAAATCGCTAGAAGTTAAAGAGAGTTCCATTGATATTATGAACAAGTAGATTAAGATATTTCAAATGCAGTTGTATACAATCAAGCAAATTGGGGCTCCTAAACCCTTTTCTATCGAAGCATTGTGTCCATTCCTGTTTAATAAAAGTCTAGTAATGGCACCATTCCTGATCAGTGTAGTGTTCCCCAAGTATGACAAGTACGAAGGAACCTCATATCTGCAAGATCACTTATAGGAGTTTTGTGCATTGAGCTTGGAGTTCATGCATGATACCACCTATTTAATGAGACTATTCCCAAGAAGCTTAGCAGGTATGGCCATAGAGTGGTTTTCTAAATTACCATCTGACATAAAGACCTTTGAAGAACTGGCTTCAAAATTTGTGGCCCATTACTCATACAACATCAAGCATGAGGTCACAATGATAATGTTATGTAATACTAAACAAAAAGATGGAGAATCATTCTTCATTTTCTTACAAAGATGGAGGACTATTTTTGCTAGGTATCCTAGGAGTGTGCCTGAAAAGGAGAAAATGGGTATATTCATTAATAGCTTGAGCAACAAGATGAACTACCGATTGAGAATGAAATGCCCCAAGACCTTCCAAGACCTCATAGAGAATGGAGTAATGACAGAAGAAGTGTTGGTTAAGAGTTGAAATTATATAAAGATAACAACAATAACTCCAACAACAATAACTCCAATAATAACAACAATTAGAATAAGAATTGGTCCAATAGTTATAATCGGTATGGATTGAAAAATAACAATAAGGGAGTAGTCAATGACGGATTTGTGGATTCTAGTAATTTGAAGGTGACTCTATTTTCTCTTACAAGAATACCTAATCAGGTGAATAATACAAACCAGACCTCCAAGGCACCTTTGAAAAATAATGATAATAGTGGCAACCAAGGAAATAATCAAAGGAGTAACAAATCTGATAAATTCTTGGTACCAACTCCTCAGCAAAACTTCACACCCTTGGGTGAACCCCTCAAAAATGCATTAAAGACTCTCATGGCTAACAACATCATTAATCTACCTAGCATTCAGCCTTATGAGCCACACAACAAGCCTAGCTAGTGGAGTGTAAATAGCCATTGTAAATACCATAGAATTTGAGGGCACATGACAAATGATTGCTTGCAGCTAAAGAATGTGGTGCAAGACTTGATTAATAGTGGCATGATCACCATTGACGAACCTCAAAGAAATGAAGACCACATGGCTTTCAAACAACCCTTCTATAAATATGACAAAGGGGAATCATCCAATGGAAAGAAACAAAGTAGTAATAACATTTATTTTGTGCTACCCTATGATAATGTTGTGAATGCTATAGTGATCAAAGAACAACCCCAAAAAGAGACATCTAATGTTATCACTAGGGGGCAGACTTCAAGGATTACCCTACAAGGGGTTGATCCTAAACCTGTTGGCCCTCCTCAATCCAACATTGTGATCAAGCAATCTTCTATAGCAACAAAACTGTACAGCTTGGTAGATCAGCTACAAAGGACTCCAACACAAATCTCCATCTTGGAGCTATTAAAGCTATCTCCCAACCATAAGGAAATTTTAGAAAAAGCTCTAGTAGAGATGAATGTTCCTACTAACTTAGAAGAGGGGAAGTTTCAAAACATGGTAGGTCATCTCATTGCACCTCATTGCCTTTCATTTTTTGACCAGGATGACATGTCTATTACCCATCCCCAAAATATACCATTGCATATAGAGGTTTTGATTAAAAGACACAGGGTCAAAAGAGCTCTCATAGATGGAGGAGCTGGTCTTAAGATCTACACATTGAGTCTTGTCAAATCCCTAGGATTATCCAAGTCTTGCATTGATCTTATGAAAAGAATCACCATAAAAGCCTATGATGAAGCTAAAAGAGCCTCCAAAGGCATGATTGTATTGCCCATTCAAGTGGGACTTGTCAAAAAGGACACAAATTGTCAAGTATTGGACATGAAACTAACTTATAATATTTTATTAGGGAGACCGTGGATCCATGAGATGCAAGCGGTTCTGTCCACTTACCACCAATGCATCAAATTTTTGTACATGGGTGAGGAAATCATGGTTGGAGGGGACTCAAATCCGTTCCAATATTGTAATGCACTTAAACCCCTTCATGAGCTATTTATTCCCCATAATAGAGAAGGAATTATCCAAAGAGCCACTATTGAAGATATCAAAGTGGATGATTCCATGTTAACATTAAGTACTACTTTAAACCCTCCTCAAGCTAGCTCAATGACATCAACTAAGGGAAAGGAGAAGATGAGTTATGAGGGTCCAACTCCAAATGAAGATTCAGATCAAGCACCTAAATTAGAGATAGTACTTTACAAACCCACCAGAGAAGAAAAGGATAAAGCTAAAAAGGACAACTACAAAAAAATGAGTGAGATGATGGATGCATTTGACAAACAATGCAAAATCAGTTCCAAAGGAGTAGGGAATATTCTGTTTCCCTATTCAACATGCCCACATCTCTGAGAACACATGGGAAACCATCAAAAGAACACCTACCTCATAAGTATAACTCCTACTTCATGAGAGAAAGTGACAAGGCAGCATTCGACAAGGAGCAAGATGAAGTTCTTCAATGGCTTTATCATGATGAAGGTGATACCTCAAGTACTCCCATAGAAAGAATTCAGCATATTAATATTCAAACTGATCAATATTGGAAAGGATTTGACATAATGCAGAAAATGGGATACAAGGGAAGAGGACCCTTAGGCCGAAGAAATAGAGCTTTACTAGAACCCATTGAACCTGCTTGGAGGGGAAAAATAGAAAGATCAGGAGTATGCTACCAATACAAAGGTGAAAGCTCCATCCCAATGCATGATTTATATCCTTAAGTAAATACCTTGGAATCCGATGAAGATAGTGATGACTCCCGAGATTATGAATGGGATACTTTATCCGATGAGTCATGTCATGATAAAGAGGTAGTCACCATACACACTTATGCTAAGGTCCCAAAGAAACAAACTCCAAGGCATGAAGAGCCCATCATACAAGAACTCAATATAGGACAAGCACCCATTAATCGACCATGGATAGAGGAATTTTGGGATCCCTTAAAGGAAGATGATTCGAACGTTAGGATTAATCCACGGGTTATATTTCCCATGCTATTTCCCATAGAATTCATTGAGGAATCAAGTGAAGAGGACTTTGATCCTTCTTCCATGGATTGTAATACCCCAAAAATGGGCTATAAGTTCATTAATCTTCTATATCTACATATCGAATGAAATTGACATCGAAGTCCTAACCTAAGGCACATCTAAACATCATCATATCCTATTTGATTATCTAAAATTCTGCATTGGGGAATATTCCTAGTAATATTCCTAATTATCCTAATTATTTTTAATTTAATGATTATTTGGTGATAAATCCTATTTATCCTAAAGTTTGATTAATTGAATATTCTCAATATTTAATTAATTAGATTTAATTTTGCCACTTAATTGTTTAATTGAATTTAATTATATTTATTCCTAAATTGTATTATTTAATTTTGACAATAAATCCAAAATCCTATCATTAATTGATTAAATTTTTATTTAATTAATTAAAGCAAGTTGTCAATTTTTAATAATATTTTTTTTTAATAAAAGTTTGAAAAATAATTGATTAATCCATAAATCAATTGTTTTATTTTTCAAAATCAGTTAAGTTGGAAATAAATCACTTTATTATTAAATTAATTCATAAATAAAACATGCACAATCAGAAAAGCAGACAACTACCAATTATCAATTAAATCTAAACTCTATTTTGAGTTGAACTCTGCTTTTGCATGTTTTTGTGAGTAAATTATCCTTTATTTAAAAATAACTCAAAAATCAACTTGAGTTATTTGAGTGATTTATGGCTTTTATTCATGCACCTCCAAAGCCTTGGATTTCTATAAATTAAGGCCTCGGCTCTTCAAAAATCATCTCATAATTTTGCAAACTTACTTTGGTGAATTGACATCAGAGGAATCATCAAGCTTCTTGCGAATCAACATTTTGTGAGATCAATCTTGTTTTCAATTCATCCTAGTTTCATATTTCATATCGTTGTTAGCTTTATTTGCATATCATAGATCAATTTCATCTAGCTTAGAACTCATATCACATTTTTCATCATAATTGCATAGAAAATACAAAAATATAGATTAATTTACATTCATTCCATATCTAGATTTTGCATTCAAATCCTTCATTTAGGTGTCGTCAAGGTCATTGATCTCGGTATAATCTGAGAATACATACTCGCATCTACTAGAAGGCAATAAATTGCCTGGTTAGTTTAGTTTTTCATTTATTGCACGATTTTGATTTCAACTAACCTCTAATGTTTTACTGAAGTGTTGTGTCTATAGAATAGGTACAAAATTTACACACACATTTTTGGCACCCACCGTGGGGCAACCCACCTTTACATGTTGGTTTTGTTCATTTCTTTGGAGCTAACTCCCTTGTGCAGATTTACTTGGAGACTAAAAACCCTAAATTTTCAAAGATTTAATTTTATCTCCCAAACGGCTTGGATTTTTGGTCTGAAATTTTTTTTGCAAGTTGGAGACATATTAGGGAAGCTTCGATAAAAAAAATTTAAAATTTTTTGAGATGTTTTGAATTTTTAATAATTTTTTTATTTTCCATAAATAATTCATTTTCGGTGCAAATCATCATATTTTTTGGAAATTTTTACATTTTTAGAAAGCTCTTCAAATTCTACAAGGGGTCCATTCTTTGTGTTTTAAATTTGGATGCAATATAATAGCTCAAATACTCAATTTACAAAAACTGGTTTGTTTTGGTAAAATAGGTCTCTAGGACACAAATGAAGAGATTTTTCTAAAATTTTTACATTTTTGGAAATCTCTCTATTTTTTAGTAGGGGTCTGTATTTTGCATTTCTATTTTCGTGGCCGAAATCATATCAAAAAAATCAGATCTTGTTGACTAGGTCAAATGCAACAAAAAATAAATAAAAAAATTTGTGATCGGTATGCACTTATTTTTCATATGATTCAATGCATGATATGAGTTATCATTTGGATTATTTTTTGGTTATTATTGCTCCTAACAATTGGTTTTAAGATCTAACCCTAGGGTTTGCATAAGTTGAATATACATTGCATATCTTGTTTGCTTGTTAGCTTGTTGGCTTGTTGGAGAGTTCGTGGCTTGCTTGCATGCAAAAGCTCAACAAAAATTGCTAAAATAGGTAAAATCTACTAAGCGCATTGCAAGGAACTTAGGTATTCTATTACATCTGATAACACTTCATTTTGGGACATAAAACAAACTCTCTTGTGTCAAGCTTGTGTGACTTTTCTTGCTTTCATATCATAGACTTCATTTTGGGCTCTAAAAAAATGAACATGGATTTGCTTTCAGCATCTTTGTTGCACATAGTAAATAGGCCCTGTGAACACTATTTGTGGCTCTTGAGAGAGTGAGTTTCCAGTGAAACTCTTCTCAATGAAGGAACCCTTGTAGGTAGGGAGGATACTGAGAGAGTCTCACGTTCCACTAGATCCTTGTGTCTTCAACTTTTGATTGAGACATTCTCTCTCCGGAGAGGTTCATAGATCATAATGGGTTGACGTCATAGATCTTTGTGAGATAATCTTGGTCTTAGCATGTCGGATTAATCTGTCTACTTTGTTTGGGTTAAAAGTGAAAAGGCTAGGGGATTATGCTCTACTTCCTTTTTGGATAGTACCAGAAACCCAAATCCTTGAATCTAGAACTAGTCTCCATATGGTATATCTTCTGAGTCAGCTTTAGAGAGGGTTAACCATAGTGGACATTCCCTTAATTGATTCAACCACATTGACGGAACCTCAAGTGATAATAGCCATTTTTTTCGTGGTAGTGACAACCGCTATATAAATGTCTTGTTGGAAGAAATCTCCACAGGTGTGGTCTCTTGTTGGGCTATCAAATCTCCCTAGCAGATCTTGAAGATTAAGTTCTCAGACTGTGTCAAAACCCCGATGCACCTGGATTGGAGTTTTCCCTCTTGGATCAAAAAAGTTGCAAAGTCAAACCATTACTAAAAACCCTAGTGAGGCCAAATTTTCATTTTCTAGGAATATGTGAGTTAATGCAAAACTTTTTGGAACATACATAATTAGCACTTCTAAGGATTAGCACAAATAAGTCACTTGATTGTTCATGCACAAGGTTGCTTTTTCCCTTGTTCATTATCTTCAGACATGCTTGAAATCACTTGCTTGCTATTTTGTGTGCTTTCTTATCTCTCTGGTTACTGAAAATGAACAAATTTGTTACAATCTTCAAATCTGGACAAACAATTTTGTGAACAATTTGAAACTGAAAACCTAAAATTTGCAAAATCTGAAGCAAAATCCTTTCTGGTGTCAAAATTCATCCTAAAATTTCAAAACTCGTATCAAAGCCAAAGTCAAAGTTGTTAGAGGTTGGTCAGATTTGTCAAAAATCCAAATTTTACAGCCTATTTCCAAAATATGTCAAATAAATCACTGTGTCAAGAACAGAGCAGAAACTAGAAAGAATCCAATCATTTTCTTAAAGTGGCCTTTTGAGTCTGATCTAGCCTTCTGTTTAATCAATTTGAGTCTTTTTCATCTTGTGTCAAAACCTTGTCATAACTATCAATCTTCAATCAATTTTCAAAATGGCTAAGTGTTGTGAATTTATGTTTGCTATCTTTTGGGCATCTACCCATACATCCAGGGCATAGTATCCTTCATTTACATCCAATCTAATCTTCAATCCATCAAATCTTGACAAGGTTGCATCATTCGATCTTCTTGAATCGAGTCATTTCTCAGTTGTCTTCATCTTGCTCTCTTGCTTCACCTAAAGTTAATGGTGGAAACCAGAGCTTCATCACAAAAACACAAAGCACAATTCAGAATCATGAATTTCAGTTATCTTGTTATGGAACCTCTCTTGAAAATGGATGATCTCAAACTCATTACTCAATTCGAAGAGTATTATTCCAAAAATCCCATGAGTGATAAATTTATGATAAAAATAAAGGAAAAATTGATTGAATCAGACGCCTTTGCTAGGATCATACATATGGTCATGTCATGACCTTCTTCTTCCAAACATCTTTCATCTTCTAAGTCTTTTCATTCTTCCTCATCATCCAAGTCTTCTTCCTCCACTGAGTCTTCACCTTCCTCTTCTCCACGATCTCGTTCCTCTTCTACTTCTCCCAAGAGTCTTACTTCTCTTCTCAAGACATACCATGTTGAGCAACATGATAACCCTTATGATGCCTCTTCCATAGAGAGTGACACACCCATCTTTGGAGGCTATGATGACTATGATGATGGACAATATAATGATACCTATGACACCTATGTTCCCAAGAGTCCTCGTCATGTGCTCGTGCTTACTGGAAATGGGACATCACATTGGATAGATCGTGATGGTGATCCATATGATTCTAATTTTGAAAGAGACTTTGATGATTTCTGTGAACAATACCTAGATGATACATCTACTTCTATTGAGGAATATAAAATGTACCACACTGATTATAAATGTGCATACTACAAGGATCTCTCCTCTAAGAACTCTCATGCTAAAAGTAAAGATTACACTCTCAAGAAAGATCATGTTAATGCTGAACCTTTGTCTTGTGATGGTTCCCTTCCATCCCCTCCTTCCTCCAATACCCATACATTTCCTAAAGCTTCCAAGCCTATCAAATATTTCACAAACACTTCATCCAACAAAGATCCTAATAATTTTCATGTGGTTCCCTACAGTTATCCTCAAGGGCTACCTCTTAAAGAAACTCAAGCTAACCTTCACTTGGCTGCAAATACTTTCAATAATGCTAAACCTAAAGAGCCTAAGCCTTTATATGCTATAATTCCTACCTCAACTAGTCCTTCACCATCTCTGCAATAGTCTTCCATACAATCCCAACATGCTTCCTTGTCCTTAGAAGTGGCTCCATGTCAAGAGGACTCTAAAAATGATAAAGAAAAGAACATAAAGAAGGATCAAGATCAAGAACCCTCCATGTCATCCACTCCTTTTCACAACGTCTCTTATCTACTTCAAGATTTTTTTGATCCTGCACACCCTTTTTCATACATTCCACCATGTCTTAAGTCTTCTCCTAAGCAAGATCAAGCTACTACTTACACTGTTGAGCTTACTGACAATCAAAATAACCTTACTACACTTGCACTTTCCCAAGATGATACTTCCATTAAGGTTGGTAAAAATGGTGTTGTTACTTCCAATGTTAAGCCTATTGAAAATCAAGAGAAAAATTATGCGCTTATGCTATCCAAAGATCCTTGTCAAGATCAAAGTCTTCCATCTTCTTATTCTTCCATCTTCTTATTCTACCACTCCATGTTCATTTCCACTTTCTACTCTTCCTAAGTCTTTGCAAGCTTTGAACAATCCTATCAAAAAAGGTGCTCATATTCAAGATGTCCATGATCCTATTGAAAATCCTAATTCTCACTCTAAAGATGTTGATGTCCTTGGTTGTCACATAGATGATGATGAACTTATTGATTATCCTTTTGCATTTTCCACGTCCATCCTTGGACCTCCTACACTAAAACTAAGAGCTTCACGTCTACCTTCCATCTTGGGTCCTTATGTCCCTTCACTTTCCCCTCCTAACTCTCCTAATTCACCATCCATCTTGGGTCCTTACATCCCTCCATCTCCCATCTTTCCTCAAGATCAACATAGATGCATACCCTTGAATCCTTTTCATCCACCTACCCATCTAAACCAGTCATATTCTCCTTCTTCTTCCATAAGTACCAAGTTCTTTGGAAGTAACTTGAATGTTCAATACAAGAATCCATCAAAAAAGAAGATCACCATGTCTCCTTTAATTGACATGGAGGCATAAAGTCAAAAGAGATATCTAAGAAAAAAACTACAAGACAAGTATGGGTTCCAAAATTCATCATTGAAGATATTCTCTCTAAATCATCAAAAAGAAATGAAAAGCCTACGGCTATATGGATTCCAAAGTCTCTCTTGAAAGATTCTGGTGTTGAAAAATAAGTGAAGTTGACATTCAAGCTTCCAAAAACTTCCACTTCATCTTCTTCCAAAAACATTCTTCCATTCCATGCGCCTAAACCACAACCTCTGATATCCATTCGCCATATTCCTTCACGTATTCTGTCATTCACATTTCCTCCATCCTCTCACCACCCTTCAAGGTGTGTGTTGATGTTGATGTTGCCTTCCTTTCCATCTACCCTTTCACAATCCTTCCATTCATTATCCTTCTACCTTCTATCCTTTTTCCTCATTTGCCTATTCCTCCTATCTTCCAACCTCACTCGCTTTACATAAAACCTTATCCTCCATTTTCTCTTCCATCTCCCTTTCCCTATCAACATCTTTGAGCATATCATTTTGAATCCTTGGCATATCATGGTTTATCTTTTCAAGGAGCATTATCTAAAAAGCTTGCCTTCTTCCAAAAAAAATAAAAATAAAAAAAATTGAAAATGTGCCTTGGTGAAAACCTGGAAACAGGTGCCTCGGTAGAAAAAGTAAAGAGAAATAAATTCATCCTATGGTGAAAACCACTCCCTTGTGGCACCTTGGATAAGTACCATGATGAAAACCTGGCAATCAAACATCATGCGTAGTTCTTCTACATATTTCATCCATTCCATCTTCTCTCTTTGATCTTGACAATGTTGATCTATACACGAACATTTAGCTATTTTGTGAGCTATCTTATGATGATCTTGCTTTCATTCTATTCATGTTTAGCCTTCATATTTATTTTCCTCCATTAATTCTAGCCTTTCTCCATCCTTTTCCCCTTTGGTCTTGATCTAATAACAAAAAAAGAGTAAAATATAGTGCTATAAAGCCTCTTCACATGTCTGCTCCTTTGGACTACATCCTTTCCTGCTGTTGCATTACAATTTTGTGACTTATCCTATACTGGTCTTTCATTGCTCATCCAAATGTGCTTTACATGAGAATTTTCCCTAGCTTGGGTATTCTTGAAGAGTTTTCCCTTGAGGATTGCTTCCCTTCATTCTCCTTCATTCTCTTGTCTTCCATATCTTCCACCAACTTGCTAATCCCTTTTGTTCTCCACCTTGCTAGACATTGGGACTGCACAATATGATCTTGCTTGGGAGTTTGCAATGGAAAAAGATGCTATCAAGTATACCAAGTATCAGAATAAGTATCAGAACTAGTATCAGAACAAGTATCACAACCAGTATCACAACCAGTATCAGAACAAGTATCAAAACACCTACTAGGGCTACACCTTTCACTTTAGTTTATGGGTCTAAAGCGGTACTACCTATTGAGGTTGAAATCTCATCACTAAGAATCAGAATGCATGGTATGGTAACTGATGATGACTACAAAGTGTCTAGGTTGCAAGAACTTGAACTACTAGATGAGCGCAGACAAGTAGCATATGATCATCTCAGAGTATATCAAAAGAGAATGTCTAGAGGCTACAATAAGAAAGTTAGACATAGAGAATTTTAGGTTGGTGATCTAGTCTTGAGAGAAAATCCTAAAAATCAATCACATCAAGAATGCAAGGGGAAGTTTGAACCCAACTGGCTGGGTCCTTTTGTAATCACTGCTACTTTTGGCTCTAGTGCCTATCAACTCTCAACGACTGAAGGAGAACAGCTCTGAGAACCAATTAATGTTCTCCATCTAAAGAAATTATATGCCTAAAGCATTCAGTCTATGGTAAAATATCCTAAAAAAATCTTTAAAATTGGAAAAAGTCTTTAAAAAATGAACATCTTGGTGAAAACCTAGCAATAGGCACCTTGATGATTCACAAAAAAAATAAAAATAAAAATAAAAAGTACAAAAAATAAAAATAAAAAAATATCAAAAGTACAAAAAAAATTGAAAAAATGAAAAATACAAAAAATGAGAAAAAGAAAAAGTGCCTTGATGAAAACCTGGAAACAGGCGCCTTAGTAGCAAAAATAGAATGTCTGCCAAGATGGTGAAAACTTGGCAAATGGGTGCCACTTGTTTCAAAATGCTCCATCTATTAGCGCAATCTTGGTCTTTTCCAACTTTTAGTTTTGCTTTAGTTTGTACATATCTCTCGGTTTGTTTTTGCATTCCTATTATTCAATAAGTCAATTTGTACACCAATTAGCTCAAGCGTCTGTATCCAATCAATGCTTAAAACTTGGGGGCAATCAATGTCATATCCTATGGTCTCCCATGTATCTGAGATGTGTCATATCCAGTCAGAGTCCTTTGAAGCTTCATTTGAGTCAGTCAATCAGTCTCGTCTCCAAAAAGGATTTTGCATCTACAACAATGCAATCAAACATCAAACTGAAAAAAATCTATGCTTTTTACATACTTTTATCTCCTTGTATGCTTACTGATTCACATTGAGATTTTTGCATATTGTGTCCTTTCGAGCTCTTCGATGATGTCCTTTATAGAATTTAGAGAGTGATGACTGGGGGCATAATCTTTTCTTTGTCTTCTCCTTGTATGTGAAAATCCAACAACTTTGGAAATTCTAGATTGAAATGGTGTCTAACTATAAGAGTCTCTATCTCGAATTGGATGGCCATGCGTACCTTGACTATTGATACCCAAAAAATTCAAGGAAGTTTGATCTAACTATTGTCTTTCTGAATGAGTTCTTTCTCCTATTGTGAAACATAATCTTACCTAAGGATGTGAATGATAAAGGGTCACTACGGGTAATTCACATTGGATTTAGAATGATCTCTTGACTATTTGATGTGTTTGAATGCAAGGTGTATTCAGGTCATCGCGATGTTTATGTTCTAATGCTTATACAAATTGCTATATCAAAATGGACATGATATTCAGGTCATCCTGGCGTTTGTGCCTTGGTGCTTATATCTAATCCAACATTCCAAAAATAAAATCAATATTCATATGTCCATGGTTGCCTAATCAGTGGGTGTTGTATTAATTCCTGCGCATACAAATCGATATTCATATGTCTATGGTTTCATAACTAGTGGGCATTGTATTGATTTATCCGGTTACCTAAAAATTCAATGATGAGAATGACCGACACATGATCAGTGACTAGGTCCTAGGTCTTAGGTTGCATTTCATTTTGCATGTCTCTTTGCATTTTGCATGTTTGCATGATCTCACAATGGTTGGCTAAACTTCAATGCTTAAATGATTCTTCAAATTGCATCTTAAAATCTAACAAGAGTTGAATCTCCCACGAAGGTTCCTCCAACAAAACAACAAGTAGAATCTTTTTTTGGGATCAAAATCAAAATCTGAGATCATTCATAGTATTAACTACTTGCATAATCGACCTTCAATCATCACAGAAATCTAGTATTCAACTTAACTAATTATCTTATATCAAACTATCAAAATTTCAACTTGGTCAACTATGGTCAACTCATAGTTTCACCTAGTCAAACTTGGTCTTCAGGACCTCTAAACGATGCAGAATGCATTCTTGAACGTGTTTACCCACTTCTCAAATCAATTAGCATGCTTCTAAACTATCAACGCAGACTTTTCTTGTCAGATTTCAATTTTAATCCCGAAGGGGGCATGGTATTGCATATCATTCAAAGTCTATAATTAAATTTTGGGATCATATCTTTCCTCAATAATCAAGACAACAACCATGTCTAGTTGTTGATTCATCAAAAGACCCCATCACTCAGGGCAAATCAATCATCACTCGGGGCATATCAGATTCATCAAGATCCATATCAATCTAGTATTCTCTTAATCTTGTAAATTATATCAGTTTTTGCAACTATCGGTTCATCAGTGTTATTTCCTTGGTTCTTTAGAAACTGAAGGGTTCATATGTGATACCAATGTGATTCAATATAAGGACAATCAGGTCTGGAATCGGTCACTCACTTCTTTGCAATCATAAGGTTCGAAATCACGCATTTTGACACTTTTTCGCAATCATCAGTTCATTGTTGTTATAGTTAACATTATCTTTGGTCATTCAGGACCTATTATCTTCATATCAATTTCAATCAGTTTCTGCTTCATATCAGTTTCAAACATCATACACAGACTATCTTTGAAACACTGCACTTCGCACAATAATTCAAAGAGGGGAAAAATGTAATACCCCAAAAATGGGCTATAGGTTCATTAACCTCCTACATCTTCAAATTGAACGAAATCGGCATCAAAGTCCTAACCTAAGGCACATTGACACATTATCGAATTTAATTGATTATCCTAAATTCTGCATCAGGGAATATTCTTAGAAATATTCCTAATTTATCATAATTATCTTTAATTTAATAATTATTTGACGATAAATCCTATTTATCCTAAAGTTGATTAATTAAATATGATGAATATTTAATTAATTAAGTTTAATTCTGCCACTTAATTATTTAATTGAATTTAATTATATTTATTCCTAATTATTATAATTTAAATTTGACAATAAATCAAAATTCCTATCATTAATTGATTAAATTTTTATTTAATTAATTAAAGCAAGTTGTCATATTTAATGATATTATTTTTTAATAAAGTTTGATTAAAATAATTGATTAACCCACAAATCAGTTATTTTTAAATTTAAAATTAGTTAAGTTGAAGATAAATCACTTTATTTATTTAATTAATTCATATTAAATTATGCACAATCAAAAAAGAAGTCAACTAGAAATCAACAGTCAAGTTTAAATTTAAACTCAACATTCAATTGTGAGTTGAAAATTGAACTAAACTCTATTTGGAGTCAAAAAGTTGTTTTTGCATGATTTTGCATGTTTTTATGGATTAATTAATATTTAATTCTTGTTGACTCAAAAATCAACCTGAGTTCATCAAGAGTGATTTATGGCTTTTCTCATGCACCTCCAAAGCCCTAGATTTCTATAAAATCAAGGCTCAGCTCTTCACAAATCATCCACAGAATCCACAGAATTTACATACTTACTTTGGCGAATTGACATCTGAAGAATTGAAGCTTCTTGCAAATCAATAATTTTTGTGAGATCAATCTCATTTTCAATTCATTTTAATTTTATTTCATATCATTCTTATCTTAATTTGCATATCATTGTTAAATCAATTTCATGTAGAATAGATTCATATCAGATTTTTCATCATAATTACATAGAAAATAAAAAAATATAGATTAATTTGTATTCATTTCATATCTAGATTTTGCATTCAAATCCTTCGTTTAGGTGTCGTCAAGGTCACTGATCTCGGTATAATCTGAGAATACATACTTGCATCTACTAGAAGGCAGTAAATCATCTAGTTAGTTTAGTTTTTCATTTATTGCATGATTTCAATTTCAACTAACCTTTAATGTTTTACTGAAGTGTTGTGTCTACAGAACAAGTACAAAATTCACACACACATTTCTTCCAATTTGTTTCTGCATTCTTGTTTTCAATAAGTTGATCTGTACGCCAATAAGCTCAAGTGTCTGTATCCTATCAATGTTCATACTTGGGGGCAATCAAAGTCATATCCTATGGCCTCCAATGTATCTTAGATGTGTCATATCTAATTAGAGTCCTTTGAAGCTTCATTTGAGTCAGTCAGTCAATCTCGTCTCCATAAAGGATTTTGCATCTACAACAACGCAATCAAACATCAAACTGAAAACAATCTATGCCTTTTACATGCTTTTATCTCCTTGTATGCTTACTAATTCGCATTAAGATTTTTGCATATTGTGTCTCTTTGAGCTCTTCGATGATGTCCTTTATAGGATTTAGAGAGTGATGACTGGAGGCATAATCTTTTCTTTGTCTTCTGCTTGTATGTGAAAATCTAACAACTTTCAAAATTTTGGATTGAAATGGTGTCTAACTGTAAGAGCCTCTATCTCGAATTGGATGGCCATGCGTACCTTGACCATTGATACCTAGAAAATTCAAGGAAGTTTGATCTAACTATTGTCTTTTTGAGTGAGTTCTTTCTCCTACTGTGAAACGTGATCTTACCTAAGGATGTGAACGATAAAAGGTCACTACGGGTAATTCACATTGGATTTAGAATGATCTCTTGACTGTTTGCTATGTTTTTAACGCAAGGTGTATTCAAGTCATCATGATGTTTATGTTTTGATGCTTATAGAAATTGCTATATCAAAATGGACATGATATTCAGGTCATCCTGGCATTTATGCCTTGGTGCTTATATCTGTGTGTGTGAAAATTGTACCTGATCTGTAGACACAACACTTCAGTAAAACATTAGAGGTTAGCAAAAATCAAAATCATGCAAAATTAAAATCTAATCTAACCAAGTGATTTACTGCCTTCTAATAGGTGCGAGATTAATGTTCTCAGATTATTATCGAGATCAGTGACCTAGACGACACCTAAATGAAGGATTTGAATGCAATTGATCTAGATATGAATTGAATGCAATTAATCTATTTTTTTTGTTTTTTTCTAATGCAATAAGAATGATAAAAACTGATATGAAATCTATGCTAAATGAAATTGATATGCTATGAATGCTATTGAAAATTGATATGCTATGAATCTAACAATGATATGAAATATGAATGCAAAAATAAGATTGATCTCACAAAGATGTCGATTCGCAAGAGCTTTGATTCTTCAATTCCAATTCTCCAGCGTGATTGTGCAAAATATGAGATGATTTGTGAAGAGCTAAAGCCTTTAATTTATAGAAATCCAAGGCTTTGGAGGTGCATGGGAAAAAGCTATAAATCACTCAAATAACTCAACTTGATTTTTGAGTTATTTTTAAATAAAGGATAATTAACTCACAAAAACATGCAAAAGCTAAGTTTTAACTCAAAATAGAGTTTAGCTTTAATTGATAATTGATAGTTGTCTGCTTTTATGATTGTGCATGTTTTATTTATGAATTAATTTAATAATAAAGTGATTTATTTCCAACTTAACTGCTTTTAAAAATAAAACAATTGATTTATGGGTTAATCAATTATTTAATCAAAATTTTATTAAAAACTATATTATTAAATAATGACAACTTGCTTTAATTAATTAAATAAGAATTTAATCAATTATTCATATGATATTAGATTTATTGTCAAAATTAAATAATATAATTAATAATAGATATAATTAAATTTAATTACACAATTAAGTGGCAAATATTAAATCTAATTAATTAAATATGAAAATATTCAATTAATCAAACTTTAGGATAAATGTGATTTATTGCCAAATAATTATAAAATTAAAGATAATTAAGATAATTAGGAATATTACTAGGAATATTCCCTGATGCAAAATTTAAGATAATCAATTAGATTTGATGATGTTTAGATGTGCCTTAGATTAGGACTTTGATGTCGATTTTGTTTGATTTGTCGATGTAGGAGATTAATGAACTTATAACCCATTTTTGGGGTATTACAATATCTAATCTGACATTCCGAAAACAAAATCGATATTCATATATCCATGGTTTCCTAATCAGTGGGTGTTGTATTGATTCTTACACATACAAATTGATATTCATATGTCTATGGTTTCATAACTAGTGGGCATTGTATTGATTTATCCGGTTACCTAAAAATTCAATGATGAGAATAACCGACACATGATCAGTGACTAGGTCCTAGGTCTTAGGTTGCATTTCATATTGCATGTTTCTTTACATTTTGCATGTTTGCATGATCTCACAATGGTTGGATAAACTTCAATGCTTAAATGATTCTTCAATCACATCTTCAAATCTAACAAGAGGTGAATCTCACATGAAGGTTCCTCCAACGAAATAACAAGTAGAATCTTTTTTCAGGATCAAAATCAAAATCTGAGATCGTTTATATTATTCACTACTTGCGTAATCGACCTTCAATCATCATAGAAATCCAGTATTCAACTTAACTGATTATCTTACATCAGACTATCAAAATTTCAACTTGGTCAACCATGGTCAACTCATGGTCAAACCTAGTCAAACTTGGTCTTTAGGGCCTCCAATGATGCAAAATACATTCTCGAACATGTTTAACCACTTCTCAAATCAATTAACATGCTTCTGAACTATCAACGCTAACTTTTCTTGTCAGATTTCAATTTTAATCCTGAAGGGGGCATGGTATTACACATCATTCAAAGTCTGTAATCTAATTCTGAAATCATATATTTCCTCAGTAATCAAGACAACAACCATGTCTAGTTGTTGATTCATCAAAAAGACCTCATCTCTTGGGGCAAATCAATCATCACTCGAGGCATATCAGATTCATCGAGATCCATATCAATCAGGTATTATCCTAATCTTGTAAATTGTATCAGTTTTTGCAACTATCGGTTCAATTGTGTTATTTCCTTGATTCTTTGGTAACTGAGGGGTTTAGATGTGATACCAATGTGATTCAATACAAGGACAATCGGGTCTGGAATTGGTCACTCACTTCTTCACAATCATAAGGTTCAAAATCAAGCGTTTTGACACTTTTCGCAATCATCGGTTCATTTACTGTTATAGTTAACATTATCTTTGGTCATTCAAGACCTGTTATCTTCATATCAATTTCAATCAGTTTCTATTTTATATCAATTTCAAACATCAATTTCAAACATCAGTTTCAAACATCATACACAGACTGTCTTTGAACCACTGCGCTTCGCACAACAATTCAAAGAGGGGCAAAATGTAATACCCCAAAAATGGGCTATAAGTTCATTAATCTTCTATATCTACATATTGAATGAAATCAACATCGAAGTCCTAACCTAAGGCACATCTGAACATCATCGAATCCTATTTGATTATTTAAAATTCTGCATTGGGGAATATTCCTAGTAATATTCCTAATTATTTTTAATTTAATGATTATTTGGTGATAAATCCTATTTATCCTAAAGTTTGATTAATTGAATATTCTCAATATTTAATTAATTAGATTTAATTTTGCCACTTAATTGTTTAATTGAATTTAATTATATTTATTCCTAAATTGTATTATTTAATTTTGACAATAAATCCAAAATCCTATCATTAATTGATTAAATTTTTATTTAGTTAATTAAAGCAAGTTGTTAATTTTTAATAATATTATTTTTGAATAAAAGTTTGAAAAATAATTGATTAATCCATAAATCAATTGTTTTATTTTTCAAAATCAGTTAAGTTGGAAATAAATCACTTTATTATTAAATTAATTCATAAATAAAACATGCACAATCAGAAAAGAAGACAACTACCAATTATCAATTAAATCTAAACTCTATTTTGAGTTGAACTCTACTTTTGCATGTTTTTGTGAGTTAATTATCCTTTATTTAAAAATAACTCAAAAATCAACCTGAGTTATTTGAGTGATTTATGGCTTTTATTCATGCACCTCCAAAGCCCTGGATTTCTATAAATTAAGGCCTCAGCTCTTCACAAATCATCTCATAATTTTGCAAACTTACTTTGGCGAATTGACATCAGAGGAATCATCAAGCTTCTTGCGAATCAGCGTTTTGTGAGATCAATCTTGTTTTCAATTCATCCTAGTTTCATATTTCATATCGTTGTTAGCTTTATTTGCATATCATAGATCAATTTCATCTAGCTTAGAACTCATATCACATTTTTCATCATAATTGCATAGAAAATATAAAAATATAGATTAATTTACATTCATTCCATATTTAGATTTTGCATTCAAATCCTTCATTTAGGTGTCATCAAGGTCACTGATCTCGGTATAATCTAAGAATACATACTCGCATCTACTAGAAGGCAGTAAATTGCCTGGTTAGTTTAGTTTTTCATTTATTGCATGATTTAAATTTCAACTAACTTCTAATGTTTTACTAAAGTGTTGTGTCTACAGAATAGGTACAAAATTTACCTAGACATGGATCATCTCGAGGAAGCTCATGTTATAGATCTAAATGATACAATGTATGAACCCTCCAATGAATTCATGTCCATAAACCCAATTGATAATACTTTTCCAAATAAAACCTTATCCTTGATAAACCCCGACCTTATTGATTAGGACCTAAATGAACCAAGTGACTTACTCTATTTCCCAAATGACCAAGCAATGAATCAATACCTTAATGCGGTTGAGCCCTCTTTCACCGATGAATTTGAACCAAACATGATGGAAGTAGCGGGGGTCCAATCTCTTAATCCAAAGAAAAAAATGAAAAAAAAATAAAATGAAAAGTTCTAGTGATGAAAACCAGTATGTGGTAGCACTAGAACCAAAAAAAAGTAAAGATAAAAGATGTTTCATATGGTGAAAACCCAACTGTGGCACCAAAGGAAGAGAGATTGGATACGCTACCCAAGCATGAGGAAGAAATGTCACCTATTCTCATAGAGTCAACAGAAAAGGTCAACATTGGGATAGAATTGGATCCTAAATTTATACACTTTGCCACATCACTTACACCTTTAGAAAGAAAGGATTTCATTAAGTTCTTCCAAGAACAACAAGTGAACTTCGCATGGTCCTATGCTAACATGCCAGGATTGGATCTCGATTTCATCATGCATCATTTGAATGTCAAACTAGGGGTTAAGCCCATCAAACAAAAGTTGAGAAAAATGCACCCACATATAGCTCTACTAGTCAAAGCGGAATTAGAAAAATTGTTGAAAGTGGGCTTTATAAGAGCAATAGCCTATGTTGAATGGATATCTAATATTGTACTGGTCACCAAGCATGACAAATCCATTCGTGTATGCATGAATTTTTGAGACTTGAATCTTGCATGTCCTAAGGATGACTTCCCACTTATGAGAATTGATGCAATAGTTGACTTGATAGCGGGTCACTCCATGTACTCATTAATGGATGGTTTCAGTGGATATAAATAGATAAAAATTGCACCTGAAGACCAAGAGAAGACAACCTTTACATGTCGTTGGGGTACCTTTTGTTGGAACGTCATGCCCTTCAGCCTTAAAAATGTCGGAGCCACATATCAAAGGGCAATGACAACTATCTTTTACGATATGATGCACACATTTCTAGAAGATTATGTGGATGACATATTGGCAAAATCACTCAAAAGAGAAGATCACCTACACATTCTACAAAAGATATTCACCCAGTTGGAATAGTTTAAAGTAAGGCTTAATCCAAAAAAATGTGCCTTTGGTGTCCAATCCAGCAAATTGTTAGGCTATATAGTTTCAACAAAAGGGATTGAAGTGGACCTAGAAAAAGTACAAGAAATAATGGATATGGAGATTCCAAAGAACATAAGCCAAATGAGGTCTCTCCAAGGCAAAATACAATCCATAAGAAGGTTCATTTCTCAATTGGCTGAAAAATGTCATTCATTCACAAGGTTGCTACACAAAGATACTATTTTCATGTTGGATGAAGAATGTGACCAAGTCTTCACTTTATTGAAGACTTATCTAATAAATTTGCCTATCCTAATGCCACCAATCAAGGGAAAATCATTGCTATTGTACGTATCCACTATTGAAAGGTCTCTAGGAGTGCTTTTGGCGCAAGAAGATGAATAAGGGAAAGAAAGGGAAATCTACTACTTGAGTAGGACATTGATCAAATATGAACTTAACTATGCATTCATGAAAAGGGCTTGTCTAGCAGTTGTCTTTGCATCTCAAAAATTGAGACATTATATGTGATGCACAAGGTGAAGCTAATTGCCAAAATTGATCCTCTAAAGTATTTGCTAAGCAAAACTGCCTTAACGGGTAGGATAGCAAAATGGGTCATGATATTAAGTGAGTTCGACATTGAGTATGTGGATAGGAAGGAAATAAAAGGACAAGTGATAGTAGATCACTTAGCTAAAAATCCATTGACTTCCACACAAACCATTCAAGTGGAATTTCTAGATTCTATAATTGTAAACATAGAAGCAAAGACATGGAAGTTGTACTTCAATGGCTCATATACATAAGGAGGTTCTGGGGCCAGTATATTATTGATTACCCCTTAAGGGTACACTATTCCCAAATCCTACAAACTTTTGTTCCAATGCACAAACAATATAGCAGAATATGAGGCTTTAGTCATCAGCATTCAGATGGCTTTAGAATGGAACATCATCGAGCTTCAAGTATATGGTGATTCTCAACTCATAATCAATCAAGTCAATGATGAATACAATACCAAAGATGAAAAATTAATGCCATACAAGGCTATGATTGATGCATGGAAAAAGTAATTTTCTTTCATAACATTTGAGCAAATTCCAAGAGAGAAGAATAGAGCAGCTGATGCAATGGCAACCTTGGCTCCCTTCAAAAACTAGATCAAAATGAGACGTACAAATTCTTGGTGGAAGAGTTAGCACAACAAACATTTGACCTTCCCAAAACTCAAATTGTTGCCCTACTTCATGGAAATGACTCACCTTGGTATGGCCCTATATATACTTATCTTAAAGACCAAGTGCTACCTCTAGACCAATCTCGAGCCCAAAAATGAAATTTCATATGCCAATCAGCCTGTTACATAATCCTTTCTGAAACATTGTATTGCAAGGGTCTTGATGGGACATTACTTAGATGTCTAGAGGAAGAGGAGTCTAAGTTATCTTTACGTGAGGTTCATGAGGGCATTTGCAGGTCGCACTCAAGCAGGTTAAACCTAGCCAAGAAAATCCTTCGCTTAGGGTATTTTTGGAAAACCTTAGAGAAAGATGCTTGTCACTTCGTCAAAATATGTAGCAAATGTCAATATCATGGCGACATGATACATGCACCAGCACAAGAATTGCACCCATTTGTTACACCATGGCCATTCTACCAATGGGGATTTGACTTGATTGGCATCATATATCCACCATCTTCCAATGGCCACAAGTACATCATCACTGCAACAAAATATTTCACTAAGTGAGTAGAAGCGGTTCCTTTGATCACGGCCATGGGTAAGCAGATTTCCATGTTCATCTTGAACCACATCATTTGCAAATATGGTATCCCTCATGCCATAATCACCGACAATGGAAAGCAATTCAAAAACAAAGATGTGGATGAACTTTGTGGCACATTCCATATCACACATCACTCTTCATCCATTTATTATCCTCAAGGAAATGGACAAGCCGAAGCTACAAATAAGAATATTTTGAAAATTTTGAAGAGATTGGTAAATAAGTCTAGAAGAGACTGGCATGTGAAATCAATCTGGCATTATGGGCCTATAGAACTAGCATTCGAACACCTACGGGAGCCACACCATTTTCATTAGTCTATGGAGCTAAAGCTATTCTACCATTAGAGGTAGAAATCTCATCTTTACGAGTGTCATTACAAGGGTTGATCATAGATGAAGACTATAGAGTTTCCAGACATCAACAATTAGAGTATCTAGAAGAACACCAAAAACAAGCCTATGAGCACCTGAAAGTATATCAGAACAGAATCTCAAGGAACTACAATAAGCATATCAAACCGAGAGTCTTTTAGGTAGGAGACTTAGTGTTAAGAGAAAACCCAAAGAATCAAGTTGAAAGAGAGAAGAGAGGCAAATGGGAGGATAATTGGCTTGGTCTGTTCATCATTGTGTCTTCATTTGGAATGGGAACCTATAAGTTAGCAGATTGCGAAGGAGACAAATTACAAGAGCCTATCAATAGTATCCATCTAAAAAGGTTCTATACATGAAGTAGATGACAGAGTATAAAGAGTATCAAATGAGGAGCATCATATTTATTATACATAGCCAAAGAGATCTTTGAAAAAAGAGAAAAAAAAATACAAACAAACAAAAAAGTGCCTTGGTGAAAACCTAGCAATAGGTGCCTTGGTAGCAAAAAAAGAGAAAAAGACCCAAAAGGTGAAAACTTGGAAATCAAGCACCTTTTGTTTCCTTAAGTCATTTCCTAGTTGCACATGTCCATATTGCATTTCCATCATCCCACTTGTAAATCTTCATTGCATCTGTCATTTGTGCATAGTCATAATAAAGCCTTTTAGTTGCATCATTACATTACCTATTTGCCCTAAGTTTGTCGCACAATCACACTTATCACTTGGGGGTAGAAGAGGATTGGAAATTTGGTACCAAACAGACTCAATAGTGCTATATTCGGTCACATCAGAGAGAAACTTATCAGAGCTTCAGAAGAGAGAGATTTTCATGAACCTCTGATAGATATCATTTTTCACACCTAAGTATTTGATCCTACAACTTGATCCTTGAGCCTTCATTGACTTTATTATTCGGGATTAAAAATTGACAAAAACTTAGAAAATCATAATACTTGAAATTCCTTTTGAAAATCATGAAACATTGCAAAACACTTGAAGCTTTCTTTTTGATAATATTTATGGAATTGACTTTTATCACATCTTTTTAGCTAAATCGATGATGTTTTGACTAGATTGGTGATGATAGAGACATGATATTTTCTTGCCTTTGAGTGACTGTTTTAAGGAAGATACATCAACCTATGTGAAATCATCTAACAACATGGTCATTAAAGAACCATCGAGGACTATCCCATAAGATGAAGGATTAACCTTTGCTTGTTTACGCAAATGGATACCTTGGCTATTTAGATCTTCTATATCTTAATACGAAAATCCACTTGCAACATTGAATCTGTTGAAACCAGTATTCATACTCCCATAGTTTGGTCATCCAACTAGTGACGATTGTATGCGCTTCCAAAAAGGTTACCAAAAGTGATACAAAAGGGGTATTCATATCATCATGATGTGGTCAGTGATGGTTGTACTTACTTTCTAGTCCCAAATTGCTCAATAATGAAAATTTATCTCTATGACATTTCTTTGCTAAAAGCTGGTGACACTTAGTTGTGTTGCATTGCATTGCATTATCATGTTAGATTAATTGCATTATCCTGTTAGAGTACTTGCACTTATTTATGATTATTTTTCCAAGGACAAGGGGTATATTAAAAATCTTGGTTAGTGTTAGTAAATAAATTTGTCTTTTCTATTCTTGATCTTAATTTGCTCTATCACCCTTTACGAAATTTCAAATCTTTACTAACAAATGAATTAAACTTCAAATGTTTAATTCTCTGAATTGTGGTACAGCTCCCAGTAATATCTTCAATGAATATATTTTACCAAACCATGCATTACTACAAATATTTAAATTTTAACTAGAAAGTTACTAAGGCTATGAGCAATCTTTCATCAATATGATTCGATCACTTATGATCAGTAACAAGATATCGCCATAAAACTTATAGGTTTGAACTAATAAAAACCATAGCTTTAAAATTTTATCTAACTCTGATTAACAAAATAAAATAACACAACTTAATTCAAGAAAAGATTTCATCCACTGAATAATACTCCAATAGAAGCCCACTCATAAACATAAACCAACAGATTTATATCAAATAAGTTTTTTTCATTCACTGGTAGAGAGGTCTTTTCAAATCAAGTTTTTGCAAGAAACTTTAACTCTAAGCTATACTATTCTATTATTTTCTTCTAAAAAAAACTAACTCCTTTCGAAAGTTTTTCTTGGCCTTATATAGCCATCTGGTACAACTTATCAAAAATTAAGAATGTCAATGAAACTCCCAGAGTTTTGGATAAAACATAACTACTTTGCATGAAAACCAGAAAGGAACTGAAAACTAACACCCTAAGCAAATGATTTACAAGGAAATCCATTATCTTCGGCTGAGCTGGATGATTAGGGTTTAGTTTGGTGAGGCCCTAGATGTGCGTGCTTTCTTCCACTCCTCATGTGCCATAGGTGCACCAATGATCATGGCATGATATGGCAAACCGACGAGGGTGATCCGTTGCACAAGTACCTTCCTATCTTTGTGAATTTGTCCTAGGCTTGCCTTGTGAGACTCCAAGTGATCCACACAAGCGATGAGCATGGCTTCAGTATTTGCCATGGAAGTCAAATATTCTTTTGTTAGTTCTTTACTATCTCTGATCATAGCTATCCCCGCTTCCCATTCCTGAGTTATTTTATCTGCCTTCTTCACGTTCTGAGTTTCCTCATCAATCAATACAATGTTTAAACATTTTAGGTCTTTTTGCACGATATCAATAAGGCCTTTTAAATCAATTAGGAGATGGGTCACTCCATCACAGCTGTCCTTGATGATTGAATTCCTCCATTCTATACTTTTCACAGCAATGTACAAGACCTCTTCATTTAAACCTGGAACCAGCTTTTCTGCAAGAAATGTCATCATGCCATAATAGCTAATCTCTATAATTTGATCAGCAATGCCACCCCATTTCTTCCTCTCTTTCCTCCATTCTGATAATTCGGCTAGCAATTCTGAAATAACCTGTGTGACATCCCCATGAGTTTCAATTAGCTGAGTGACATAATTTCCTCCTCACTGTATCATGCTCACAATCCATTTATTGAAGACCTCAACAATCATTTTATTCCACTGAATTTGATCCAATATTTTATGAACTTCAGGTGAACGGGGGTCAAAAGTATGAGGAACTTGAGTAAGGGGAAGTGGGCTAGGTTCTTGAATAGCTTGAATGAATTCTGACAGTCTCTGTATCATTGCTTTCAAATCTTTTTTATCCTTCTCATCTTTAAAAGTCTTGTGCAAAATCTTTCTTGTGAAAGTTTCTAAATGTTTGGCATCTACAGCCCTACTGGCAATCCCAAGATCTATTTTCTCTATGATATAGTCATCAACTGTTGCCTCTGAAACATTCTTGTCAGTTTTGGGAAAGCCCTTTCCACTACCCATCTCGCAGTCTTTTCATCTACTTCAATCATGGACTCCATCTTGATTCTTTTGGGTTTCACAGAAGCCCCCAAACATTTGCTCACCATGTCTTCTACAGGAAGAGTAATTGGTAAAACATTTCATTTCTTATTTGAAATAGAAGTCCCTAACCAACTAAGGGCTGGGGAGGGTGTCTGCAAAGCATCATTTGTTATACTTACCGGAAGCTTTTCTGAAGCTGCCTTAGCATGTACCGGGGTCATCATTTCCTCCTCAACATCAATCAAATCAAATTGCTCAGCCATGTGGAAATCCATACCTTCAAGGTCTATTACTTCACTGTCCTTCACAACCTCGTCAGCTTCCTTGTCAACCTTCCTTCTTGGGCTCCTTCTTACTGATGAGGAAACAGGAGTAACTTTAATTGCTGGATTAATAGGGGAACTTTTCTTAGACCTAGTACTTGCAAAGGAAACAACTTTATCAGCAGTGGTTGTGGGTTTATCACTAGCATTTTTAGCATGAGTAGCTCTTCTAGGATTATGTCTTTTTGAAGGAGGGGGTCTTTTACTATTAATCCATTTCTCGGTTCTTTTTACTACACTGAGAGTCTTAATTGTTAAACTTTCCCTCTCCTCAATACTCCAATCAATTTCAGGAAGTGGAGTGCCTCTGACCCTTGTTTCAAACTGGTCATCAATGATTTTGGTACCATCATCTTTATCTATGGTAGAAACATCAACCTAAATATTAAATGCAATAATTTGCCCCAGAGTGAATCTAGACCACATTCTTCTCCACACATCGAAATCATCATCGCAACCTTCCTAGTAATCTTCCATTTATGAGATATGCTGAAACTCAGAAGGCAAACTGAAGTGTTTAGCTGTAAAAGCTCTGCTATCTGAGTCTTTCCTCAATTCAAATGTTTTCATATTCAACTTTCTAAGTTCATGCTCTAGGTTTAGTGCATCAGAAGATGTTTTATAGGTAAAATATCCCAATTCAACTGGGAAACAAGACTTAGCTCTACCTTTTCTCTCCTTGACTCCTTTGTGCACATAAGCATAATTGACGGGACACCTTAGCAATTACCAGGTTGTCAAAAGCATAACAGGGTAATTTAAATGGTTCTACTTCAAAACCACCTACTCTCAAGTATGAAAATCTCCTGAATTGAATGAAGAAACTTCCATAAATATTCACAAAAGACTGGGCTTCCTCAGACATTCACTGTTCTGTATTCCCCTGGAGCTCATGTGTCAATTTCCTGAAAAACACACCATTTACTTTAAGGAAATTGACCATATAAAATTCCTTCTGAAGATGAGGGTAATAATCATAGATTTTCATATTGGGAACAGGTTGTTCATGGAATAAACCCTTCCATTCACGGGTGCAGGCTAAAATATAGAACAAATACGAGGACATATAAAAGCCGCTACCGGTAAGGAAATTTTCCAATTGATGGTTGAGTTCATCTGCTATTGTCTCAGCCCAATCTATGTGTCGTTCTCCACCCAAAGTCACTTGAATATAAAAATACATCCAATCATGCCAGTAATATGCATGTTGGTTTCCCTTAATCCTATTCAACATGATAACCAAGTCTGCCATCCCAGGTTTAAAATGATCTATAGTCAACAACTTTGGAAGCCGAGACCATCCTTTCTGAGCCTTCTGGAGCCAATATTGAGTGATCTCATTTCTATACACCTGTCTCTTAGTAGCAAAAACTGAATAAGAAGAAGGTATGTTCCAGCCCTCATATGGGTCTTTCTCTAGGATTCCTAGGGCTTTTTGCACTACCTCCCTAGTTATGAAAACAAGTGGGCTCCCATCAATTTTTCTTATGCATTTCTGCTCAAAACTATATCTCCTGGAACATTCCACAATTAGTTCACAACAAGGAGCTACTATAGGAAATGTAGCTGCATCAGTTAAGCCACTCTGGATAGCTTTGTCTAGCATGGAGCCTGGGATAGGTTCCTTAATGCGGGCTATAATATCTTTTAGAGCTCCGATTTTGATATGGGTATCTTCACAATTAGGCAGGGAACATAATAATGGGGAAGTATTTCTAAAATTGGGCACGGGTCCTTCATCTTAGGCTTTCAAATTTAGAGATTTTAACAGGAGAAAATAGCAAGCTGACATAGAAATGCACCTTAAAGTAATACTGCAATGAAGGATGAAGCTAGCAAAGGGCTCACCTGGTTTTATGCAAATGACAGAGCTCTGAGACAAGAGGAGGATACCTTCCCTGATAGCTACGGCATGAAAAATTCTTAGCATTATGAAAAAAATATGGCTGGACTCCTGATATTGCAAGCAGTTTACAAATCTCTGAGAGATTCGGCACAAGTTGAATTAATGGTGCACAACTTTTGAATTAATGATTATTGAATGTCTTGCGGCATATGTATCATTACTTACTATACTTTCCCCTTACTTGAAATGATAATTTAAAGTCACATCAATTAATCATGCACTTTCAACACGCGCGGATAACGTAATGAAGTGCCAACTGTCACATGTGTCATGTCATTTTTACCTTTTTCAAATTACGGGCCAACATTGAACTCCGAACCTGGAATTATGAGAGTTCACAATTCAAGTTCAACATATATGACAAGGGACTATTTATCGGTATGATTTAATCAAAATAAAGGGCAAAAGTTAAGCCATAAGGAAAATAGCGAAGAGCTTTGCGAGACAATAAAGACCATTGAACTCAGAAGTTTGAACCAAACTTAGTTCAATATTCACAGTTCAAGAGCTAAGCGTGTGATGCAAAGCTGAAATGCCATTAGACTTGCCAATGAAAATGAAACCATACCGACGAATGCTATTGAACATTGAACATTGAACTACTTGAGTTAAATGGTTCAAGTTCAACCGACAAGGTGTTTGTGCAAAGGTAAACAAAAATAAATAACACCTTATAAAATTCTAGGGTGATTTTGGGAAAAGGAAGCCTACAATAATTACACAAAATCTATAGGTAACAGTTAGTCAAAACAATAAAGAAATGGGGGGTTCAATTCAAACATTTTTATTTTTTTTCCTTGAAAATCAATCAATAAAGAAATGAGGTTATCTTTTGCATTCAAGCATTAATCATTATTCATTACTCATTATAATAGAAGAGCAAGAGAAAGAAAATTTTTATTACTCATCCATCATTTACATACATATTGATCTGATTTATGAAAAACCAGATTACAATACCTGGTGTGATACCTGCAGTATTGTAGAATTCAACATGAAAATTGAGAACAACAAGATTGCAAACCAAAAACTGTCTCCATTCTATTCAAAATTGGAGTTTATACAAGTCGGATGGATCCCAAGGATCACACAAATCCCTTGGAATTGAAATGAAGAGTCATCATAATGTTTATTACAATTAAACTATTAAAACTATCAAAAATTATCAAAAAACTAAATATAAAATTTAGGTCCACTTGGAGAAAGCATAACTTTCTCATCCTAGCTCTGAATTACAAACCGTTTGATGTGTTGGAAAGGTATTCAAATAATCTTGAATGAAATTTTAGAATAGAATGGAAAATTGCAATTTACTAAAACATATGACATTTTGGAAAAAATTAGATTTCAGTATTTTCCCACTTTAATCCTGATCATTCCTCCCCCCTTAAGAGGCAATGGGCCCCATTGCACTAAGCTGCTGCAACAGATGAGGAAATTGTTCTTCAATTTGTTCCTTAGTAAACCACTTGCCTTGATGAGAATGCTGACCAGCTCGAACCACCTGATACAAAGGAATGTTCTGATTTCTCAAAGTCTTTAAAATGGCTTCAGTAACATGGTCACACTAGACTGGAGTAGTCGTAGAGGGATTTAACTCTACAGCTTGAATGTGTTCAGTAGCTTGGGAGATATCCAATAAAGGAGGAAAATAGGGTCTCAACAATTCCACATTGAAAACTGGATGCAGTCCCAAAAAGGATGGCAAATTAAGTTCAAAAGCATTCTCACCAACTTGTTTCACAATAGTGTATGGTCCATAACGAAGAGGATGAAGCTTCCTATTTGGTCCATGCAGGCGCTCTTTCTGAAGATGTAACCATACCTTGTCACCAACCTGAAACTGATGAGGAGTTCTCTGTTTATCATGTCTTTCCTTATACTTCTGATTACTCTGCTCCAATATCTCATGAACTTGTTGTTGTAGGTGTCTAATGTTATCAATGAATTTTTCTGCTTTATCTACCTCCTTGTCACCATTCAATGGACTACTAGAGTGTAGATATGGTATTGCTACATCCATAGGTGCCAATGGCTGGTACCCAAGAGAAACCTCAAATGGATTGTGCCCTGTAGTACTATGGAGTGCACGGTTGTAGCTGTGTTGCACATAGGGTAAGCTTTCATCCCATGTGCGAGGATGTTTTGAATGATACATCCGTAAAATATGAATAATCATTCGATTCACCACTTCTGTCTGCCCATCTATTTGGGGATGGAATGCTATGGACTTTGTCAATTTCGTGTCCATTTTAGCCCATAGTGCAGACCAAAATTTGCTGATGAACCTGCTATCCCTATCAGAAATAATGGTTTTTGGCAAACCAAAATGAACCCACACATGTTCAAAAAATAGCTTGGCAGTATCTTCTATAGAAATCATCTTTTTACATGCCACCATGATAGCCATTTTAGAAAACCTATCTACCACAACATATACACAATCATGCCTCCGCCTGGTAGTTGGAAGCCCAGACATAAAATCCATTGAAATAGACTACCATGGCTTATCAGGAATAGGTAATGGTAAGTATAGACCCAACTTACAGTTTGCTAGCTTTGCAATTGCACAGGCTGCACAAGCTTGTATATGTGAAATGATATCCTGCTTCATTTTTGGCCAATAGAAATACTTTTGAAGGATAGCAGTAGTCTTACCAATACCAAAATGTCCTGCAACACGACTATAGTGAGCTTCCCATATCATTTTCTTCCATTCTTCGGTGGGTACACATATGTGACCATTATGGCAAAGAAACCCATCCTGCAAGTGAAAATCAGAGACAGATTTTCCTTCTACCAAATTACTATAGATGTTAGCAAAATCAGGGTCAGTACTATATAGTTGTTCCCAAGTGGATGATTGATGACCACATGAATCCAACACTATTGTCAAACCTGCAATTGGAGGCCTACTCAAACAATCTGCCACTTTGTTACTGCTTCCTTTTTTATGACGAATGTTGAGGT
Organism: Chamaecyparis obtusa; assembly: GCA_027943335.1. Lineage (NCBI taxonomy): Eukaryota > Viridiplantae > Streptophyta > Pinopsida > Cupressales > Cupressaceae > Chamaecyparis > Chamaecyparis obtusa. Next base: position 922,772 of record BSBK01004076.1, on the reverse strand, counting down.
GAAATTGTTGTAAATAGGCTGACCACCGTTGATGTCTATCATTATGTAGCTTCCCTTGTGTTTGCAAGAATTGGAGTGGTTTATGGTCTGTATGTATAACAGTTTCCTTTCCCAATATATAGTGTTTCCATTGTTTGCAAGCCTGAACAATGGCATACAACTCCTTATCATAGGTGGGATACCTACGTAAAGTATCAGAAAAAGTTTCACTGTGATAGGCAACAGGATGCCCATGTTGTGTGAGTACCGCACCAAGAGCATAATCTGATGCATCTGTTTCTATCTCAAATGCTTGGTGTAGATCTGGAAGGACCAATACTGGTGCTGAACATAGTCTTTTCTTTAACTCCTCAAATGCTTGTTGCTTTGCCTCTGTCCACTGAAATTTTGCTTGTGCTCCACCCCTTAGTGATTGATTAAGAGGCCATGATATGTGTGAGAAACCAAACACAAATCTGCAATAGAAGTTGGCTAAGCCCAAGAAGCTGCGAAGCTCTGTGAAATTTTTAGGGGATGGCCAATCTTGGATTATTTGAATCTTTGCTAAATCAACATGAACACCCTCAGTGTCAATGATATACCCTAAGTATTGAATACTTTGCATACCAAAAGAACACTTCTCAATGTTGGCATAAAGTTTGTGTTTTTGCAGAGTTGAAAGAACTTGTTCAACATGTTGTAAACGCTCAGACCAAGTCCTGCTAAAGATGAGTATGTCATCCAAATAAACAACTACAAAAGAATCAATGAATGGTTTAAGCACATCATTCATCAATCTCATAAATGTGGCTGGGGCATTTGTTAGGCCAAAAGGCATGACCAACCATTCAAACAAACCTTCCTTAGATTTAAATGCAGTCTTCCACACATCTGCTGGATCAATTGGTACTTGGTGGTATCCAGACTTCAAGTCAACTTTTGTAAAGAATTTATCCCCCCTAAGTTGGTCCAACAAATAATCAATTCGAGGGATTGGATATCTATTTTTAATAGAGATTTTGTTTAATGCTCTATAATCAATACAAAGCCTCCATGTCCCATCTTTCTTTTTAGCAAGGACAATTGGACTTCCACAAGGTGAAGCACTTGGATGAATGTGTCCTTTCTAAATCAACTCCTAAATTTGTCTCTTAATCTCATCATTTTCCAAAACTGACCTCCTATATATTGGCTCATGTGGTAGCGGTGTGCCTGGGATTAAATCAATAGAGTGCTTGACTTGACAGTGTGTTGGTACTCCCACTGGTGGTGTAAACACACTGTGATATTCTTTCAAAATTTTATCCATCTGATTTTGTTGATTCTCTATTACCTTAGTATGTGTATTAAGAACAATTGACTTTATTTGTTCAGGGTGAATCATGAGTACAACAAAAGCTCCAGTTTGAGCAATCAAGCGTTTACATTGTTTAGCACTAATTAAAGAAGTAGTTTGTGTTGGACATACCTCTGGTATTCGATACCTCTTCCCACCAAGCTTGATTGTAACACTACGTGGCCTGGACTCATACACCCCATGCCTCTGATACATGTATGGCTGCCCAGCAAGACATCGCATACATCCAATGGTGCTACATCACATATCACTTCATCCTTGAAAGGCTTGATTGAATATGGCAAATGACATTGTTGATTTATTTGAATATCTTGTCCCTCATTTACCCATCCCATAAACTATGGTTGTGGGTGTCTTGTCACTTTCAGATTTAATCTTTTGACTATCTCCCTAGAGATCAAATTCTTTTGACTCCCACTATCAACAATAAAATGCAAAGGCTTTCCATCAACCCACATCTGTGAATGAAAAAGTCTCTCTTCATCTTCACGGGGCAATACTTTAGCAGTTCCAACTACGGCATATGGGTTTGCTTCTATGATGGAATCATTCTCCTCTTTCTCAGAATTATCTATTGGTGACGATTCAGGTTCAGCTTCCTCTCCTCGTATTTCTGTCATCAAATTTTTAATACTTCGACAATCCTTTGTATTATGGGTTGGGGACTTATGCATCTCACACCACATGCCTGTGTCTGTCTTTTTAGTAGACCACCATGTGTTCTTGGGTGAATTTGAATGAAGTTCCTTGGTCACCTGTTTTCCTGCAAATTTATTGCCACCTTCAACCCTTGGCTTGTTGTTTGCAAAGTAGTCCCTCTTCCCTTTTTGCTTGGATTTTTCTTCAATTTTTGTAGCATATTTATAGGCAGTTGCCAATGTCTCAATATTTAAAAATTCCGTCTCTGTTTGAATATACCTGTGAAGTCCACTCTGATATTTCAAAATTCGATGCTTCTCTGAATCATTAATACCGAGTTTTGCTGAAAGTGAATGGAATGTATTAGTGTAATCTTGCACAAACTGATCCCTCTTTTGTTGAAGAAGTTTCCATTCTATGTATTTTTGTTCATATACATCCTCTGGGAGGTAAGCTTCTTTTATGTATTCCACAAATTCTCCCCATGTGGGCTTCTTATCAAGAGATATTATAAAACCATCTTCATCAACTGATTCTTGTTCTTTATTTGCTACTCTGGTTTCCCATGCTAATTTCACATGGGTTTCAACTTTGAGGAGAGAAAATGTTATCTTTTCAACATCTAAGAAATTATTTACAGAAAAGTACCTATCCAACTTTGATAACCAGTTATCAACAGCTTCAGAATCGACCTTTCCTTCAAAATTTAGGATGTCAAAATTGACCTGCACTTTGAAAGGGGTATTTCCACGAAATGATGTTTTAGATTCAGAGGGTTTTTGCTTCTGTAGGAGGCATGAAAATTGACTCATCATCTCCTCTTCTTGCTTATTTAAAGCTTCCTTGACCAACTTCTTAACATCATCGTCTAACATCTTCGATCGTGTGCGTCTCAAAGGTGGGTATTTTGATAAATCTTGTGTATCCAATCCTAATCTTTGGTAGGAAGACCTTGTGTAAATTGGCATAAAGGAGCATTCCTACTTTGATACTACTGATCTAATTTATGAAAAACCAGATTACAATACCTGGTGTGATACCTGCAGTATTGTAGAATTCAACACGAAAATTGAGAACAACAAGATTGCAAACAAAAAACTGTCTCCATTCTATTCAAAATTGGAGTTTATACAAGTCGGATGGATCCCAAGGGTCACACAAATCCCTTGGAATTGAAATGAAGAGTCAGCATAATGTTTATTACAATTAAACTATTAAAACTATCAAAAATTATCAAAAAACTAAATATAAAATTTAGGTCCACTTGGAGAAAGCATAACTTTCTCATCCTAGCTCCGAATTACGAACTGTTTGATGCGTTGGAAAGGTATTCAAATAATCTTGAATGAAATTTCAAAAACATCAATATTCCATCATGTTTTCGGGCAGCATGTTTGTCCAGAAATGCACCGAAGACCCTCAAAATTGCAATTTACTAAAACATATGACATTTTGGAAAAAATTAGATTTCAATATTTTCCCACTTTAATCCTGATCACATATAATTAAGGATAGAACTGCATACATTTAGAAAACCCAAAAACATAGGAGCATTCACATTCATATATTCCATAAAATAGTTTTGCATTCATATATTGAAAAACAAAAAAAACAAGTCATAAATTCATACATCAATACATCCATCTATCTATGTCATAAATGAGATACGTTGCATCCATAGCATAATCACAAGTAAAATGCATCATAAACATCATTTAGCTACATCTAAAGATAATCTCATAACAAACTCATCTAGAGAATCAAGGAGCTATATCATGATATAAAGTGTTCACGAAATGATCCAGTACATCAGTATATCAAGATACAATATCATGAAAGTGGTACATCAATGTTCCGATCAAATAACATGAAACGTGATACAAGAGACATCAATTGATGATCAAATCTGTAATCAAATCATCAAGATCCATCCCCAGCACTAGATCCATTTGGACCTCTATCATCCTGTCTATCCTATGAAGGAGGAGCCTGAGAAGTGCTCGCTATGCTAGGTCTCTGAATCACATGAGTCATAAACTACTGCATCAACAAAGATACCTGATCCAATCTACCCACAATAGTAGATATATCTACCCTCATCGATTGAACATCTCATGCTACGCTATCAATACTAGGGGCAACCTGTGAACTCTGGCCCATATCTTGTGACTACTGCACCTGTGGAGGTATATGATGAACTTGTGGAGGCACCTACTATGCCGAAACCTGATCCTATTGTACCTAATCCTGATCCTGATGTGCTAAGGCAACTCTCTATAACTAAACCAATGGATCCATACCCCCAAGAATCTGTCTAGCAGCCTCTACATGAACCTGTCTCTATTGTCTCTGATGTCTCTGGCATCTCTGCTACCTATCACCTACTGCTACTCTAGGGCATACAATCTCAGCTTCATGATCATCCCTAACTCTATCCCTAGCATGACCACCTCTCACCCATGGCCCATCTCATCCTTGCCTAATGACCTAAGGAGCTCTTTGTCCTCTTTGTGCTTGTCACCTCTGACATCTCCTCCTACCACCACCTCCACCATCCACATCATCATCTCCATCATCATCATCACCCTCAGATCTCTCATCATGACCTGGGATAGGCTCTACGGGATCAGTGAATCTAGGAAACCTATTCCGAGCCCACCAGTCTTGAAACTCATGAGACACACTAGCATCAGCAATACCTGTAAGCATATCCCATCTGCAGTAACCCAACCAGGCAATCTGATCACAAGCAAATTGATAATCAATCTGAGGACCCCACATGGATCTCTCTACCTGTACATGAGCATATAGTGTTGTACCCTGAGGCATATCTTGTACTCTATCATACTAGCGAGAAAATTGACCAAAGAAGAAATGCTCGATAACAGTAGTAGTCCTGTTGATCATCCATCGAGGCACAAACATATAGGGGAGCTCATCATCATCCTCCCTCCAGTGCTCACATCCTATGTATGGATGCCACTGAACCTAATCAAGATCATCAATATGTTGGTGCCAGTACTTAGTCTTGCCCAGATGATGCTAGACAACCTTACCACAATATAGAAAAGCATAATGAAAACCACGTGGCTAAATCCTATCTGAAATAGGCCTAGTAATGGGAAGATGCTCCCATACCCATAACTACAAAATCATTGCACCTATCGATAAGGAAGCACTCTCTCTATAAACAACCTCATGTAAATCATGATAAGGTTGTGCTAATACACATGAGCCCCAATCAAAGCGTCGAGGCTAAGCAAGAAGATCCTCAAGTATCCTACCCCATCCAACTGAGAAACCACGACCTCGATGGTCGAGAAGTAGTAAACCATCGATCAAAGCACCAAGTACTACTAGCAATGTGGGGAAAGAAGCAAACTGGGCCCAAGTAATAGTATAATGATCAATGGTGTTGTCTCCAAACACTCATCTGTAGACAGTGCTATCATAGACAAAATCATAATACACCATCTCACCATGGCAAGGAATCCATAATAATTTGTATACATCCTCTGGAGTAATAGTCATCTCTCCAAATGGAAGGTGGAAGGTGTTGTGGCCAAAGTGGCATCGCTCTACCACTGTGGTAAGTAAACCATGGTTTAGCTAAAACCATGGGATGTCAAGGAGGAAACTAAGACCGCATAACTCAATCACCCGATACTCTGCCGGAGTCAGAGCCTAACCTAACTCGATCACCCAAGAAGCGACGGTCCATATATAAAACCTACAATAATGTGCCTATTTTACAAATCAAAGAAATCATATCAGTATACCATATTAATGAGTTATCATAAGTCAATCAGAATCAGTCTATCAAGAAGTAAAGTAATCAAACCCAGTACCATTTGTTCGTGTCTCTGTATCCTGAGAATGAAGCAACAAGTCCTACCTATCAGTATCCTACCTATCAGATTGACGTAATCAAACATTCATTAGTACCACTATCCTAATATCATTAATCAATTGTTTTGCTAAACTACAATAGACCTAAACTATCTTGGAATTTAAATGATCAGTCAATGACATCAAAAAAAATTAATTAGAAAATCAACTTGGAAATTTGAAAAATTTTCAAAAATTTGCAAGCGTCATTTGCCCATTACCAAGCGGCATTTCACCTTACGCAGTGGAGAAAATCTATAACATAGTACTTAATTCTTACTACACATCTTTTCACATATTACATGTCACTTCATCATGCTAGGTGGAAGTTGACAGAGCCTAGGAGTCATTTAAAAATTAGGGTTTCCTACACGGAAAACTAAATGGAAATTGGAAGAAAAAATCTACTGCTATGTGAAAAAAGATTTTTAGTAGGTGAGAGTTTATTATGGGTTAAGTGACACTTTACTACGTGCAAGCGTGAGTAAAAAGCATGAATGCGACACTTTATAGGACTACGCAACATTTAACTAATCCTAGGCGTGAGTTTGCAAATTCAAAAATGTAAGAACATGAAAAAAGGACAATAAATGCTAAAAATGAGCAATAAATGCAAAAAGGAAGTTAGTAATAACTCACAGGAGCTCCATAGTTAGGTGGTCTCTGATACCATGACTCCTCTCAAACCGATGCTCTTTGATAGGCACAACCATCACAAAAATCCAAGCAGAACCAGAGCAAAATCTCAGAAGTCAAAAGTGAAAATGAATAGTAAATCAAGGTTTTTCAACCTATTTAAGCTAATTTTGACCTAATTTAGAGGTGAAATTTTGACTTTGACCTATATTAACCTATCAATCAATCAGGGCAAATTGTAAATCATGACATATCATCAATGTTTTTAAAAAATGAAAACATATTGGATCCAAATAAATCAATTAAAATTTTTCAAATCAAACAATCAATATGTTTTATTTCTGAGGGGGCATCAGAGTATCAAATTGGCATCAAAACATCAATGGAATCAGGGGCATCAAAATTTTTGGAATCATTATTAGTAGCATATCAGTTTATCATATTAGAGCAGGCAACATATCAATCTCATATCAGTGGTAAATCAACAAATCAGTAAATCAGGACCTAAAAAGTGATCAAGACTAAAAGAATCTTTGAATCAATGTTCTCTGCACATCAATTCAAAGAGGGGCATTTGTAGACACTAAAAAATGGACAAGTGCTTTAAAATCAATAAAATGGCTCAAAATCATCAAAATGCACTAAATCATTAAAAATGATCAAATTAATAAATATGGACATTTATTAAATCAAAGTTGGACAAAATCAATAAAATCAAAGGAAAAATTAAATGATGATATTAAATAATTAAATCAAGGCTTAAAGGGGTGAAAAGTACTATATAATTGATTTTAATCAATTAATTGTATAGTTGTTAAATCAAAAATCAAAATGAACCTATTCCTTACATGGCTAAATTTAATTAATTAATTGAATTTAATAAATCATAATATCTTTCAACAAAGTTGAGCAACCAATGAAAATTGAGGACAAAAAGACACAAATCACTCAAAAATAAATGAATCTTGATCACTCATTTTAAAGTTTCAATCTCAACCACTCAATTTTGTCCTTTTGTCCAAAGCTTTGAGACAAACATTTAAATTGTCCCCCCATTTATGAACATTGCAAAGTTTTTGCTCAACCAAAGGTAAATCATGGTTAATTCACTCTACCCCCTACCCTTGGGAATTTACTATAAGTATGAGGCATTTTGAGAGAAATATTCATCTTAGAAATTCATTTTCAAGCATCCTTATTATAGACAATTTCATAGCAATCAAGAGCATTTGAATTATCTTTGTATCAATTTGAGAGTTAGTGAGCTAGAATAAGCATTTGTAGTATCATATTTCTCATTTTAGAAGTGTCACTAGTGGAGATTAAGCTGAGAGCTCTACTTACCACATCTAATTAGAGAGCCATGAGATGGCATGGATTCATATGCAATTCTCAGTTTAAATTTCCATTGTATTTGCTAAGATTGTTAGATATTAATCCTAATTTCATGAAGGTGCAAAGCATTCACACACAAGGGTGTATCGTTTAGAGCTAGGAGTATGATGTTAATAGTTAGAGTTACAATTAGGGTTAGGGTGATGGTTAGTATTAAGGTTAGGATTAGGTTTGGGGTTAAGGTTAGGTTTAGGATTAGTAATATTAGGGTCATGGTTAGGGATACGATGATGTAGAGAGGACAACAAGAAGGCTAGGAAGTGGTCTACCTCCTACACAACTCCTCAAAATAGACTTTGGCACTAACCAATCCCACTAACCTTAGGATATGGAGTATATCAACCAATTATGGATATCTAGACTCTTCTACAACCTTGTATCAACACCCTCGGGTCTTTCACAAACTTCACCAATTTGAAGACTTAGGGACACTTTCCCTATTTTGGGAAAATTATAGAAAACTTCACCAATGATGTTCTCTATCCAACTTAAGGTTTGGAACAACTTATATTATCTATATGAAGATATAAATAATAAACTCCCAAATTGATTCCCCAAGACCCATAATGCTCTGAAGACAACCTCACCTACAAATTCTAGTAGGTCTTCCCAACTAGTTTTTGGCGTGCAATATTCTACTCTGGATGAACCTACGAAAAGAAATGGAATATTTGAGTACCCTTTTTGATGTTTCAAAGATCCCAAAATCCCTAAGAACTAACTCTACTCCTGCAACACTTAACCCACGCAAGGTACATAGACCTAATTGACTAGATTAGGCTTGGTTTACTCTATGAGTGGTTAAGGATGGGTGCATAGAACCAATACAAGGTTCTAAAAACCTTAAATAACCTCCAAATTCTTCAAATCAACTTCCAAATTGATCACATCAATCAAATTTATTGATTGCACACCCTTTCATACAACCAAGTGGCTAAATACATTGAGATATTCAGCTTAGGGCTTGGTACAAAACCCTTCAGACCGCCATACCCTACCTTGGGACTTAGGAATAATGTATGTTACATTCCTAACTTGCATTTACCAAGTGGATAATGAATTCCATTGGTGAAATTTCAAGTTAGGCCTCCATTTGTATGACATATCTGAATTAGGCTCTTTCCCTGACTGCTTCCACAAACTTGATTATAACTTTGGCCTCACAGACCCAAATAAGATCAATCCAACTACATTATAATATGGATTCACAAGGATTTACAAACATGTCATTTATTGTTTCATAACTCTCTATACACGACCGTACCAGGCATATTTATCACAAGAAAATGGTGGTTTTTCATTCAAAATATATCCAAATGTCAAGTTGCAATTACTAACCTCTTGGAGAGGTCTTATCATGATTAAATATGTTCAAAAATGAGTTCCAACCAATCCATGAATAATTGTCACCATTGGAAACTTATTTTGAACTTCTCAAGCAACTTTTGAAAAGTTGCTCGAGCAAGTTTTACAAATTTTTTGCAACTTTTGCAATCTTGCACACCTAAGGACTTAAAACATGACCTTAGCCTATGGATCTAACCAAATATGCTCTAAATTATTGAAAATCATTTAAATCATGTCTAAAACATCTAAACCACTCAAAATACATATCTCACCTATCACTTAGAAACCTATAATCCAAGTGGACTAAGGCATCCCAAGGCTTATAGGTGTACCTTAGGGATCCTTGACCACACAAAAGAAGGATGATCTCTAGGATCCATCCAATTTATTAAAAATCTAAACAAAACCAAAATATAAGGAACATCAAGGATGTTGCCTTGGGTGCCCTGCACCATATGAGGCAAGGTTTAGACTATGATTAGGGGTTAGGGTTAAAATTAAAGTTTACATAATGTTTAGGGTTATGGTCAAGGGTACCATTTAGGATTACTTAATGCTTAGTATTATGGTAGGTTTAAGTTCAAGATTAGGATTAGTGTTAAGATTATTCAAATAATGGTTCAACTTAGGATTTATACTGTGGTGTTAGGATTATGTGTACAATTAGGATTCAGGATAGAGACACATTTAGTGTTTCATATATTTGTGACATGTCCATTGAAATTATTTTTTCACATATATTTTCCACATCCATTTAAAACATCCTTTTAATGGAACACATTTTAGAAAACCATGTATAATACAAAGAAATATTAGAACAAAATATGTTACAAATAGTTGAAATATACTACTACACATCACTTCAATATTTAAAATAATTTATTTTTCTCTTATTGTTCATCAAACTTACATAAATGAAAGGGAAAATATATGTTTCGCTAAAACCATCTTTAATAACTAAGAAGTGTCAAATGTACAATAAGAACTAACTATATGTAAAATACTAAACATCGTAATGATGTAAGTACATGACATATTGTTCAACTATGAGTTGGGTATTGTGACCTTTATTTGTACAATGATCATGATATACTTCTTTCATCATTGATGGAAATTCATATACTTTTAGAGATGTCTCGCAAACTACTTTTGCAACATCTTCCATTTTCCATATTTTAAGTTCTTCAACATTGTCAATTATTAATGTAATGTGCTTTCAATAGTTTTCATGATTTTTCTATAGGACTCTGAAACTAATCTTGCACATTTGTCCACATTAGTTTCAAAGAAATCATTTGAATTTACAGAAGTAATTGGGCTTGAAACAATGATTTGTGACTCATTGTCAAAAATATCCATGGCTTGAATTATTTGCTACAAATTAAAATTAGTTTTAAAAATTATGAGAACAAAACTATCAATAATTTGTGATTTAAAAATTGAAATCAATAATGTTTACTAATACATAGTATGAAACAAATAATGAAGACACTTAGAATAAGATATTAGTTGAGTTACTATGACAAAATCTCACCAAAATCATTTGAAATACCAAAAAAATATACAAGATTATTATGAAATCATGTTACATAGATAAATTTCAACTTTACATTTTAGTTATAGTGGAATAGTACTCATGAATCTGTCCATTTTATTGTTTAGAAGGAATGATTGTTAGATATTGTAGATATGAAGTGATAAGTATTGTAGTATCATATACAAAACCCATAAAATATATGAGTATATATTAATTTATATAATTATATATATCCATGTGGCAACATTGTCTTCCACATAAGAATTTAAATATATTGAAAACTTATATTTTCATTAGAAATCCTTACATATTTAAATTTATAAAATCCTATTTACATCTATATGGATGCATTTCTTTGGAGATAAGGATTAAAATATGTTCAAAATATATATATATTAAATTCAAATTTAATATATTTATTAATATTGCATGTCAATTTAGAGAATACACTTTTTTATTATGTTTAAATACATATTATAGAAGAACATGATATGTACAAATGAGAGTGTATATATTATAATAACAATTAAAGACAATGAGAGCCAATAATTGATAACTATAAATACATGGAGAAAATGAGAGCCAAAATATTGCAACAAAATGAAAATGAATACTTTATAACAATTATAAGAACAATGGATACATAGATACAATTAGATCAATTTATTGTTATGAAATGGTCTAAAAGGCCATTTTGTGAAAAATAAAAATAATGATAACAAAGAAGATTTGATCTCTCATTTGTAATACAAAACTAATGACACCCAAAAAGATGTGATCCCCCTTTGAGAGGTAGTGGATCTCAAATAAAAAACCATTGGTGAAATATTTAATTCCATTGTGGTGATCTCCATTGTCCTCTAATCCATTCTTTCCCTAGACATAAATTGGTGCATGAATACAGTTTTAGAGTACGAGTATCAAGGAAGTAAATTTTGAAGAACTCTTCCCCACTTAGTGGTGAAACAAATCTATCAACTCCAATGCCCCTCCACCAACAATCACTATCTAGTGTTTCAACAACAAACCCATGTGGTATATATTGATGCATACTAATGAGTGGTGGAATGGGTCTCATGTATTCTAAAAAGATTTCCTCAATGAGGGGATCTTGACTCCAATCATCTATAATAAAGTGATCATATTGAACATAAATTTTTGGCTTTTCACTATTATTTATAATTCCAATCACGGTTCCCTCAAACCATGCTCCCCCGAAACCCTCCTTGTTGCAACTTACCTCCACCTTCATGCCCATGGAGACCTCCATTTTTTATGCCTTATGTATGATAACACAATAAAAGCATTTCAAATTATCAATTAATCATAATCATAATTAAACATATAATACAATCCTAATAGTAAACTTAATTTCCAATGTATCCCAAATACCTAACCTAATTGTGATAATGTCTCAAAATGAATATATTCATTTTTAAAACAAACTATTTAAATCACTAAGACAAACTATTAATGTAACAAAGTATTTAAATCACTAAAATAACTCTATTAGCAAAAATAATATAAAAAATTATCAAAAATAATATATTCAAATGTTCTTTCATATGGCGGCATTGCCTTCCATATAAAAAACTATTTTAAACATTAGTACACCTATTTTGATATGGAAACATTGTCTTCCATATTTAAAAACTATGTCAAGTAGTAATAGAGTTTTATTAATATGACAACATTGCCTTCCATATTAAAATAAAGAACTATTTAAAACATTAATACATGTTGTATAAAATTCTATGTTGAAATCCTATTTGGTGGCATTGCCTTCTAAATAGAATACAATATTCAAAAACTAAATCTAAAAAACTAAATTGAATACTACAAAATAATATGCAATATTATTAAAAATTACAAACGGGCAAGATTAAAAAGTAAATTCAAATCTCATTTGGCGGCATTGCCTTCCAAATAGAATACAACATTTCAAAACAAAATCTAAAAACTAAATAGTAAAAACTATTCTGAAAAAAAAAAAATACAAAATACTAATGCCAAATCTGGAAAAAAAACTTGTGGAAATGTCTTACTTTAAAATCTTTTTGCTTGAAAACCCTACTATGCTGAAATCCCTCTTGAAGCAATATGCAACTACTCCAGATTGTCTAGCTAAATATGTTTGCAAAACAAAAATGGAAGGGGGAGAGGTTTGTTTTATAATTTCAGGGAGTCTCCTCATATTCTGTAACTCATGGACTGTTTGCATTCCACTATTTGAAAGAACAAAATGAAAAAAAGGCTAAAAGACATTTCAAAATCATTATTTTAAAATCATAAAAGGGATGAATGTGGGCCTTAAAGATTTTTTTAATTTTAAATATTAAAAGGCTTGAAATGGGCATTCGAGAGTTATTTTTTTTAATATTAAAAAGCTCAAAATGTGCATTCAAGAGTTTTTATAATAAATAAATAAATTTAATTGGTTTGGGGGGGTGTGGGGCCACCACCCCCACTTACATGTGGTGGGATGTGACAATTCGCAGCGCAAACTATGAACTATTGCAGCCAGTGGGGCTTCCCCCACTACCCACAGGGTGCCTTGTCAGCATGGGGAAAACCCCCGTCGGTAGGAATCCTATACGGGGTCCTGTTGGGTGGTTCGCACCCATGATAAAAATATTTAATTTTTAAAAAAAAATCAAACTCTTATTCCAAGTGGCACACAAAGTTCAATTCGACCTTTTGTGGTATTTTTCCTTTTTTGAATGTCATTTGGCATTTCTTATTTTAATTCAACCTTTTATGGTCTTTTTTTGAATTTTTTTTTTGTTTTTAGAATGTCATTTGGCATTTCATATGTAACTGACCATCAATATTTTTTCTTTACATGAAATATGCCAAACATATTCTACATTGGGATTCATGTTGTGGCTGTATAGATGCCTCTTGACATACTAGAATTATGACTACATATAGGGTTGTCCTTAAAATTGAGATTTGACTAGAGTTAACTATATATTTAGAGGTCTACCTCTAACATCAACCTCGATTATATACCATAATTTCAACAATGAACTCTAATTCTAATTGTAGGCCCTAACCCTAACAATAATACTAACTGTGATGTAAATCCCAACCCTGATCATGTAATCCTAACTATAATGTAAACCCTAGTCCTAAACATGATGTAAAACCTAAGCCTCACCATAACCCTAATCCTAAATCTAAAGCCTAACCCTAAATAAAACCTTAACCCTAACCATAATACTAACCACGGTGTAAACCCTAACCCTAATAAAAATCGTAATCCTAAACCTTAAAACATAATCCAAATTATAACCCTAAATCCTAACCTAGTCATAACATTAATAGTGATGCAAATTCTTATCTTAACCATAATCTTGATCTTAACCCTTATTCTAACCCTAATCAAAATCTTGACAACAATCAAAAACTTATCCCTAATGTTATGCCCAAAAATAGACCACGCAAAAACACATAATTTTTTTTATATACAAGAAATATAAGAGCAATCATGTGAGGGACATCATGGCCAATGAAGTCATGTGGTGATCCCACTCACATGCCCTAAGTTGGCCAACCTCCCTCTTTGACATGGATAGGGTTGACTAACCCTTAGTGATGCTATCCAATGATCGATGATGACAATGAAGAATAAGCTTAGGGAAGGATTAAGGTATGGTTCTATAACATAAGTGAGATGGTCACGAGAGCTAGATTCCAAGTCTAGGGAAATACTAAACATCGTTCCCCTAGGGTCTCTAGGTCAATAAGAGGCAATAGAATAACGACTACTAAAGGTCTGCACTGGTTTACTAAAACTGTCATCGTGTTGCTTTATTACAGAGGTCAACATTTGTCTGAAACTTGGATTTAAATGTGAGAGTAACACCCCCAAAAGCTACTACGATACGAAAAGGAAAATTATCATCGAGGTTAAGGATGTGAGCATTCACAAAAAGGAACTCGCTCGATAATGAAAAACATGCATTTAGCTTGGTACGTTGCTTAGGAGGTTTAGGAAATTTAATTAAGTAAACATTTGAACCTTTCATTAAAACTATAAACGTCACTGTATAATATGATTACACATCTTCTAAATCCATGTATTACTCTTATACGATAAATTCGTATATCTACTTGTATGTTCATTTCGAGTTTAAAGGATAGATTGATAAATCTTTACATGAAACCCACTTCCAATGTTTTAATAATAATGTATTAATAAATGTTAATTTTAATATCTTGACTAACAAATTTTTTAGCTTTCCTATTACATCGTACTTCTAAAGTCGTTATATACATAAATATATCATTTAAACAATATACAATGTATATATACACATATATTATAAAGGCTATTATTTCCAAATAGAATTTATCTCACTTAATAAATAAATAAACTTTTAATATTAAATAACTTTATATAAATTACAACAAAATATTAAGTGAGATGTATATATTATATTTAAACTATATAATATATTTAAAAATAAAATAACTTATTTAATTTAATATCAAATAAAATGATAATTAAAAAACACATTTATAAATTTTATTTTATTTTCCATTTTAAATAATTTTCATGTCACCAAAGTGACATGTGGCAGGGGCGGCCAGCAAGGTGGGACCTGCACTGTCAGCAGTGCGGTACCCTGCCTCGGTAAGGCCACCGACTGCTTCGTGCAGGGAGCCCATGAGGGGGGGGTGTGGGGACCACCCCACCCCACTCACAATTTTTTTTTAAAATTTCCCCCTTTTTTATAACTATACTAAAGAAATGTCCCCATGCAAAAATGGACATAACATTTTTTTTTTAAAAAGGGTAAGTTCTAATTAATTTTTTTTGTATATATATTTTTTGAGGAGGCCTTTTGGGGTGGCGACCCAAGTGGGTCCCACCAACTAAATTAGACTTCCTTAGATGGGAGTAATATAGTTTTTTTTAATTTAATGAGGATTTGTTAAAGACAAGTGAGTGAGGTTTTTATAATAAAGTAATGTGATGCAAGAGCATCTTGGGTGTAAGAGCAATCTTGCATCACCCAAAAATATTTCTGTTGCTTTTCAATAAGGGTTATCTTGTGCAAAGCTACTATTTATGGAAACTTACTATTTTTAGTAAGCTGGTCATAAGATCTCAGAATGTTCTGATTTCACAGTTGGAGGTTCATCTCAGTCATTTCAGCCTACCAGTTGAGTTTCATTGCCACATCATCAGTCTTGGTGAAGTTATTGAGGTTTTTGGCTATGAAATCTTTCGAGGCAATTTTAAAGGCCTTAGAGGCTCTAGATCGCGATCGACCCCCGGTTGACTGGCGCTAGCGCCTATTAGGCACTATAGATCTCATCATGGCATTTCTGAAAAATGGTTATAATATAAAAACAAAGTTACGATTAAAAAGTTATAGCCTTCGGAAGTTGGGTTACCTAAAATCATATTTTGTATTTCTTTTGAGCCGACCCTATTATAATAATTGTGAAAAATAAATAATTCTATGTTTAGTCGGCCTAAAGGGCTAAATTTCTGGAACCTTCTCGGGCGGTGGAAATTACCTATATAAGAAAGGTCTGTAGTGTTGTCTTAGGCAGTTCTAGGGCAATTTTGGGTATTGATTCGAGGCTTTGTCCTATAGAATATTGTAAAGGAATGCCCATGTGGCTTTGCATATTGTAATTTTGAAAGTTTTTAATTCCATATTTGTGAAGATAATAAGAAGCTCATTTTATGTTCTTGCATATTGTTGTTGTTTCTCTATTTCTGTTATGTGTTTGTGGTATTAAGGGGAGCACCCTTCATCAAGTGGTATCAAAGTAGGAGTTCTGAGTGTGTAAACAAATCGTCGATTGTGAGGCAGTTTGTACCAAGACCGTGGGTTAGGGTTTCTATGTAAACAGATTGTCGATTGTGAGGCAGTTTGCACCAAGACCGTGGTTAGGGTTTCAACAAGAAGCATGAAAATGCTTCCACAAAGGGAACGTGGCGGAAGAGTTGGTGTTGTGACACCTAAGGTTAGAGAGCTCCAGAGACAAGTGCGAGCATTGCAAGAAGAGATTCTCAGAGGAATGAATCTTAATATCAAAGACAAAAGTGAGGATGAAGTCGAAGAAGGAAATGATGATTAAGAAGTCGAAGTCGAAGTTTTGAATCAAGAGGAAGAAAGGCTTTCCGGGCCATTTCCAAGATTGGGAAAAGACCTAAGATCGAGGTTCCAACATTTTCTAAAAATCTTAACCCAGAGGAATTGATCGACTGGATCAATGAATGTGAAGAATATTTTGAGTATGAAGATATTGAGGATCTTGATAGGGTCAAATTCACGAAGGCCAGACTGAAGGGTCATGTGAAGATTTGGTGGCAAGCGATTCAATTGGAGTGAAATAGAAGAGGGAAAGATAAAATCACAAGATGAGATCGGATGGTGGATAAATTGAAGCGACAGTTCATTCCTGTTGATTATGAGCTTGACCTACTGAAGAAAATGCAAAGTTTGAAGCAAGCAGGAAGATCTATTCAGGAGTATACATAGGAGTTATATCGAATCCTCATCAAAACAGGCCATGTGGAAGCTAATAAGGGGAAAGTTCCCTGTTACCTTAATGGGTTGAGGCCGAGCATTCAAGAGGAGCTGAATCTGGTTCAAATGAATAGTATTGAAGAGGCATACCAGTTTGCCCTAAAAGTAGAGGAAAAGCTGAACAAGAAGTTTGAGAGCAGACAAAGCGGAAGAGGTCATGATGGAAGATCTGGTGGACGGTCATATGAAGATCAAAATAAAGATTCGAAAAAGTAGGATGAGGCTAGTAACAGTTAGAATCAGAGAGGAGATTTGTTGAATGAGTTTCAGGATATTGTATCTGATAATATACTTGATGGATTACCACCGGTAAGGAAGATTAGTCATCAGCTGGACTTGATTCCAGGAGCCAGTTTGCCAAATAAGGCAGCACATAGAATAACACTAGTAGAAAGTGAAGAGTTGAAGATAGATTTGAAGTTTGGTTCATCACATCATCCATAGATTGTATATGGAAGTAGCCCCATAAATGCATCTGAGTTGAAAAAGATAGATAAAGGAGAAACAAGTAGTGTTGAAGCTGAGGATTTTGCAGAACACTTGAAGAACATCCATGAGGAGGTGAGGAAGCATATTACCAAGATGAATGCATAGTATAAGGCTAAGGTAGATGAGAAAAGAAGGCATAAGGAATTTCAGTTTGGAGATGAAGTCAAGGTTCATTTGCGGAAGGAGCAATTTCTAGTTAGTACATATAACAAGCTGAAAATGAAGAAGTTTGGGCTATGTAAGATACTGAAGAAGCATGATTTAGGAAATGCATATGAGGTAGAATTGCCTACTGAGATGAATATTTCACCAGTATTTAATGTTTCAAATTTGATAGAGTATCATGAAGGAGTTGTTGAAGATGAGATTACAGCAGCATAGTGGAGTATTCCAGCAACCAGTTCAAACATCAAGGAGATTAAAGACATACTGGATAGTCGTGTTGGTAGAAGCACAAGGAACAGGACATATGAAGAATATTTGGTCAAATGGGGGCTATCTTGTGCAGAGCTACTATTTATGGAAACTTACTATTTTTAGTAAGTTGGTCATACAATCTCAGAAAGTTCTGAGTTCACAGTTGGAGGTTCATCTCAGTCATTTCAGCCTACCAGTTGAGTTTCATTGCCACATCATCAGTCTTGGTGAAGTTATTAAGGTTTTTGGGTACAAAATCTTTCAGGGCAATTTTGAAGGCCTTAGAGGCTCTGGATCACGATCAACCTCTGACTGACTAGCACTAGTGCCTATCAAACATTGTAGATATCATCATAGCGTTTCTGAAAAGTGGTTATAATAGAAACATGGAGTTACGATTAAAAAGTTATGGCCTTCGGAAGTTGGGTTACCTAAAATCATATTTTGTATTTCTTTTGAGCCGACCCTATTGTAATAATTGTGAAAAATAAATAATTCTATGTTTAGTCGGCCTAAAGGGCTAAATTTCTGGAACCTTCTCGAGCGGTGGAAATTGCCTATATAAAAAAGGTTTGTAGTGTTGTCTTAGGCAGTTCTGGGTAGTAGATCTGGGTATTGATTCGAGGCTTTGTCCTACAGAATATTGTAAGGGAATGCCCATGTGGCTTTGCATATTGTAATTTTGAAAGTTTGTAATTCCACATTTGTGGAGATAATAAGAAGCCCATTTTTTGTTCTTGCATATTGTTGTTGTTTATGTATTTCTGTTATGTGTTTGTGGTATTAAGGGGAGCACCCTTCATCATAATGACTGTGGTATTTTGGAAGATGTATGAAAAAAATTTTCTTTCCCATACATTTTCCAAAGACCTGTAGGTCTCAATTTGAGCCTTTTTTTTTTTGGTCTCTCAATTAGTTTTCTTTCTTCTCTTGTTTGATTTCTCTTACACCATGTATATTTTTTTCTTCTTTTATGGGGTTTTCATCCTAGAATCATTTTCACAATACAATATTTAATTATTTCTTTGACTAGTATTACATAGAATTTTCTTTACAAGCCTATTAAGTTATCAAAGTTAACCTATTTCATATTTCCACTTCATAATATCCATCAAACTTGAAATACATTCTACACATATACTAAATGAACTAGTTCAATTTGATAACTACTATTACATCCATACAAATGAAACTCAATGCAATGAAGCTATAGTGAGATGCAACAATATTTCATCCATTGAATTCAACATGAATAGACTTGCATTTATCCTTGAGCAACATATTATATTTTCACAAAAAATAAATCTATTCCAAATAGAAATCAAGACATTACTTTCATGACTTAGATACATCAAATACTTTGTTGCAACTACAAGACTTGGAGTGTTAACTCCATTACATGATAACATTATCAAAATACATTCTTTCTTCAAATGACACCAAATGAAGGTTTCTCCAAGAGCTTTCTTCAAAATAACATGTCCTCATAACCTGCAAATAAAGGGAGTAAACCATGGAGAGCTCACCTCCTATCCAAGGTCTCAAGGAGACCACCCCCAAGCTTAGAGAATCAAGGGACTAAATGAGTGCATACAACCACAAATGCTCACAAAACATACATGCAACAAAACTACAATAACTCCCAAAACCATGGCTTCACAAATGGTTTTCTATAATCCATTGCAATAGGGTGAAGGTGGGATTTTCCAAGGAGGAAAATGTCATTACATTATACATTTTCCAACAAGAGTTTTCATGCATTCCAAAGGCTACCATATCAAAACTTTCATACATAAGATTTCATCATTATCATCCTCAAGATGCAAAGATTACAATATGGCTTCATGGAGCCCATACTCCATGAGAATTTCCCTCTTCTCCAACAGAAGAGACTCAAAACTATAATGGAGATCCCAACTAACCCCTTCACCCAAGGCTACTACTTCCCTTCCCAAGGGTGAGTGATGTCTTCAACTCCCATGAACAACATACCCAAAAACAAAATAACAAGGATGAATCAAGAATCCAAAACACCCAACCCAACATAACAATAACAATTTTCATAATATACATTGCATACAAGATTTCACATATTCATTCTACACTACAAAATATCAAACTACAAATGCAATAAGCATTCCTTCATGACAAGATCACCAACCTTGGTCTAAAGCAAATGGCAAGAAAGAAGTTGAGAAGAGTCCTTATCCTTTTCCTTTGTCTTTTATCCTTTCTTCAACCCTAAGTGTCTCTAAATTTAGAGAGTGGGTGAACACCCACTAAGTCTCTCCAAGCCCTCTAAAAAGATCTCCAATTCCTACTCATCATCTAGCAATTAATGGGACACGACCTCTAGTCCTTGACCTTACATCTTGTCCCCCCTCTTAATGGTGAGTTTAGCAAGGAGTGTGGGACAAGTCAAAATGCATGTGGCCACCTCCATTTTCATCACTCTTAGAGAGTAGCCTTTTTGGAGGGCCATAATTGTGTTCTAGACCTTCCCATAGGAAAAATCTAGCCCCTAACTCAAGGTACCCCCATAGGGTTAGCCAATTTTGGCCAAAAATGCACTCTAGGGTCACTTTTAACCCCTCTAAAGTACCAATTAAGCTTGAAACTGAATTCTAACTTGATGTGATCCCTACAAGACATCTACATGCAAGTGGGATTAATATAATATCCTATTAGGTTGGGTGATTCTTGCCAAACCCTAATTGACATGTCACTAGCCACATGGACATTACAAGTGTCAAGTGACACCGTAAAATACACATCACATTCACAAATGACATGTCCAATTAACAACATGAATTTAATCTATTAACATACATACAAATTGCATTTACAAATAAAAATCACATTACAACAAGGTTTAAATCTCTTCATTAGATTAAACCTTGGCTTACTCATTTGCACAAATTTTTAGCCCTAATTCTCCAAATAATTCCATGGTTTACTTTTCTGCACACTAAACTCGAGCATCAGTAGTCCAAGGCAATGAAATATCACACACACACACACACACATATATAATTCATAATTGGCAAACATTAGTCAATATGCAAAATTCCATTCCTAATTATACTTTTCATTAAATTAATGCTCAAACATAGTGTTTTCATAATTCTAACATCATGACAGATTATCCCTGTTATTTCCTAAACTTTAAAGCATAATCCATGAAATAGTCAAATCTAACTACGATTAAGTCCCTCTCATCAAACACATTTCTAAGCATGTATAAAAAAATCAAAATGCTCTAGATTCTAATATGCAACATAAATGTAATCCACACAATATAATCATCATCATAAGGCATAACAACATGAGTCTCTGTCAAAATGATCAAAAAGTGTATCAAAGTATCAAATCATAAAGTATCAAAATGTGAATGTATCAATAGTGCTATGATGGGTCGGGGTGAGGCCTCACATCCTCCCCCTCTAGACATGAACTTCCTCCTAGAGTTCATCAAAAAGGTATGCTTGTTGTGATCTCATCTATGTTGCATCCTCCCATGAAGTTGTGACCTCATCATAACAATCCCACTGGACCCTAACCTAGTCTAGCTCTCTGCCTCGAAGTGCTAGGGTCCGTCGGGCTAAAATGTGAATGGGCTCCAAGGTTAGTTGTTTATCCAACTCCACCTACAAGGCATCCTAATCTATAATGTGAGACTTATCATAAATATATTTTTGTAACACAAATACATGAAACACATCGTGGATGCATGACAAGATGGGTGGCAAGGCTAGATGATAAGCAATTGGTCCTATCCTCTCCAAGATCTCGAAAGGTCCAACAAAGAGAGGCACTAATTTAGAGCCCTTTCTAGAATAGATTGGACTCTTATGCGGGCACACTCTTAGGAAAACTCTATCTCTAACCATATACTCTCGATCAACCCTCTTCGCATCTGCATACTTCTTTTGTCTATCCTGAGCCTCTTTGAGATGTTATCTAATCAAAACCACATGCTGCTCTATCTCCTTGACCAACCGAGGTCCAATAGATAGTCTTTCCTCAATCCTGTCCCAACTCAGTGGTGTCCTGCATGGTCTACTGTACAAGGCCTGATATGGTAGCATACCTATAGAGGAATGATGCCTATTATTATAGGCAAACTTGACCAGATGAAAGTACTCCTCCCACTTGACTTGATGATCCATCACATACATGCACGTGTCCTCCAAAATCTAATTAACCCTCTATATCTGCCCATATGTCTAAGGGTGGTATGATGTACTAAAATTGAGCCTAGTGCCTAATGCTGCTTGGAGCTCTCTCCAAAATGAGGATGTAAAAAGTGGGTCTCTATCTGAGATGATCTTATGAGGAATGCCATGAAGTTTGACAATGTCTCACAAGAACCCCTGTGCCACTACTGACACTATGAATGTGGTACAAACAGGTGAGAAGTGGGCAACTTTGGTCAATGTTTCGACTATCACCATGATGGCATCATGATGATGATAGGAAGTAGGGAGACCAACAATAAAATCCATGGAGATAGTATCCCACTTCCACTCTAGTATCTCATGTGGCTGTAGGAGCCCACCTGGATGACTATGCTCAACCTTCACTCTCTGGCACTCTAGGCATCTAGCAACTATGCTGGAAATCTACAATCTCATGCTTAGCTAATGATACAAGTGTCTCAAATCCACATGCAACTTCTTAACCCCCAGATGAGCTACATAAGGTGCTTTGTGAGCTTTAAGCACAATAAACTCTCACAAGTCACTAGTAGAAGGTACATAGATGTGTCCCCTATGACGTAGTAGGCCATCAGACTCTAGTGAATAATCTAGAAACCTCCCCTTAAGAGGTCTCTGAGAATGAATAAACTGACAAACCTCTACATACAACCCATCCTTTG
Source organism: Chamaecyparis obtusa (assembly GCA_027943335.1). Taxonomy (NCBI): domain Eukaryota; kingdom Viridiplantae; phylum Streptophyta; class Pinopsida; order Cupressales; family Cupressaceae; genus Chamaecyparis; species Chamaecyparis obtusa. Next base: position 899,655 of record BSBK01004076.1, on the reverse strand, counting down.
GAAAGTGATGCAAAATGCACTCTCTCATATCTGTACTAGAAGTCATAGATGAGAGCTCATGTTACCTCCTACTCAAGGCATCTACAACTACATTCTCTTTCCCCTTGATATAATGATCCTCAAAATCATACTCACATTATAACTACATCCATCTCCATTGCCTAGCATTAAGATTAGGTTGCATAAAAATATATTGTAGGCTCTAGTGATATGAATGAAGCTCAAATCAGTGACCTAGAAGAAAGTGTCACCATCTCACTAAAGCATGAACCACTATTGCGAGCTTTAGGTCATAAGTAGGGTAATTAAGCTTGTGATTATTTAGCTTCCTAGACTTGAAATCTATAGGATGACCATCCTACATAAGGAATGCTCCTAAATCATCCAATGAAGCATCGGTGCATACAAAAAAGTCTACTGAAGGATCTGACACTGCTAAAATTAGTGCACTAGTGAGGGCTCTCTCACACTTCTCTATCCACTCATACTTCTTTCCCTTTCTCTAAAGGGAAGTGATGGGATGAGCTACTCTAGAAAATCCTGCCATAAAGTGTCTGAATAACTTGCTAGGCCCATAAAACTCCTGACCTCAGTAACACTAGTGGGTTCAGGCCAATCCATAATGGCTCTAATCTTTGATGGGCCCATAGAGATCCCATCGCTAGATATAACATGACCAAGATAATGCACCTCAAGTCTAAAGAAAGCACACTTTGACAAGCTTCCATATAACTGATTCTCTCTCAAGCATTGCAAAACTTGTCTCAGATGCTCCTCATGCTCCTATCATGAGAATATATCAAAATGTCATCAAGGAACACTACCATAAACTTATCCAAGAATGTATGAAATACTTCATTCATGAGGCTCATGAACATAGTTGGAGCATTTGTGAGGCCAAATGGCACCATAGTGAACTCATAGTAAGCATACCTCGTATGAAAAGTAGTCTTGTGGATATCACTCTCCACAATTCTCAAATGATGGTACCCCAACTTTAGATCTATCTTCGAGAATACTCAGGCACCCTGCAACTAATCAAAAAATTCATGGATCTTGGGGAGTGGGTATTAGTTCTTAATTGTTATTTTATTTAACTGTCGATAATCAATGCACAACCTAAGCGATCCATCCTTCTTCTTCACAAAAATCACTGGTGCACCTCAAGGTGATACACTAGGTCAAATATGCCCTTTCTCCAAGAGCTCTTCTAACTGAATCTTGAGTTTACTGAGCTCATGTGCGGTCATCCTGTAAGGTGCTCTAGATACAAGCTCAGCTCTTGGCACAAGGTCTATATGAAAATCAACTACCCTAGGTGGAGGCATACCAGGCAACTCAAAAGGAAAAACATCTACAAACTCTTGAAGAATAGGATAATCCTTGAGCAAGGGCTTCCCTTCTAAATCCTCCTCTCTATCACTAATGGTGATGGCAAATAACTGGCATCCCTTTCGCATGCACCACCTAAGCTGCATAGCAGAAATTATGCGAAGAGATACGAGTCTCTGCACCCCAACTATCACCATAGGAGTATCATGATCATCAACACACTCAACCCTCTTCCGTCGACAATCCATCTTGGTGTTGTGGGCATATAGCCAATCCATGCCAAGGACTACATCATAAGAACCTAGAGGGGTAATGTGGAGATCAGACATCATGATCATGTCACCAATCTGAATTTGACAACTATGGATTAAGGAACTAATAGAAACTCTAGCTCCTGAGGCTAACTCGACCTCCCAACTGACATCTTGTCTAACTGCCACTAGCCCGCAATGCTCAACTACATATGGAGATATAAAGGAGTATGTAGCTCTCAAATTAAACAAGATAGAAATACTGATACCCTGAATCATACATGTGTCCTCTTTGACCATGGCTTGATGCTCTGCCTAGCGGTTATCAACCACTGCAAATACCCTATGAGATTAATGCAGTCAAGTTCGGTGGATCCAATTAATGACTGACCGACCTTGTAGCCAAACCAATATGCAATGGAAATACACAATAACAACAATAGATCTGCAATGAAACATAAGTCTATATTCATTAAAACACCTATTACATGTAATGTGTTAGGCTGTAAGGCCTTCCCAGTTATGGCCAATTACAAAGCAAATCATACTCTACAAGATCTCGTAGGATCTAAATCTTTTCCCCAACATCAGCATTCAGCTAGCCTAGGTATGTAACACACAACACCCTGGTAGGCACCTATGAAGATCTCAATTTGTACTCAAACTTCCAAGCAATCTTCTTGTTCCTAATCTCGCAAGCTACTAACCTTTCAACCAACCATCTAATGCCTAAACAACTACCTAAGAATCCTATAAATACTGATTCCCAGCCATAAGTCAGCTGATGAAACAATAAATCCCTACAAACAAGTATTAAATGCTAAAACATTAGTCAGCTCTCACATAGCCTTATAAAATAAATAAACTCTCAAAGATGGCCCCAAATGGTCATCAGATCCGCATAGAAGAATGCAACACACTAGATCTAGGTCCCCACATGTCCAACGGTCAATCCATAACATGAGGAGCGTGACCCAAATTAAATGCACTAGTCAGCCAGGTCGATCTATCCAAACAATCCAGTCAGTAAGCAAGAACACCAAGCAACAGAAGAAATAACCAAGCACTAGTTGACCAACCATGCCAAGCATGACTGAGGAACACAGTTATTGCCGAGTGCCAGTGAACCGATGCCTTTAGTCACTGAGAATTCTTCAGAGACCAAGCACCCCAGTAACCACATAAACCGAGCAACTAGTCTCCCAAACCGAACAAGAACTCCACCAAACCACAATCAAAACTAACAATCTACCTTCAAAGACCAACATATTTTTGGTTGATACAGGATCACCAAGAATCCTAGAATGCTCCTGCATCAGACACTCCAGGTAAGAAAGATTTTCTCATAAGGAAATCAGGAATGCCTCAAGAGAATCAGAACAAGTATGCTAAATCTATTCTTCACCCATATCCCTTCTTGTCCTTCATCCCAAGTAGTCTCCACTTCATTCCCCATTTCATGTAGAAAGTCCTTTTGTCTTCCATTGTGCTTATCCCTTCGGTCGACAACTGATAGCAACCGATTCTGACCACTACTGATCACCTCAGTGCCTCGGTAAGGTTCATTCCTTCCAGACTCCTCAACCAACTCAGTATCATCTATATCCCTCTGTGTCACAAATGTCACCATCTATTGAACCATCTCTGCCAACAAAACCATTTGTTTCTTAATCTCAACAAACTCTTTAGAGATATCATTCTCCTTTTCCTTCAAACTAGACTTAACAGGAATAGGTTCATCAACCTTCTGCTCTTGAGGTTTGTCATAAGGACAACACCTGATAACTCCACATCCCTTAACCCCTATCTCCTATAAGGGTATCAGCTGATGCCGAGCTCCTTCATGCCTAACCACATAGGTATTAGCATGACCGTCAAACAAAACATTCCTGTCAAACTGCCAGGGTCTACCGAGCAATAGATGACAAGCATCCATAGGTAATACATCACACAATATCTCATCAAGGTAAGATCCAATTTGAAACTTAAGCAAGCATTGTTCTTCAACTATAACCTTAGAAACATCTTGTATCCAACTAATCTGATAAGGATTAGGATGTTTCCTTCTTTCCAAATTCAACTTACTAACCATTTCATCTGAAACAAAGTTTTCAGAACTGCCACCATCAACTATGACATTACATACCTTATCCTTGCACTTACATCTGGTTCTAAAAAAATTCCTTCTTTGCACCGGTTCAGGAACACATGCAGCCAATCTCCTAGTAATAAGACATTCACCTTTCTTAGGAACATTCTCAATGTCTTCTTTAGTAGCTAATGTAACTCTTTTCTTAGGACACTGCCAACTTATATGACTAGCTTCACCACATTTATAACAAGTGCTGATGAACTCATTCTTCCACCTTCCTCTCTTTCCAGCATTCTTAGTAACTTGACCATTGCTAGATCCTACATCAGGCTTAGGATTCTCTGTCACATTACCCTTACCAATTGTCTCACCAGTTTTACCACCTCGGTTCCTACTATTTTGTTTTCCTTCATACTTCCTATTTAGCTTCTCTTCAATCTTTAATGCCATTTGATAAGCATCATCGATTGTTGTCATCCGCATAGTAAGTAACTCTTCCTAAATACTAGGTCTCAAACCATAGACATACCTAGCAACCTTCTCTTTATCAGCTTCTGAATGATCAGTCCTAATCAGGATTTTGTAAAACTCCTCGGTATACTCCTGTACTGATTTGTTAGTCTACTTCAAAGATTGCATCTTCTTAAACATGTCCAATTCATAATCCACTGGAATGAATTGCTTCTTCAACTTGTCAACCATTTGGTTCCACTTAGTGATCTTTTCTTTTCCTCTTCTACCTCTTTCCAACTGAACTTCTCTCCACCAGATATTTGCATGACCTTTCAACTTAGTCTTTGCAAATCTAACCCTATCAAGATCTTCTATTTATCCATACTCAAAGTATTTATCAATCTCATTGATCCAATCAATCAATTATTCAGGCCTAAGGCTTACAACAAACATAGAAACTTTAATCTTAGGTCTTTTCCCAATCTTAGACATATCTTTTAGAATTCGATTCTCCTCAGAATCTCTAGCTTCTTCAACAGCTTCTTCAAAATGATCTTCCTCAGATTCATCATCACTATCCTCTTCCAAGGTAGGCTTCTTCTTTCTCAATTCCTCTTGTAGGTCTTGCACTTGTTTCTGCAAAGCCCTAAAATCATCAAGACATAATTCTCTAGTAGCTTCTTATTCCTCAAGGATCTCACAATTTCTCCTCGGAGGCATCTTCAAATCTAGATACACAAGATCCACTCGGCTCCAACCAGAATGGACTTTGCTCAAATAGGAACAAACTTCACTCTAATACCACTTAATGTAGTCAAGTTTAGTGGATCCAATTAAGGACTGACTAACCTTGTAGCCAAACCAATATGCAGCGGAAATACACAATAACAACAACAGATCTGCAATGAAACATAAGTCTATATTCATGAAAACACCAATTACATGCAATGTGTTGGGCTATAAGGTCTTCTTGGTTACATCCAATTATAAAGAAAATCATAGTCTACAAGATCTCACAGGATCCAAATCTTTTTCCCAACATCAGCATTCAACTAGCTTAGGTCTGTAACACATAGCACCCTGGTAGGCACCCATGAAAGATCTCAACTTGTACTCAAACTTCCAAGCAATCTTCTTGTTCCTAAGTTCGCATGATACTAACCTTTCAACCAACCATCTGATGCCTAAACAACTACCTAAGCATTCTATAAATACTAATTCCTAGGCACAAGTTGGCTGATGAAACAATAAATCCCTACAAACAAGTGTTAAATGCTAAAACATTAGTCAACTCTCACATAGCCTTACAAAATAAATAAACTCTCAAAGATGGCCCCAAACGGTCATCAGATCTGCCTAGAAGAATGCAACATGCCAGATCTAGGTCCCCACACATCCAACGGTCAATCCATAACATGAGGAGCATGACCCAAATTAAATGCACCAATTGGCCAGGCCGATCTATCCAAACAATCCAGTCGGTAAGCAAGAACATCGAGCACCAATCGACTGACCATGCCAGGCATGACCGAGGAACACAGTTATTGTCGAGCGCCAATGAACCGATGCCTTCAGTCATCAAGCATTCTTCAAAGACCAAGAACCGCAGTAACCACATAAACTGAGCAACCAGTCTCCCAAACCGAGCAAGAACTCCACCAAACTACAATCAAAACTAACAATCTACCTTCAAAGACCAACACATTTTTGGTTGATACAAGATTGCCAAGAATCCTAGGATGCTCCTGTATCAGAGATTTACCCATATCACCTACTATCGGCTCTAAGGTAGCTCCTCTCTGATTTCCTGTTTCCTGTCCCTATGGACACTCTCTCGCTAAATGTCAAATACCACCACAAGTGTAACAAGGACCATATGTCTGCATCTAAATTCCCTGAGGCCTAGATTGTTGCTAAGGGCCAGACCTACTAGATCCACTGCATCCACCCCTAGAGGAAAATTGAGTCCTAGCTGGCTATGTGTAAGGGGCCTGTGATTTCTGATCCTGCCTAGGACCTTGAGATTGCCATTGCTTGGGCTTAGAGCCCTACTTTCCCTTAAATGATTTCTACCTAGAATCTTGTTGTAGTCATTGTTGAGACTGTTGGTCCTTAAAGGACCTTGTTAAATGACCCTAATTCCCCTTCCAAGGGGGTCTTTGTTGTCCTGATGACTAGGTGGATTGGTTTTGGTTCTAAGACCGATCCCAGAGTCATGTGTCCTACTACGAATATCCTCATCCACTAATGCCCTCTTAACTTCCTCTCTGAAGGTGGTAGGAAAAGCTAGTTGAATTGGCCCCTGAAGAGATGCATTGAGACCCTTAATGAAGCAATACATGTTTAGCTTCTCATCCTACATGTAGTCCACATAAGGAAGAAACTCAAGGAATCTACTCTCATACTACATCACAGTAAGGCCTCTTTGCTAGAGGTCATGGGACTCCTCAATCCGCCACTGTCTAAAGTGCTTTGATATGTATCTCTCTCTGAATTTGCTAAGAAAAGACTCCCATGTGAGTGTATCTATATCAACGCCACCCATGGCCTCCTCCTCCTACCACCAAGTAGAGGCTCCCTCTCGAAGGAGGTGAATGGTGAGTCTCGCCTTTAGATTTCTCCCATAAGAATGCAATCCAAAGCACCATTGTAAGCTCAAAAGCCATGCCTCTACTCTAACACCATCAGTAGCTCCTAAAAATAAAGGTGGCTGGAGTCACTATAACTCCTTGATTCGATCCCTGATGTCGCAGGTCTCTCTCTCAACTGTATGAGCACCCAAGTCACGTGGGCGATCTACCTGTTCTATAGAATCAGCTTCAAAATCTATGTGGCCCTCAAACTATCTAGGTGGAGGACTCCTACTCCTCTCTTTGGTAGCTATCACATGGATATTTGAGGGCTACTACTCTACCTGCTACACTACGGGTGGTAATCTCTGTTGGATGATGCCCACTAGGTTCTGCAATGCAACTAAGATGTCCTGATTTAGATTAGGAGGTGGCTCCAGTGGGGGAATATGATATTCCCTAGGAACCTCTGCCTCCTACTCCCTATATGTATGTACTGAAGGGGTATGCCTATGCCCTCATCCACACCTATGACCATTGCATGTGACAGCCAACATGCTACACAATAGTGAAAAGTTATAAGTGAAACATGAGGGGTTTAAGGTCCTAGTGTTGAAAACTGTGCTCTGATACCAAATGTCATGCCCAAAAATTGATCACGCAAAAATGCACAATTTTTTTTTACAAGAAATATAAGAGAAATCATGTGAGGGGCATCAGGTCCAATTAGGTCATGTGGTGATCACACTCACATGCCCTAAGTTGGCCAACCCCCCTCTTCAACATGGATAGGGTTGACTAACCCTCAGTGATGCTATCCAACGATCAATGATGACAATGAAGAATAAGCTTAGGGAAGGATTAAGGTATGGTTCTATAACATAAGTGAGATGGTCATGAGAGCTAGATTCCAAGTCTAGGGAAATACTAAACATCATTCCCATAGGGTCTCTAGGTCAACAAGAGGTGATAAAATAATGACTACTAAAGGTCTGCACTGGTTTAATAAAACCGTCATCATGTTGCTTTATTACAAAGGTCAACGTTTGTCTGAAAATTGGATTTAAATGTGAGAGTAACACTCCCAAAAGCTACTATGATATGAAAAGGAAAATTATCATCAAGGTTAAGGATGTGAGCGTTCGCAAAAAGGAACTCGTTCAATAATGAAAAATATGCATTTAGCTTGGTATGTTGCTTAGGGGGTTTAGGGAATTTAACTAAGTAAACCTTTGAACCTTTCATTAAAATTATAAATGTCACTGTATAATATGATTACACATATTCCAAATCTATGTATTACTCTTATATGATAAATTTGTATATCTACTTGTATGTTAATTTTGAGTTTAAAGGATAGATTGATAAATCTTTACATGAAACCCACTTCCAATGTTTTAAGAATAATGTATTATTAAATGTTAATTTTAATATCTTGACTAACAAAAAATTTAGCTTTCCTATTACAGAGTACTTCTAAAGTCATTATATTCATAAATATATCATTTAAACAATATACAATGTATATATACACATATATATATTGTAAAGGCTATTATTTCCAAATAGAATTTATCCAACTTAATAAATAAATAAATTTTTAATATTAAATAACTTTATATAAATTGCAACAAAATATAAAGTGAGATGTATATATTATATTTAAACTATATAATATATTTAAATATAAAATAACTTATTTAATTTAATATCAAATAAAAAAATAATTAAAATAAAAAAATGTTTATAAATTTTTTTATTTTTTTTGCATTTTAAATAATTTTACTGTCACCAAAGTGACATGTGGCAGGGATGGCCAGCAAGGCAGGTCCCGCACTACCAGCAGTGCAGTACCCTGCCTTGGCAAGGCCACCGGCTGCCTCGCACAGGGAACCCGTGAGGGGCGGTGTGGGGACCACCCCAACCCACTCACAATTTTTTTTAAAAATATTTTTTAAAAAAAAATTCCCCTTTTTTTATAACAATATTAAAGAAACATCCCCATGCGAAAAGGGACATAACATTTTTTATTTAAAAAAGGTAAGTTCTAATTAATTTTAATTAATTTTTTTTTGTATATATATTTTTTGAGGAGGTCTTTTGGAGTGGTGACCCAGGTGGGTCCCGCCAACTAAATTAGACTTCCTTAGATGGGAATAATATAGTTTTTTTTATCTAATGAAGATTTGTTAAAGACAAGTGGGTAAGGTTTTTATAATAAAGTAATGATTGTGGTATTTTGGAAGATGTATGGGAATTTTTTTCTTTCCCATACATTTTCTAGAGACCTGTAGGTCTCAATTTGAGCTTTATTTTTTTTGGTCTCTCAATTAGTTTTCTTTCTTCTCTTGTTTGATTTCTCTTACACCATGTATATTTTTTTTCTTCTTTTATGGGGTTTTCATCCTAGAATCATTTTCACAATACAATAATTTAATTATTTCTTTGACTAGTATTACATAGAATTTTTTTACAAGCCTATTAAGTTATCAAAGTTAACTTATTTCATATTTCCACTTCATAATATCCATCAAACTTGAAATACATTCTACACATATACTAAATCAACTAGTTCAATTTGATAACTACTATTACATCCATACAAATGAAACTCAATGCAATGAAGCTATAGTGAGATGCAATAGTATTTCATCCATTGAATTCAATATGAATATACTTGCATTTATCCTTGAGCAACATACGATATTTTCACAAAAAATAAATCTATTCCAAAATGAAATCAAGACATTACTTTCATAACTTAGATACATCAAATACTTTGTTACAACTACAAGACTTAGATGTTAACTCCATTACATGATAACATTATCAAAATACATTCTTGCTTCAAATGACACCAAATGAAGGTTTCTCCAAGAGCTTTCTTCACAAGAATGTATCCCCATAACCTGCAAATAAAAGGAGTAAACCATGGAGAGCTCACCTCCCATCCAAGGTCTCAAGGAGACCACCCCCAAGCTCAGACAATCAAGGGACTAAATGGGTGCATACAACCACAAATACTCACAAAACATACACGCAACAAAACTACAATAACTCCCAAAACCATGGCTTCACAAATGGTTTTCTATAATCCATTGCAATAGGGTGAAGGTGGGATTTTCCAAGGAGGAGAATTCTATTACATTATACATTTTCCAACAAGAGTTTTCATGCCTTCTAAAGGCTACCATATCAAAACTTTCATACACAAGATTTCATCATTATCATCCTCAAGATGCAAAGATTACAATATGGCTTCATGAAGCCCATACTCCATGAGAATTTCCCTCTTCTCCAATAGAAGAGACTCTCAAATATAATGGAGAGCCCAACTAACCCCTTCACCCAAGGCTACTACTTCCCTTCCCAAGGGTGAGTGATGTCTTCAGCTCCCATGAACAACATACCCAAAAACAAAATAACAAGGATGAATCAAGAATCCAAAACACCCAACCCAACATAACAATAACAATTTTCACAATATACATTGCATACAAGATTTCACATATTCATTCTACACTACAAAATATCAAACTACAAATGCAACAAGCATTCCTTCATGGCAAGATCACCAACCTTGGTCCAAAGCAAATGACAAGAAAGAAGTTGAGAAGAGCCCTTATCCTTTTCCTTTGTCTTTTTTCCTTTCTCCAACCCTAAGTGACTCTTAAATTAGAGAGTGGGTGAACACCCACTAATTCTCTCCAAGCCATCTAAAAAGACCTCCAATTCTTACTCATCATCTAGCAATTAGCGGGACATGACCTCTAGTCCTTGACCTTACCTCATGTCCCCCCTCTTAATGGTGAGTTTAGAAAGGAGTGTGGAATAAGTCAAAATGCATGTGGCCACCTCCATTATCACCACTCTTGAAGAGTAGCCTTTTTGGAGGGCCATAATTGTGTTCTAGACCTTCTCATAAGCAAAATCTAGTTCCTAACTCAAGGTATCCCCATAGGGTTAGCTAATTTTGCAAAAAATGCACTCTAGAGTCACTTTTAACCCCTCTAAAGTACCACTTAAGCTTGAATCTAAATTCCAACTTGATGTGATCCCTACAAGACATCTACATGCAAGTGGGATTAATATAATATCCTATTAGGTTGGGTGATTCTTGCCAAACCCTAATTAACATGTCACTAGTCACATGGATATTACAAGTGTCAAGTGACACTATAAAATACACATCACATTCACTAATGACATGTCCAATTAACAACATGAATTTAATCTATTAACATACATACAAATTACATTTACAAATAAAAATCACATTACAACAAGGTTTAAATCTCTTCATTAGATTAAACCTTGGCTTACTCATTTGCACAAATGTTTAGCCCCGATTTTCTAAATAATTCCATGGTTTACTTTCTTGCACACTAAACTCGAGCATCAGTAGTCCAAGGCAATAAAATCATATGCATATATATACAATTCATAATTGGCAAACATTAGTCAATATGGATAATTCCATTCCTAATTATACTTTTCATTAAAGTAATGCCCAAACATAGTGTTTTCATAATTCTAACATCGTGATAGATTATCCATCTTATTTCCTAAACTTTAAAGCATAATCCATGAAATAGTCAAATCTAACTACGATTAAGTCCCTCTCATCAAACACATTTCTAAGCATGTATAAAAAAATCAATATGCTCTAGATTCTAATCTGCATCATAAATGTAATCCACATAATATAATCATCATCATAAGGCATAATAACATGAGTCTCTGTCAAAATGATCAGAAAGTGTATCAAAGTATCAAATCATAAAGTATCAAAATGTGAATGTATCAATAGTGCTATAATGAGTTGGGGTGAGGCCTCACACCTAACCATAATACTAAATATGATCTAAACATTAATCTTAATTATAATAATATCCCTAAACCCTAATCCCAACCCTAAACCCTTACCCAAATATTAAACCCCAACCCTAACCATAATCCTAATCTTAAACAAGATCATAACCCATACTTTAAATGCTAAACACTAATCCTAACCCTAATCCTAAATACGAAACCCTAATCCTAAATGCTAAATCCAAATCCTAAATGCTAACCCTAGTAGTTAGTATAGTCTTAACTAACCCTGATTCTAACCCTACTACCAAGCATGATGTAAATCCTTACCCTGACCATAACTGTAAGTATAATCCTAACCCTTATTCCAATCCTAGTCCTAAAGCTAAAATCTAAGCCTAATAAAAATCTTAACTCTAACCATAATACTAACCATGATATAAACCCTTACCCTAACCATTACCTTAACTCTTATCCTAACCTTAATCTTAAAGCCTAACAAATGAAATAAACCCTAACTCTAACCATAATCCTAATTCTAAACAAGAGCATACACAAATAATAAACCCTAACCCTGATAATAATTCTAAGTGTAAAACCTAAACCATAATCCTAACTATAACCCTAAATTCTAATTCTAATCAAAACCCTATTCCTAATTATTATACTAACATGATGTAAACCCTTACCCTAACAATAAGCCTAAGATAAATTGTAACCCTATATCTTAACCATAATCATAACCCTAACCCTAGCCATAATGTTAACCCTTTCCCTAACCATAATCCTAAACCTAACCTAAATCTTAACTATAATCCTAAACCTAACACTAACCCTAAGCATAATCCTAACCTTAAATCCTAACCCTTAACCATGGCATAAACCTAAACCCTTATCCTAGGCCCAACTTCAAACCTAATTAAAATTGCAACTCTAACTATAATGCCCCACCAGGGAACCCATGATAATTTAATCTAAAACATGTTACTATTTTTATAGAATAACTTTTTTCTTAAGAGTTTACACAACAATAGTGATAACAATGTGGAAGCAATACACCATAATATATAAACATACACATAAGTACAATTTAATTACAGTTAACAAATCTCAAGGGTTCCATGATGTATAATTACTTTTAAATTAACTAATCTACTAAGAACAACCATAAGTACACAATCTCATAAATGCCAAAGAATAACAAGTACATCATCATATAAATACAACATATATACAACTAATAAAACATAGGGTACATAACAAACCATCATCCATTGCACAAGTCACAAGGTATGCAATAAAAAATCATATACAAAGTACATAAACAACATCATATAAGATCTCACATTTGATACACTAATACAAGATACAAATAAAACTTTATAAGATAGATCTAAACAAGCCTCCAATGAAGAATAAGAAGGTAATAACAAGGATCATCCAACACCATCACGAACGTCAGAATATCAATGGTAGAAGAATCACTACCACCCGACCTCGTGGAACCAAAGGTCCACTCCCACCATGCTGAGGAGATAACAATATATCCCACTCGGATATCAAACACCAAATCAACCACAACAACAAGACTAAGCAAGGGATCTTGAACACCCTCTATCACAAAAGGTACAATAGAGCTGCAAAGGTAGTACATACTAATCTAGAGGTAACCAACACATGTAGGAAACTAAAGATACATATAGGGAAGTGCCATCACATATGTCTAACCCTTGAGTTTTGTCCTAGCAGTCTTTCTGGATCCTGACACTAAAGTGACCATATGTGATGTTAGTAACCTCTCATATAGACAAGGGTACTAACTATGCAAGACCTCAATCAAGCATCTTCTCCCACTCCCATCATAGCCTATACAAGCACTCAAGGCATGGGTGAGGCACATAATTATCTTATTAATGTTTATGTCATAATAAATTCATTAAGTTATGACTTATTAAGTCAACTTACAATGAGTTACCCTGACAACCTCTTAGGGCCACTGACCCCCATTACAAGCCACTCCCCATCTATACAATTAGATAACCTACCTAGGCTCATAACTCAAATAACATCAAATAATAACATTGATCATCAAATCAGTTCCTTAGTACAACAAGAACACACTCTAGTTCTCACAACCATAATATAAAAAACATGCCCTCAAAGTGCTTTCATAATCATAAGCTTCAATAGAACAAGATTGGATATAAAAGATCAAATGATACACATCATAATGAAAGACAAATAAGCACATAGACATCAACGAAAAAAATAACCCCAAGTCTCTAGTAAAAATTCCTATTAGCTGACTTAATGCTACCCATACTGACAATCAAACACAACAACCAAAAACTCTAATAATAAACACATCAACATTTAAACTCCCAACAAAGTATATGTATATGCATATGCATATGTATATGTATATGTATATGTATGTGTATATGTATATGTATATGTGTATGTGTATGTGTATGTGTATGTATATCTATATCTATATGTGTATGTGTATGTGTATGTGTATCTAAAAATAAAATTTTCTAAAAATAGAATATTGGTACATGGAAATTTAAAAAAGAATATTTATTTTTTTAATTAATTTTTTTGGTTTCTAAAAGTAAAATTTCTAAAAATAGAATATTGTTGCATGCAAATTCCAAAAAGAATATTTTTCTTAAATAACGTGCACTGAATATATCTTTCCTAAATAATATTCAACTGAATATATTGTTACTCCTATTTGAGCATTAAAGGATTGTCATTAGTATCAATCAGTTATTCAGTCGGTAAAGGAGACAAACAAGACAGTTGGTCAACCATATAAAGCCTACACACTGAGAAAAGACAAGGTAGATCTCTGAGTTAACTAAACAAGGGTTGGACTGAGTACTCTCACTGAGTGAAAAATAATTATTGAGTACCAAGCATAGTGATCACTGAGCATTCATATGAACCGAGCACCAGTAATTTACCGAATGAAGAATGCAGTGATTACCAAGTAAACCAGGAAATGACATAGTAATATGAAATGGCATAAACATCTATGCAAATGGTTCACACTGATCAAGAAAATGGTTTGCCAAGATCGAGACATAATTAAATATGGATATAATCAATAAATAACTTATGAGTCCTATGTAATGTTAGATCTAGATTATTTTGTTACACCGTTGATCTTAGGTTTTCTAAGATATTGTAAACCCTAATTAGGTCAAGTCAATTTGATATAAAATATGTAAAGATGTCATTATGAACATGTATCGAGAAGGAGTAGCTACACTAAGGACATAGGGATATCAGACAAAGGGTTTTTGACAAAAGGTTTGAAAGAAGGATTCAATTTTTCAGAACATACACAAGGCTATCGAGAAGAATAGAAGGGCACATACATCACTATGAGGTGATATCTATTTGATATTTCACAAATCTAAATCAGGAAAGATTAAGTTTCTATTTACAGATACATTTATTGTTACCTTTTAACCATTGTAGTAGATCCAAAATCTCTTAACATAGTGGACTTAACAATTCTTGTTTAAATCTCTTAACCGAGTACACACATGTATTGTGTTGTTAAAATCCTCTAACCAGGTAGATCTAGTCGATCTAATTATTACTCCTACCATGGTAAGATCATCAGAAGTGATCACAAATTGTAGCTTTAACCGACATACTTTGTTACTGCAGTAGTGAAGATTTGTGGGTGTCATCCCCATTGCAGTTTTTACCTTATTACAAGGGTTTCTGTGATACCAAAATATTTGTGTTATGAGTATGAATTTTCATGAATGGTTTATTATTTATATTACATGCAAATTACATTTTTTAGATTATTTGAATGTATGTTTTAGATAATGGAATTAGTGAGTTAAATGCTATCAAATTCTACAAAGTTTTAGTCTTAAAAGTTTTGAAGGTACGGATTCACCCCTCCCCTCTTAGTACTTATCTTTCCATAATCCCAGCAATTGGTATCAGAGCTAGATCTTTTGTTAAGGAAGTTTAATCACTGAAGAGGAAAATATCTAAGGATGGAAATATATAAGTTGGATAAGACTATTGAGAATCAAAGATTACAGATGCAGATGTTTATTGAACAATTCAAAGAATCCAAATAAGAACTGAAGAAATTACTGATCAGAAGGAAGGATGTGACAATTTGGTATCATGAGACTGATTATCAAGAAGAAGAAGAAATAGATGATCCATTTGAGGTATTTGGATCTGGATTTGGTAGCATATCTGATGCATCTGAAGGAACCATACCAAATCTATCTAAAAAGAATCTACATCTTACTGAACAAGTGAAAGCTCTGCAAATCGGTCAAGGGACACAAATGGTTAGGATAATTGATGTCATGAACAATGCAAGGCAAGTCGAACAAGAAAGAAACTTGGCTATTGAAGATAGGAGATAAATGACTGATAAGCTACAAGAGAAGGAATTTAAGATACTGAGACTCATCGAGCATCACTTTGAAATCTCCAATCAGATGGTTGTCATTGTAATACCCCAAAAATGGGCTATAAGTTCATTAACCTCCTATATCATCAAATCATATGAAATCGACATCAAAGTCCTAATCTAAGGCACATCTAAACATCATCAAATCTAATTGATTATCTTAAATTTTGCATCGGAGAATATTCCTAGTAATATTCCTAATTATCTTAATTATCTTTAATTTTATAATTATTTGGCAATAAATCACATTTATCCTAAAATTTGATTAATTGAATATTTTCATATTTAATTAATTAGATTTAATATTTGCCACTTAATTATGTAATTAAATTTAATTCTATCTATTATTAATTATATTATTTAATTTTGACAATAAATCAAAATTCCTATCTTTAATTGATTAAATTCTTATTTAATTAATTAAAGCATGTTGTCATTATTTAATAATATAATTTTTAATAAAAGTTTGAATAAATAGTTAATTAACCCATAAATTAATTATTTATTTTCAAAAATCAGTTGAGTTGAGGATAAATCACTTTATTTATTTATTTAATTCTTAATTATTATGCATATTCAAAAGAAACAGTTAAACTCCAAATCAGAAAATCAATGCAAGTTATTGACTTTTTGGAACTCAACATCCTTTTGGAGTTCAAAAAGCTGATCTAAACTCTAATTTGAGTTAAAAAGTTGTTTTTGCATGATTTTGAGAATTAACTATCTTTTATGATCAGATAACTCAAAAATCAAGATGAGTTAATTTGAGTGATTTATGGCTTTTATTCATGCACCTCCAAAGCCCTGGATTTCTATAAATTAAGGCTTCAGCTCTTCACAAATCATCTCATATTTTGCACAATCACGCTGGAGAATTGGAGACTGAGGAATCAACTTGCGAATTCAAAGCTTTGTGAGATCAATCTTATTTTTTTTGCATTCATATTACATATCATTGTTAGATTCATAGCATATCAATTTTCAATAGCATTCATAGCATATCAATTTCATTTAGCATAGATTTCATATCAGTTTTTACAATTATTATTGCATAGAAAAATCCAAAAAATAGCTTAATTGCATTTATTCCATATCCATCTTTTGCATTCAAATCCTTCATTTAGGTGTCGTCTAGGTCACTGATCTTGATTACAATCTGAGAACATTCATCTCGCACCTATTAGAAGGCAGTAAATCGCTTGGTTAGATAGCTTTCAATTTTGCATGATTTTGATTATAGCTAACCTCTAATGTTTTACTGAGTGTTGTGTCTACAGATCAGGTATAATTTTCACACACACATTTCTGGCGCCCACCGTGGGGCAACCCACCTTTGCATGCTAGTTTTGATTTTTTTGGGAGCTAAAACCCCAAAGTTTCAAAGATTTAATTTTATCTCCCAAACGGCTTGGAATTTTGATCTGAAATTTTTTTTGCAGGTTGGTGACATGTCATGAAAGCTACAGTAAAAAATTTAGAATTTTCTGAGATGTTTTGAATTTTTAATAATTTTTTCTTGAAATTCTGGAAAAAATTAATATCTGACGCAAATCAGCATATTTTTCAAAAATTTTTATATTTTCGGAAAGCTCTTTAAATTATACAGGGGGTCCATTCTTTGTGTTTTAAATTTGGACATGATATCATAGCTCAAATAGTCAATTTACAAAAACTGGTCTGTTTTGATAAAATGGGTCTCTAGGGCACAAATGAAGAGGTTTTTCTAAAATTTTTGCATTTTTGGAAAGCTCTCTGTTTTTTAGCAGAGGTCTCTATTCTGAATTTCTATTTTTGTGGCCAAAATCATATCAAAAAAATTAGATCTTGTTGACTAGGTCAAATGCAAAAAAAAAAATAAAGTTTTGTGATGGGTATGCACATAATAATTGATTTTTAGAGCTAACCCTATGGTTTTCATAAGTTGAATATATTTTGCATATCTTGTTTGCTTGTTTGCTTGTTGGAGAGTTCGTCACTTGCTTGCATGGAAAAGCTCAACAAAAATTGCTAAAAATCAAGCAAAATCTACTAAGTGCGTTGCAAGGATCCCAGGTATTCTCCTTCATCTAATAATATTTTGATTTGGGACTTAAAATAAATCTCTTATGTGTCAAGCTTGTGTGCATCTTTTCATGCTTTTGATCTATTTCTACACACTTGCATAATTGATACTAGGTTGTGAACCCTTAAGGATTCATTAAGTAGTCTTAGAATACTTGTGATTGATCTTGATTGCTATCTTGGGTTATTGGACTCGCTAATCCGCCGGCCCCTCATTTCCGCCCCGTGGTTGCAATCTCAGCGCCATAAAGGGGAGGGGTCAACAGGACAGAAGCGTTAAATGTTCCACTTGGCAACCCTTTTGTGCTTTTAGGAACTCACTTGTTTTCTAAGTTGGGGACTCATTTTTAGCTTGTGTGAGGTGTTAAGTGTTCCACCTTGTGGACTCATCTCATATTTGCTTTAAGCGTTAAGTGTTCCTCTTTCTACTTTTTGAATGCTTTTGGTAGATTTACTTTCAGAACATATATCTGTGCTCACATAGTAATTAGGCCCTATGAGCACTATTCGTGATTCTTGAAAGATTGGATTCCCAGCGAAATCCTTCTTGATGACAGAATCCTTGTAGGTAGGGAGGATACTTAGTGCGTTTCACATTCAACTTGGTTAGTGCATCTTCTCTTATTGATCGACACATTCTCTCTCCGGAGAGGTTGATAGATCACGTAGGGTTGATATCACAAGCTTTGGTGAATCAAAATTGGTTAGTGCATCTTCTCTTATTGATTGATACATTCTCTCCCCGGAGAGGTTGATAGATCACGTGGAGTTGATATCACAGACCTTGGTGGAACAAAACTTTGTCTTAGCGTGTCGGATTAATCTGTTTGCTTTGTTTGGGTTAAAAGTGAAGAGGTGTCAAAACCTTGAATCTGGAGCCAAGTCCCCTTGTGGTATAACTCTGTGAGTCATCTTTAGAGAGGGTTAACCGTAGCGGACAATCCCTTCACAGGGCAAACTGCGTTGACGGAACCTCAAGCGGTCATAGCCATTTTCGCCGTGGTAGTGACAGCCGCTATATAAATGTCCTTGTGGAAGAAATCTCCACGGGTATGGTTCATTGTTGGGTTGTCAGATCTCCCTAGCAGCTCTTGAAGATTAAGTTCTCAGACTGTGTCAAAACCCTGGTGCGCCGGGATTGGAGTTCACCCCTTTGAATCATAAAAGTTGCAGAGTCAAACCATTACTAAAAACCTTAGAGAGGCCATTTTTTCATTCTCAGGTATATGTGTGTTATTGCAAAACTTTTTCAGAACATACACAATTAGTACTCTCAGGGATTAGCACAATTTGGTCACTTGATTGTTCATGTGCAAGGTTGCTTTTGCCCTTGTTCATTGTTTTCAGACATGCTTGGAATCACTTGCTTGCTGTTCTGCATGCTTATTTATCTACTTGGCTATTAAAAACAATCAAATCTGGTATAACCTTCAAAATCTGGACAGTACAATTTGCAAACAATCCAAAACTGAAAACCTTACATTTTGCAAAAATTGACGTAAAGTTCTTTCTGGAGTCAAAAGTCATTTCAAGAATTCAAAAGTCGTACGAGTTTTGTCAAGTGTCATTTCAGCATTACCCAACTGTCGTATGAGTTTAGCAACTGTCATTTCATAGACTACCCAGTGTCGTACGAGTCTGCAGAGGGTTGTTTGGAAAAATTTGAGAAAGTTGTCAGAAATTGTCAAATTGCAAGATATCCAATGTTTCCAGCCTAGTTCCAGAATCTGTCAAAAATATCATTGTGTCAGAACAGAGCAGTAGCTATTAAGCATTCTACCATTTTCTGAGTTTGATCTTTTGAATCCGATCTAGTCTTCTGTTTGATCAATTTGAGTCCTTTTTATCTCGTGTCAAAACCTTGTCATAACTATCAATCTTCAATCAATCAATCTTCAAAAACAAACTAAGTGTTGAGAACTCGTGTCCGCTATCTTTTGGGCGATCTATCCCATGCATCCAGGGCACAGTTTCCTTCACCCACATCTCATCAGATCTTCAAAACTATCATAATCTTGACAAGGTTGCGTCATCCAATTTTCTCAAATCAAATTGTTCTTCAGTTGTCTTCATCCTTTTCTTCTGTTTCATTCAAAGTTAATGGTGGAGACCAGAGCTTCTTCACACAAGAAATCAAAAGAAACATCTCAGAACTTACTTTTGACCAATACCCCGGGTCCAACTCTTGAACAACTCATCAAGTCAGGTATCTACGAAGACGACGGTCTCGGTAACTTTCGATTAAAAACTGGTTACATACCTCCTCTATCAACTCACAGAGGTAATCAACAAACTCTTCCTCAATCTATTCCAGGGAGCCCAAAAACTCCTACCATGTCTCAAGCAGGGACAAACCATGGTTCTCTAGGAGGAGGATCCCAGGGACACCATTCTCAACATAATGCCGACCAAGACCCTACACCCTCTGAAATCCATCGGTGTCAGAATGATGATGAATTCAAAAGAATGATGAGGCATTTCTTGAAAATGGATAGAGAGGCATACTTTTTGCAATTAGCCCAAGAAGGAGCTAAACTTCCTCCTCACTTCAATGTCGAAGATATCATCACACATGAGGAAGAAACTCCGATGACGGCCATAATGAACCAGCTGCACGCTATGCAGGTCAAAATGAATAAAATTGAGAAAGAGAAGGAACCCAAGGAATTCTCCATGGAGGCCCTTTGTCCTTTCCCTTTTGACAAAGACTTGTATATGCCTCCATTCCCAAAAAGAGTGGAGATACCAAAGTATGACAAATATGACGGGCACTCTGATCCTCAAGATCATGTCAGAGAGTTCTGTACACAATCCATGGAATTCATGCATGAACCGACTTATCTAATGCGTCTTTTTCCTAGATCCTTGGGAGGAGCATCCATTCAGTGGTTTTCAAGATTACCTTCTACGATCAAAACTTTTGAGGAATTGATTAAATTGTTTTATCAACAATATTCCTACAATATTCAACATCCGATTACCATGATCGATATCTGTAACCTCAAGCAATATCCAGGGGAATCATTCCTAACTTTTCTCAAGAGGTGGCGAAAGAAGTTTTCTTTATATGCTAGACCAATTCCCGAAATGGAGAAACTTGAAATCTTTATCAATAACCTTGTTCCAGAGCTCAACTATCCATTGCAAATGCAAGATCATGTATCTTTTGATAAAATGGTGGATAATGCAATCAAGATTGAGAAAGTACTTGTCAAGAAAGGAGAAATCACACTTCAAAAGGACAAGTCTGAATCGGGATCTAGCTCAAAAGATAAAAACAAGACTTGGAATAGAAACAAAGGTATCGTCTCTGACGGTGTTGTTGACACTATCCACACCCCATCAAAGGCACCGGCCTACAATCTCACCCTTGCCACCAAAGCCATTGAAGCTTCAGAGCAAAAATCTGCTGAACCATCTCCAAAGAAGCCATTCAAACGATGGGATAATAAACGAAAGTTTACTCCCCTAGGAGAATCTTTGGAATCTGCTCTGAGGACCCTGATAGCTGATAACATGATCTCTTTACCACCAATCCGAAAACCTGATCCGGATCCAAAACCATGTTGGTGGAAAGATAATGAATTTTGTGCTTTCCATCGAACTAAAGGCCACAGAACTAATGGATGCTTCCATTTGAAGCATACCATTCAAGACTTGATAGATCAAGGGGACATCACAATCGATAATCCTACCAGCAATAATGATCACACAGCATTTACAGAACCTTTTCCACAACATGGCAAGGGAGTTTCCACTTCTCAGCCTAACATGGGGGCAAAAGTCAACTATGCCTACCCTGGAAACGATGCTGTCATCAATATGGTGGAACCATGCCTCTCTGAGAGCTGTAATGTCATCACAATTGTACGAAGAGATAGAAATCATTCCTCAGCTAATGCAGTTACCAGATCACAAGCTCAGACGCATCTGAAAGGACAAACACCAAATTCATTTGATGTCCCTAAGATACCTTTCAATCTCACATCTGCTTCTAAACAGAAGGTTGCCTCGAAATCTTCCAATCCAAAGGATACTAGACCTACATCTTACAGCATCGTACAACAACTCCAGCATACCAATGCCAAAATCTCTATGTTTGAGTTACTTCGAATATCTCCAGCTCACCGAGATATCCTAGACAAAGCTTTGCTCAGCTCTAATGTTCCTGATGATCTAGATCTAGACAGGTTCCAAACTATGGTTGGTCATCTAACATCTCCGCAATATATCTCCTTTTCAGAAGAGGATGACAACTCCCTAAGTCACCCACATAATCAGCCCTTGCACATAGAAGTCTTGATCCAGAACCGTCGAGTCAAACGTGTGTTGATAGATGGGGGCGCAGGCCTCAACATTTGTTCTTACAACTTAATCACACAGTTGGGATTCTCAGAGATGGCTATTGATCCTCGAAAGAAGATCACCATAAAAGCCTATGATGAACAAGAAAGAGCTTCTAAAGGCACCATTGTCTTGCCCATCCGGGTGGGTCCAGTCATCAAAGATACCACATGTCAGGTGCTCGATCTACCATTGGCTTACAATATCCTTCTAGGGAGACCCTGGATACATGAAATGCAGGCTATTCCTTCAACATACCATCAATGCTTGAAATTTCCCTATGAAGGAGTGGAGGTTACTATCCCAGCTGATCTGAGTACAACTTGCAATACATTGAAGGAAAGTGCCGATAAACTTGTTCCCAATAATAGAGAATCTTCCATCAAGCAACAAAATGTGGCTTCGACATCTAAGATGGATGACATTGCTAAAGAGATCAATATCAAAGAAAATGGGATGGGAGAATACACTATAGAGCCAGTCTTGTCTCTGACATCTCTCCCAATATCACCTAAGTCATATGGCCAATCCTTGAAGCAGTCTAAATCAGAACCTAAGGAACCTATGGAAGCATACAAAAGACATTTTATGGTGGAGCAAGTATCTAAACAAGAATTTGAAGAGGATGAAGCTGTGCTGGCATGGCTATATAAAGAGGATTCTGAATCTAAAATTGTTCAACCTAGTGAATCTATAGCACCTACAGTCCCTTCTAATTCATATGGTCCAGGAAACAAATTGATAGCCAAGATGGGATATTCTGGTCAAGGACCTCTAGGAATTAGGGGAAAGGGTCTTGTGACCCCCATTTCACATATTGGTCGAGCCAAAAAAGATACTGGTGGCATAGGGTTTAAAAAGAAACCCTATCATCTCAGAGGTGGTTGTTCTCATGTCATAGAACAAATTGCACCAGGAGAACCCCTTCTTAAGAAAGAAGAAACAGAACCCTCTGATGATGATTCAGATAGCTCTGAGCTTATCCCCTATGAAAAATTGCCTAAAGAGATCAAAGATCTTCTTGATGATACAGATGATCCTATCAGAAGAATTAATGTAGTAGAAACACAAGAACCTACTGTAGCGCAAGAGATGGTTGTACCACAAGAACCAGCCAATCTCGAAGGCAATCAAACTGATCAAGAAGCAGGGGGTAGTTATTCTGACACTGATTCCCATGAATATGAATTCAAGTCAGAGACTGAGGGTAATCCTTCTTGGGGTATTCATCCTGATTTCACGCACTTTCTAAGATTTCCTAGAGATTCTGAATCAGAAGATGAGTCAAATGATTATGAATGGGGTGCCATTCCAGAAGAAGATGAGCTTATAACAGAGAAATTTATTGATGTTATTCACCAATATGTCTCTCAACCCAATGTAGGTCTAGAGCGAAACAATGAACTTAACGTGTCTGATCCACCTATGGCTGAAGAGGACTCCTATGATGATGTTGAGCCTATTCACGAATTGAACATTCTGAGCTGTAATATCACCTTTGAACTTGAGCATCAGGTTAGGACCAATGATGACATATCCACATCCGTGAACACCATATCCCAAGCCTTTCCCACTTTGACTATCCAACGCCCTGATCTTATCGACCAAACTTCCACCAACCCAAACCATGGTATGTATACCTTCCCAAATGACTATGCCCTTGCCTGCTACCTCAATGCAGTTGAGCCTATGAGTACTTCCATCAGTGAACCGAGTGTCAGCATGACCGAGTCGGACATCAAATATCTTAGTCAGAAAAACAAGAGTAAAAGGAAAAAGAAAAAGAGTTCTGAGGGTGAAAACCACTTTGTGGCAGTCTCAGAACCGACAAAAGTAAAAAGAAAAGACGTATCTGAAGGTGAAAACCTCTTTGAGGCACCTAAGGATGAGATATTTGATGTCCTTCCAAGTCATTTACAGGATAGATCTCCAGTTCTGATTGAGCCAACTCAATCCATCAATTTGGGTACAACAGAGGAACCACAATTGGTACATGTAGCACAATCTCTATCAGACGAAGAGAAACAAAACTTCACTACCTTCTTATCAGAGAAAAAGATCAACTTTGCATGGAAATATTCAGATATGCCAGGATTGGATCCCAATCTCATTATGCACCATCTATCCATTGCTCCCGGAGTAAAACCAATGAAACAAAAATTGAGAAAGATGCATCCTCATGTTGCACTCTTAGTCAAAGCAGAACTAGAAAAACTCCTAAAAGCTGGATTCATCCGTGTCATAGACTATGCTGAGTGGATTTCCAACATTGTACCTGTTTCCAAACCAGATGGTTCAATCAGAGTATGCACGGACTTTAGAGACGTGAACAGAGCATGCCCTAAGGATGATTTTCCACTGCCTAACATTGATATGATAGTGGACATGACTGCGGGCTATGAAATATATTCCCTTATGGATGGTTTTTCTGGATACAACCAAATCAAAATTGCTCCAGAAGATCAAGAGAAAACAGCTTTCACATGTGCGTGGGGAACTTTCTGTTGGAATGTTATGCCATTCGGACTCAAAAATGCTGGAGCTACATATCAAAGAGCAATGACATCTATTTTTCATGATATGATGCATAGAACAATGGAGGATTACGTAGATGATACCTTGGCAAAATCCATGATTAGAACTGAACATCTAACAGACTTGAGCATGATCCTCGACAGAATGGAAAAATTTAGTCTTCGACTAAATCCTAAAAAGTGTGCTTTTGGAGTCACTTCTGGAAAGCTCCTAGGATACATCGTCTCCAAGAAAGGCATTGAAGTTGATCCAGCTAAGGTCAAGGCTATAATAGAGATGCGACCTCCCACAAATATCAGTCAAATGAGGACGTTGCAAGGCAGAGTTCAATCTATCAGAAGATTCATATCACAGCTAGCAGACATCTCACAGCCTTTTACAAAAACATTACATAAAGGTGTGACCTTTGCATGGAATGAAGAATGCGAGAACAACTTTAAACATATCAAGAAGTATCTATCAAATCCACCTATATTGATGCCTCCTATTCATGGGAAGCCATTAATATTATATGTCTCCGCAACAGATACATCACTGGGGGCATTGCTAGCACAGCATGATGAGAACAAGAAAGAAAGAGCCATCTACTATATCAGCCGAACTTTAGTGGCCTATGAGAAGAACTACTCAATGATAGAGAAGGCCTGTCTCACTATGATCTTTGCATCACAGAAATTGAGACACTACATGTTAGCTCATACTACTCATTTGGTAGCTAAAATTGATCCACTGAAATATCTCCTAAGCAAAGCTGCCCTCACAGGTAGACTAGCTAAATGGGTCATGCTCTTGAGCGAATTTGACATTGAATATGTTGAAAGAAAAGCTATCAAAGGACAGGTCATTGCTGATCAATTAGCTGAAGCACCACTGTTTGATGATACACCCATGCAAATGGAATTTCCTGATTCCTCTATCATGTACCTCTCTTCTAGAGCATGGCGATTATTCTTTGATGGCTCCTACACACAGAATGGATCCGGCGCAGGCATATTGTTCATTACTCCTCAAGGATACTCGATACCCAAAGCATTCAGATTAAAGTTTCCTTGCACAAACAATATTGCTGAATATGAGGCACTTCTCAATGGTATGAAAATGGCAATACAGTGGAGAGTTACAGAGATGCACATTCATGGAGACTCACAACTAGTCATCCACCAGGTCAATGATGTGTACCAAACCAAAGATGAAAAGCTCATTCCTTACAAGAGAATGGTCGATGATCTAAAGAAATACTTCATCTCTATCACATTTGAGCAAATACCCAGAATGGAGAATAAGGCTGCTGATGCAATGGCAACATTATCTACTCTTTTACAACAGCCTGAACATGAACTACACTACGAGTTCCTGGTGGAAGCCCTATCCTATCCTGCATATGACTCCCCTGAAACCCGCATGATCTGCACTGTTGTAAGTTATGACTCATCTCGCTACAAAAATTTGTTCTCCTATCTCCACGACCAAATCATCCCTGAGTCCTTTAACCGTTTTGAGAAACGAAACCTTATCCGATTCGCATCCCGATATGTCATCATTGGTAATGATCTGTACAAACGAGGTCTAGATGGTACACTGCTTAGATGTTTAGAACGAGAAGAGTCTCAACGTGCATTAGAGGAAGTCCATGAGGGTATATGTGGGTCACACTCGAACGGGTTAACGTTAGCTCGAAAACTTATTAGGGCTGGGTATTATTGGCCTGAAATGGAAAAAGAAGCTATTAAATTTGCTAAAAACTGTCAACAGTGTCAAGTACATGGCAACTTGATTCATGCTCCAGGGAGAGATCTGATTCCTTTTACTACACAATGGCCTTTTCAACAATGGGCATTTGATCTCATAGGTGCTATCCATCCACACTCTTCTAATGGACATACCCATATAATCACAGCTACAGATTATTTTACAAAATGGGTAGAAGCAGTTCCTCTAACACAAGCAACGGGGAAACAGATCTCTATGTTCATCCTGAATTACATCATTTGCAGATATGGGATCCCTCACTCTATAATCACAGATAACGGGGGACAATTCAAAAACAAGGACCTAGATGACTTATGTGCCAAGTTCAAAATTACTCAACATTGGTCATCTATCTATTATCCTCAAGGGAACGGACAAGCTGAGGCTTCAAACAAAAATCTCCTGAAGATCTTGCACAGAACAGTGAATAAAACAGGAAGAGACTGGCATCTGATGATCAATCCAGCTCTCTGGGCATACAGAACTAGTATCAGAACGCCTACAGGGGCTACACCTTTCGCTTTAGTTTATGGGTCTGAAGCGGTACTGCCTATTGAGGTTGAAATCCCATCACTCAGGATTAGAATGCATGGACTTGTCACTGATGAAGACTACAGAGTGTCGAGGTTACAAGAACTTGAACTACTAGATGAGCGCAGACAAGCAGCGTATGATCATCTCAGAGTATATCAAAAGAGAATGTCTAGAGGCTACAACAAGAAAGTCAGACACAGAGAATTTCAGGTTGGTGATCTAGTGTTGAGAGAAAATCCTAAAAATCAATCACATCGAGAACGCAAGGGGAAGTTCGAACCCAACTGGCTGGGTCCCTTTGTAATCACTGCTACTTTTGGCTCTGGTGCCTATCAACTCTCAACGACTGAAGGAGAACATCTCCGAGAACCAATCAACGTTCTCCATCTGAAGAAATTCTACGCCTAAGGCATTCAGTGCTTGGTAAATGTCCTGAAAAAATCTTAAAAATCGGAAAAAGTCCTGAAAAAATGAACATCTTGGTGAAAACCTAGCAATAGGCGCCTTGATGATTCACAAAAAAAAAAAAAAAAAAAAAAAAAAATCAAAAGTACAACAAAAAAAATCAAAAAATATCAAAAGTACAAAAAAATTGAAAAAATGAAAAATACAAAAAAATTGAAAAAAAAAAAATACAAAAAAAAAAAAAAAATGAAAAAAGAAAAAAAAAAAGTGCCTTGGTGAAAACCTGGAAACAGGCACCTCGGTAGCAAAAATAGAATCTCTACCAAGATGGTGAAAACTCGGCAAACGGGCACCACTTGTTCCAAAATGCTCCATCTATCAGCACAATCTTGGTCTTTCCCAGCTTTCAGTCTTGCTTTAGTTTTTACATATCTCCCGGTTTGTTTCTGCATATCCTGGTTTCAATAAGTCGGTCTGTACACCAATCAGCTCAAGTGTCTGTATCCTATCAATGTTCAAACTTGGGGGCAATCAATGTCATATCTTATAGTCTCCAATGTATCTTAGACATGTCATATCCACTCAGAGTCCTTTGAAGCTTCAAGTTGAGTCAGTCAGTCTGTCTCGTCTCCAGAAAGGATTTTGCATCAACAACAATCAAACATCAAAATCAAACTGAAAACAATATGTGCTTTTCATGCTTTTATCTCCTTGTATGCTTACTGATTCGCATTGAGATTTTTGCATATTGTGTCCCTTCGAGCTCTTCAATGATGTCCTTTACAGGATTTAGAGAGTGATGACTGGGGGCATAATCTTTTCTTTGTCTTCTGCTTGTATGTGAAAATCTAACAACTTTGGAAATTTTGGATTGAAATGGTGTCCGACTGTAAGAGCCTCTATCTCGAATTGGATGGCCATGCGTACCTCGACCATTGATACCCAAAAAAAATTCAAGGAAGTTTGATCTAACTATTGTCTTTTTGAGTGAGTTCTTCCTCCTACTGTGGAACGCAATCTTGCCTAAGGATGTGAACGATAAAGGGTCACTACGGGTAATTCACATTGGATTTAGAATGATCTCTTGACTGTTTGATGTGTTTGTAACGCAAGGCGTACTTAGGTCATCACGACGTGTATGTTTTGATGCTTGTACAAATTGCTATATCAAAATGGACATGATATTCAGGTCATCCTGGCGTTTGTGCCTTGATGCTTATATCTAATCCGACATTCAACAACTAAAATCAATATTCATATGTCCATGGTTGTTTGACCAGTGGGTGTTGTATTGATTCTTGCACATACAAATCGATATTCATATGTCTATGGTTTCATGGCTAGTGGGCATTGTATTGATTTATCCGGTTACCTAAAAAGTTCAATGATGATAACAAATCGACACATGATCAGTGACTAGGTCCTAGGTCTTAGGTTGCATTTCATTTTGCATGTCTCATTGCATGATCTCACAATGATTAAACGAACTTCAATGCTTAAATGATTCTTCAAATCGCATCTTCAAGTCTAACAAGAGCTGAATCTCACACGAAGGTTCCTCCAATGAAATAGCAAGTAGAATCCTTTTTTGGGATCAAAATTCAAATCTGAGATCATTCATATTATTAACTACTTGCATATTCGACCTTCAATCATCACAGAAATCTAGTATTCAACTTAACTGATTATCTTACATCAAACTATCAAAATTTCAACTTGGTCAACCATGGTCAACTCATGGTCAAATCTAGTCAAATTCGGTCTCCAAGACCTCCAAACGATGCAGAATGCGTTCTTGAACGTGTATAACCACTTCTCAAATCAATTAACATGCTTCTAAACCATTTAACGCTGACTTCTCTTGTCAGATTTCAATTTTAATCCCGAAGGGGGCATGGTATTGCACATCAATTCAAAGTTTGTAAATCAAAATTCTATCGATCAAATCTATCAATATCTTTCATCAGTGATCAAGATAACAATCACGTCTAGTCACTGATTCATCAAAAGTCCTCATCGCTCGGGGCAAATCTATCATCACTTGGGGCATATCAGATTCATCAAGATCCATATCAATCTGATATTTTCTTAATCTTGTAAACTGTATCAATTTTTGCAACCATCGGATCATAGTGTTCTTTCCTTGGTTCTTCGGCAACTGAAGGATTCAGATGTGATACTTGCTAGTTCTGCTAAGACAATCGAGTCTAGAACGGGTCACTCACTTCTTATCAATCCTAAGGTTCAGAATCAGGCATTTTGACACTTTTTCGCAATCATAGGTTCATTTGCTGCTACAGTGAACATTATCTTTGGTCATTCAAGACCTATTATCTCCATATCAAGTCAATATCAATCAACTCCTATCTCAATATCTTTCAATCGGTTTCTATCTTGAGATCGGTTTATCTTTTGAATCAGTTTCATATCTTTATCAAACACAGACTATCTTTGAACCACTGCGCTTCGCACAGTAATTCAAAGAGGGGCAAAATGTAATACCCCAAAAATGGGCTATAAGTTCATTAACCTCCTATATCATCAAATCATATGAAATCGACATCAAAGTCCTAATCTAAGGCACATCTAAACATCATCAAATCTAATTGATTATCTTAAATTTTGCATCGGAGAATATTCCTAGTAATATTCCTAATTATCTTAATTATCTTTAATTTTATAATTATTTGGCAATAAATCACATTTATCCTAAAATTTGATTAATTGAATATTTTCATATTTAATTAATTAGATTTAATATTTGCCACTTAATTATGTAATTAAATTTAATTCTATCTATTATTAATTATATTATTTAATTTTGACAATAAATCAAAATTCCTATCTTTAATTGATTAAATTCTTATTTAATTAATTAAAGCATGTTGTCATTATTTAATAATATAATTTTTAATAAAAGTTTGAATAAATAGTTAATTAACCCATAAATTAATTATTTATTTTCAAAAATCAGTTGAGTTGAGGATAAATCACTTTATTTATTTATTTAATTCTTAATTATTATGCATATTCAAAAGAAACAGTTAAACTCCAAATCAGAAAATCAATGCAAGTTATTGACTTTTTGGAACTCAACATCCTTTTGGAGTTCAAAAAGCTGATCTAAACTCTAATTTGAGTTAAAAAGTTGTTTTTGCATGATTTTGAGAATTAACTATCTTTTATGATCAGATAACTCAAAAATCAAGATGAGTTAATTTGAGTGATTTATGGCTTTTATTCATGCACCTCCAAAGCCCTGGATTTCTATAAATTAAGGCTTCAGCTCTTCACAAATCATCTCATATTTTGCACAATCACGCTGGAGAATTGGAGACTGAGGAATCAACTTGCGAATTCAAAGCTTTGTGAGATCAATCTTATTTTTTTTGCATTCATATTACATATCATTGTTAGATTCATAGCATATCAATTTTCAATAGCATTCATAGCATATCAATTTCATTTAGCATAGATTTCATATCAGTTTTTACAATTATTATTGCATAGAAAAATCCAAAAAATAGCTTAATTGCATTTATTCCATATCCATCTTTTGCATTCAAATCCTTCATTTAGGTGTCGTCTAGGTCACTGATCTTGATTACAATCTGAGAACATTCATCTCGCACCTATTAGAAGGCAGTAAATCGCTTGGTTAGATAGCTTTCAATTTTGCATGATTTTGATTATAGCTAACCTCTAATGTTTTACTGAGTGTTGTGTCTACAGATCAGGTATAATTTTCACACACACAGTCATAAGTCAGGAAGTCAATTGAGTAAATATTACAAAGAAACTAGAAGACATCGGTGAATTAAGAGAGGAAAATGAAAGATTGAAGAACAAGGTAAAAATGCAACAACAACATAATGAGATGATTAAGAAAGATGAAGACAGTACTAAAAGAATGGATGAATTTATGATTAGTCAGAAAAGACTTGATAGCACAACTGGTTTAGGCTACATCGAGTAGGGAGAATCATCAAGATAAGTTGAATAGAAGAATGCCTACACTAATCTAAGGTTAAAGAAGCTATCATGTTATCATTGTGGAAAATTGGGCCACACATCAAATGTTTGCAGGAGGAAAGCAAAAGGTATTTCTAAATCCACTCCTAAGTTTTATGGTTATTGCTATAACTATAATAAGTATGGACATCAAGCACATGAGTGCAGATCAAAATTGAATAGGACACCCAAGAAGCCTTACATGGAGAAACATTATCGCACTCACAACATGTATGGACACATGTCACAAGAATGCATGACAAAAATGAAGCAAGTCAAGACACCAAAGGAACAACATAAAACATATCAACTAAGAAGGTAAGGTAATGCATATACTTGGGATTACAACATATGGGTTAATTGCACAACATGTGGTAGGTATGGATATATAGTAGCAAATTGCATGAGAAAGAATTGGAGAGAAAGATTACATAATTGGACAAATACTGGTATGACATGTTTGCACTATCACAAGGTTAGTCGCCTAAGAAAGGATTGCATAGATCAAGAACCAGAGATACAAACAAATACAAATGGTAATACAATTAAAGAAATCATGAGGATAAGGAATTTAAATATGGAGAAAATCATCAAATGACAATGTTGGAGCAATCACTGCAGTCGATGACACATCATCCATTGGGTTAGATGATGTCACCACCTCTACCTAAATTAAAAGGGGTATGTATGGAACTGAATTTCAAATTAGTTGTATTTTACAAATAGTTCCTTATATCTAGTGAATGCATACCAAATCAGCATGACATAAGATGCACGATGGGATTACATGTTTAGAACTTAAACTGTGTATAGTCGGTAAAAGCATGACCAAGTAAATGTCTTCTAGTTGGTAAATATTGGCAAGGTCAACCAAGTCATGGTATCAACCGAGTTAAGATCTTTTAAAGTGTAACTGAGCGCAACTATGTTTACTGAGTTATGGTAGATAAAACATTTTACAAAAGTTTGAGCGGGAAATGAATTTTTGGGTATAAATACACAAAGGACTTAGTTATTTTTCACATAGCGATTACAAAGAACCAGTGTGATTTCGAGCAAGATTTGAGTGAAGAGAATCCAAATCTATCAACAGAGATTTAAAGGATTATTGAGCAAGTTATTCACGATCAAAGTAAGTTTCGCATCCACCGAGTTATTTTATAGCATATTTGTGAAGCCCTAAATTTTAGAAATAATGGCATCCTCGTCCAAGGTTATGAAATCCAAGTCTGAGAGTGATAAGAAGGTCAACCTAATCAATTATGCAACCCGTGATGAGCCAAAATATAAGTTATACCCCGAGATTGCATCTCAAATTGACCAAACTGACGCATTTTTAAGTATTCCACCTAGGGTTTTGTTGGTCCAAGATATCCGTGTGTACATCCATTATAAAATCGATGAAATAGGGGATTTTGAGCTTCAATCCACCTTCAAATAGCTGAGTATCTATGGAAAGCTCAAGGATGAGCATAAACACTTTGAGGTGAAGGGTTTAATGAACACCCTATATTTCCCGAGAGAGTTCAAATTAAAATGGATTAGGGTTGTATTGAGCCGAGTGCATGAAGGAAAGTTATGGCTGGATGAACCGATAAAAATAACAAGGGACATTATACATGTAGTCAGCGGTTACCCTATTACCAACAAAGTAAAATCTATAAGGAGTGCACCAAGAATCAAGATTGAGAAGTTAACCAAAGCATAATGGGACGATAGAGGTATGAGAGTTAACATAATTGTTGATCTCAAGACAAGGCTCGATGCTTATGCAGTTAGTTATAAGATATTTCAGTCAAGTAGGCCAAATGGTGTACCTTATGGAGCGGTAGACATCGCCAACAAGATTGTGAAGAAAGGTTTTCAATTTGACCTAGTCGAGCTCCTACTGAAACAGTTGGAATAAACTATGAGAACCATCAGGTTGGCAAAGACAAATACTTGTAAGTTTGGTTCACTATTGATTTGTATATTTTTCTATGTACAAAATTTCTTTCCCTTAGTCGGTAATGTTGACTGGGATGTTGACCGACCAGTCATTATGCAATTCAGTGTTTTTATTCAAAGTTTGGGTCAAAATTTTGTGAGTGTCATGGATTTTTATTTTGAGCAATTTAAGGAAAGAATGCATCAAAGGAGCAGGATACCAGGTCAGCTGGTTGAACAAAATAAGGATGATATTTTCTTCCTACTGGACACTGAATCCACTTTGATCAAGGAAGTTGAACCAAGGATTGCTTGGTTACCCCCTACGAGTTATGAATTATATATTGATTGAGCTTCCAAGTCAATACAATCATTATTGGTCAATCCAAAAGATCCACATGCAACTAGGTTGAGTACCTATAAAGAGGCCAAACTAAGAATCAAAATAAATCTAGTCGGAGTGAAGGTAAGTAGGAAATCCAAGAAGATGATGGATACCTTGGTGAAACAGTTTGTTGATAAAGCAGAAGAAGAGACATCTGAAGCTAATCTAGTTGAAGAGGCAACTGCGGAATAGTTATTAATTGGGAACAATGAACATGATGAGGAGGAGATCAAGCCTGACAAGGATATTCAATCTACACCGGTCAAGGCCACATGGAAGAAAAAAAAAGCACCTACAAGAGAAAGGGCAAGGTCCTCAATAATTGCTTCTTCACCCCTGAAGAAAGGAGTAGTACAAATTTCAAGGCCAACTCCTACCAAGACCTATTAAAAGAAAAAGAGAGGTGCACAAGTCACCTCTGAGCAACCTAAAAATATGAGAAGATTAATAAGAGCAAAAGATGATGTTGATGAAAATGATGAAGAAGAGGATCTAGGTAAATTTAAAGTTATTGTGAATAAAGGTCAGTCGGTAGATGAATTAGTTGAAACTATAAAGGAAACGGGTGGACTAGGTGACCCCAAATTAAGTCAGTATGTACACATGACTACCACGGATCAAGAAAAGATTAAAGAGGCCATCATACAAATCATGATAAAGTTCAAGCAAGTTCCTATTGAATTTTCTACGTATATTCCAAAAGCATTGTATGAGAAAGTGTCGGCAAGGTGGACTTATGCCCTGCACACTAAAAAGAAAATGAGGGAACATTCATTGATTTTGGCTATGCCTACTCTATCAATTCCAGAAATAGAAGAGATGATGAAACAATACTCTAAATGATTTCTAATGAAGGGTAGATCCCTTAACATATTGGTAGGCAACCTTGAAGAGGTTGATGAAAACAACAAGATTCTATGGACAATAATTCTAAAAGCCCGAGCAAAAGCATATCAACTGGCATTGGAAATAATTACCGAGAAGAAGAACAAGAAGAAAGGAAAAGGAATTCACTTAGATGATGCAAACCTTTCCACTAAGGAGCCAATTGATTTATCTCATACCGAGGTAGCACATGACTCCATTGCTATGGATTTCTACCCGACTGGATACAGAGAAGAATATAGACAAGATGCTCCCGAGTAGTTAACAACACCAAGGATAAATGATGTATTAATTAAAGACATCACAAATGGAGATCTTGATGACATAAATAATGATGAAGATATCACCACTAATGCAGACACCGCCGAAGAGAATGTACCCAATGAGGTAGCAGCAAGTGAAATTATGGGTGACTTACCGATATTGGTACAAGTAGTTGACATTGTCACATAGAATGAACCTAAAGGCTCAACCCCCAAGCAACCAAAGGATACACTCGAGGGACATGGTACAACTAAGCAAAAATCTTCTAATGAGCCTGAGCATATAAAGGTAGAAAAACAAGCACCAGAAGAGAATAAATTGGTAGAATCAACTACAACAGACACCACTACAAATGTCCAAGGACAAGCTACTATGACATCGGTCACCGGGAAAGCTAAGGAAGAAAGTGTGTCTACCAAGACAAAAAATTTAAGTATGGAGACAAAACCTCTAGTTCCCTATACAAATTCACCAATACCGAAGAAGAAGAAGAAAAAGAAACATGGTAAGGGTCCTGTCACACTTAATGAGGTTATTGAAATACCTAAATATAACCCTAGGACATTAGACCCTGAAGCATTGAGAAGTTATGGGGAATTGTGCAGGAGGAAGGTTGCACAAGAGAAAATGAAAAAGGAGAATAAAAGTAAACAATTTTTGGAAGATGTTAGAGATATTATATTGCAAGTAGTTCCCAACATCAATGTTGATGAGGCAACTCCCATCATTGACCAACTTGCAACTTTAACCGGTCACATAAATGCCCCTGATGTAGATGTTGATAAAAGAATAGAAGAGCGGGCATAAGCAAAGATATAGTTGAAATTGGCAGAGAAATAAGCCAAAAAAGTGGTAATTAATAAGTTCAAGCTCTCAGAGGTTATTATCGAGCTTGAGACCATAATTCAGAGGATAATTCAATTACCGAGCATGCACAAAGGGGGAGTCATTATATATTTGGAGTTAGTAAGTCAATATATATTTTTGGAGTGTGTATATATTTGTTTTGGTAGTCAGTACATATACATAAGTTTTGATACTAATACCAAAGGGGGAGAATGTTACTCATATTTGAGCATTAAAGGATTGTCATTAGTATCAATCGGTTATTCAGTCAGTAAAGGAGACAAACATGATAGTCAATCAACCATATAAAGCCTACACACCGAGCAAAGACAAGGCAAATCTATGAGTTAACCAAACAAGGGTTTGACTGAGTACTCTCACCGAGCTACAAAAAATTATCGAGTACTGAGCATAGTGATCACCGAGCATTCATATGAACTAAGCACCAATAATTTACCGAATGAAGAATGCGGTGATTACCGAGTACACCAAGAAATGACATAGTAATCTGAAATGACAAAAACATCTATGCAAATGGTTCAAACTAATTAGGAAAATGGTTTACCAAGATCGAGACATAATTAAATATGGATGTAATCATTAAATTATTGATGATTCCTATGTAATGTTAGATCTAGGTTATTTTGTTACACTGTTGATCTTAGGTTTTCTAAGATATTGTAAACCCTAATTAGGTCAAGTCAGTTTGATATAAAATATGTAAAGATGTCATTATGAATATGTATCATGAAGGAGTATATGCACTAAGGACATCAAGATATCAGACAAAGGGTTTTTGACAGAAGGTTTGAAAGAAGGATTCAATGTTTTAGAACATACACAAGGCTACTGAGCAGAACAAAAGGACACATACATCACTATGAGGTGATATATATTTGATATTTCACATATATGAATAAGGCAAGATTAAGTTTCTATTTATAGATACATTTACTGTTACCTTTTAACCATTGTAGCAGATCCAAAATCTCTTAATAGAGTGGATTTAACAATTCTTGTTTAAATCTCTTAACCAAGTACACACATGTATTGTGTTGTTAAAATCCTCTAACCAGGTAGATCTAGTTGATCTAATTGTTACTCCTAATAGGGTAAGATCATCAGAAGTGACCACAAATTGTAGCCTTAACCGACATACTTTGTTACTGCAGTAGTGAAGATTTGTGGGTGTCATCCCCACCATAGTTTTTACCTTCTTACAAGGGTTTCTGCGATACCAAAATATATGTGTTATGAGTATGAATTTTCATGAATTATTTATTATTTAGATTACATGCAAATTACATTTTTTAGATTATTTGAATGTATGTTTTAGACAATGGAATCAGTCGGTTAAATGTTATCAACTTCTACAAAGTTTTAGTCTTAAATATTTTGAAGGTATTGATTCACCCCTCCCCTCTCAGTACCTATCTTTCCATAATCCCAACATATATCTTTCCTAAATAACATGCATCTGGATATATCTTTCCTAAATAACATGCAACTGAATATATCTTCCCTAAATAATATGCAACTGAATATATATTCCTTAAGTAACATGCAACTTAATATATTTTTCTTAAATAACATGCAACATAATACATTTTTCTTAAATAACATGCAACTGAATATATCTTCCTTTAATAACATGCAACTAAACATATCTTTTATAAATAACATGCAACTGAACACGTCTTTCCTAAATGATATGCAACTAAATATATCTTTCCTAAATGACATGCAAGTGAATATATCTTTCCTAAATAACATGAAATTGAACATGTCTTCGTTAAATAACATACAAGTGAATATATATTTCCTAAATAACATGCAAGTGAATATATTATCCTAAATAACACATGCAACTTAATATATCTTCCTTAAATAAAATGCAACTGAGTATATCTTTCCTAATAAAATGCAAGTGAATATATCCTTCCTAAATAACATGTGTAATTGAATATATTTTTCTTAAAAAAACATGCAAGTGAATACATTTTTCCTATTTTTCATAAAAATATTATTCTTATATGCATGCTAGTATATGCATGCTCATATGCATAATAATATATATATTTTTTCATTTAATCTTCTCCAAAAGGATATATTCCCAACTAAAGATCTAGGGTTTAACAACTATTAACATAAACAATATTTTTTCCTCACACATCAAAACCTCAAAAGTCTTTCAAATCCAAAACCTCAAACAAAGGAAACCATGAAACAATCAATCTAAAAACCTTCAACAATCTAGCAAACATGATGTAAACAATCTTCTTGAAAGAAAAATACAAAGGGATTTCAAAACCTTACCTCAATCCACTGATGTTATGAAACAACAAAGAACAATCTCAACCTAAAAATCCAAGCTTTCAAAAAGTCCTTCAATTCAAAATCCAATGCCAAAACCTATTATTCTTAAAACCCGTGTGTCCAATAATGACCAAAAGAAATTCAATCAAAACTGAAAGATGCAACTCCTAATCATAAATACAACTCAACTCTTAAAACTAATAAAATAGTTAACTCTAACTCTTAAAAATAAGAACTCAACTCCAACATTGTTTTTATCAACTTTAATTAATTAAAAGAATTATTTTTTAAAATTTTGCTCAATTTAAGCTACTTTAACTCAACTTTATTTTAAAACGATAAGTTCTGATTTTCATAATAAAGTTCTTTTTAAGTTGCATGATTTATTATTATTATTTTATTTTAAAAAAATATGCAACTCATATTAAATATCACATAACTCAAATATAGTAAAGTTGCACAACTGAACTCCTAACCTGATTTCAACATTATTTTCATCAAACTTTATGTATTCAAAAGTGCATGACGCTAGTTGCAGTAGTATAAGTTTACCTTATGTGGAAGTAATTTCTCGAGGTTTGGTATTTACATGTTCAGATATACCATGTGATGCAATCAAAAACATCTCTTCTCACTTAGATTTAGAAACCCATCATAGTCATGCCCTAGGTGGAGGTGTTGTTCATGACCTTATTGACACGAGATATTCCGATAGGCTTAGGCGTGGATAAGTTGGTATCAAGTTGGTACTATCTTGGCTTTTAGAGCGGGATTGTTGACTTGTGTCGAGTTGGTATTGTTTTGGTTTAAGATCAGTGGGATCGTTACACAGGACAACATAAGCATCGAAGTTCCACACTTCATTGGCTACTTCACCAACAATATCCAAACCTTGTCGATAACTTAAACTCTTTTAGTATTTCCTTCAGAGTTTCAAAAAGAGCACTACTTCACTTTGTCGACAGTGTCATCTCTCTTCTTCCTCTTCTGACGAACTTGATGAATTTATTATGGCAAAAGTAAGTGAGCTCCGCGACACCCATCATCAACTGTTAACAACTGTTAGATGAACTTCAGATCAAGGGCCCATAAAGCATTTCAGACTAATTTGAGGAATAACCTCCTCCTTTTGGAAAATTTCTCTAGAAAGAAGACACATGTCTTGAGTGGGACCCTCAACATTCATCATCAACTATCGACAACTACAAGATGAGCATAAGATTCATGACCAAGATGTATTTCAGGCTGAATTGAGAATGAACCTCCTTCTTTTGGAAATATTCTCCTAAAAGAGGACACATGTCCGGAGTGGGGCCCTCAGCATTCATCATCAACTAAAGATCACCGCAAGATGATCATGGCATCTAAGACCCATGATGCATTTCAGGCTAAATTTTTGAAAACACCTTCTCCTTTGAGAATGTGCAACAGATTAAGAACACGTCTTTGACTACTTGTAGGATCTTATGTTACATCGATGATACTATGGGGCTCATTGGGTATCGAGAAAGCTATTTTTTTTCTTTCACGATGTCTTATATTATTCTGATGACCTTATTGGTATGACCGAGATACTTTGACAAGCCCATTGGAATTTGGTGCGAACACTTACTATAGAATTTTTCGGCAAAGATGCCATCTACTGCTACATATATTATGTGATGATCCTTGTTGTTTTTCATTTGTAAACTTATGCACATTGAATGTGATTTTCATTTGGCAAATGCATTTCTCCAACTGATTATATTTTGTACAATTTATTCCTGGAGGTAGATTCTAGGTACTTTGATCACATTTTGTACATGGACTATGAATTAGAGTTTTCTTTCTAGTTCTTTCTCTGAGGAGTCCCCTAAACTAGTTATCAAATAATAAAATATAAGTGCTTCGTCACTTTTTGATTAAAAATAAATTAATAATGATATGTAACTCCAATTAAATATTACTTAATTTCCTTTAAGGATTTAAATATCAATTTTTATTTAATAATAATAATTAAATTCCTTAATTATTATTTTGACTTTATAATTAAATTATTGATTAAAAATAGGTAATTAATTAATTTTTATTAATTAACTAACCTTATATTTAATATTTTAATGTATCATAAGGTATAATTATTTAATTTCATTTAATTAATCTTAATTAATTCCTCAAACCATTTTAACACCAAGACTACATCAAACCACCTGATATGCAACCAAATAGAAACTGACTAAATCAAAATACAAAATCAAACTCAAAGGAATGGTTCACAACTGATGTAACCTTTTCGAATTCAGAGGATATTAAATAAGATGTACTTGTCTACTATTTCAGGACATAAATGGCTTGGGTTGGGATTAGGCCTATATGTTATCTCCTCTATCTTACCATTGACACATTACGATAGGGCACACTCATTCTTGCAATTCAGGGAAGTCGATGCCTACTACCTGCAATCTTGCATCAAAGACGAGCATGCACATACATACATACATACATATATACATATGTACGTACGTATGTACATACATACATACAAGACAATGGTGGGGAATCTCATGGATCTTACAAGCAAGTAACTACAAATTCATCCCTCAACCATATCAGACACATCAAATAAAAATATAAAACATACACACAATCCATACACATGTAGGTTTGGGGTAAGTAAAATATAAATATATATAACATCAAATCTATCCGAGGATTTAATACACAAATGAAAAGTGGCTTAAAAGAGTATGACCAATTAAACTAAAAAGAAAACTATGGGAGAGGTTTTATACTAACTGTAATACTAACCATGAGGTAAACACTATCCCTATTAATAATCCTAATTCTAATTATAACCATAAATCTCAACCCTAACCATGATACTAACCATAATATAAACCCTTTCCCTAAACATAATATTAAACCTAACCCTAATCCTAATTGTAATCTTGACACTAAACCCTAATCCTATTAAAAACCCTAACACTAATTACAATACTAATCATGATAAAAACCCTTACCCTAACCAGAATACTAACCATGATATCAATCCTTATCCTAATCATAATCCTAACCCTATTAGTGAGCCCTAACCTTTATAAAAATTGTAACCCTAACCATAATTACAACCATGATATAAACCCTAAACCTAACCATAATCCTAATCATAAACCTTAAACCTTGATCCTAATGCTAAACCCCAACCTTAACGATTATACTAGCCATATTAATCTTAAAATGGTAAAACCTAATCTTAAATGTTAATTCCTAATCCTAAGTTTAATTATAAATGCTAAACCCTGATCCTAAAAGCTAAAGCCTAATCCTAACCCTAACTCATCCTAACCATTATTGTCACAATGAGCCTGAACCCTAACCCTAACCATAATATTAATCATGTTGTCAACCCTAACCCTAACCATTATCCTAATCCTAGACCCTACTCCTAATCGTAACCTTAAACCCTAATCTAAATATTGAATCCCAACCTTAACTATTTCTCCTAACCCAACCTCTTAACATAACCCTAACCATAAACACAACATAAACTTAAACTCTTATCCTAACGCTAACCCCTGCCATAATCAAAACCCCAACTCTAATTAACCATGATGTAAACTTTAAATCTAATGATAATTCTAATTCTAAACCATAATCTTAACCATAAATATTAGTTCCAAACCTAATCAAAACCAAAACCCTAACCATAATACTAACCATGATGCAAACTATTACCTTAAATCCTATTTTTACCATAACCTTAACCATAAATCATAACCATAATGAAAACCCTAATCCTAACCATGATGTGAACCCTTACCATAACCATAGTTTTAACTCTTAACCCTAAACCCTAATCCTAACCCTAACCATAATATAAACATAAACCCTAATATTCACCTTAACCTTAACCCTAATCCTAATTATAATCCTAAATCCTAACCCTAATGAAAAACCTAACTCTGATAGTGATGTAAAGCCTTTCCCTAACCATAATTGTAACATTAACACTAATCCTCATCCTAACATGAATTCTAATCCTAATGTTAACCTTAATCGTAACCCTGATCAAAATCCTAACTCCAACCATAATACTAACCATGATGTAAACCCTTACCCTAATCATAAATTTTAACCCTAAATTGTAACCCTAACCATAATCCTAGTCCAAAACAAGATCATTATCTAAACCTTAAACTCAATTCTAACTCCAAGCATAGTGTAAACTTAAACCCTTTTCTTAACCCTAATCCTAACCCTAACTATAATTACAACCATGTTATAAATCCTAAACCTAACCATAATTTAAACAACAAATTCTAACCCTAATAATAATAATAATAATAATAATCCTAATCTTAACTTTAAACCCTAATCATAATCCTAATTAATACCTTAAACCTAACCATAGTGCTAACCATGATGTAAACCCTAACCCCAATAATAATCTTATTCCCAAACCCTAATCCTATTCATAACCCTAAATCCTAACCATAACCCTAACCATATTAATAACCAGGATGACCCTTACCCTAACCTAAATCCTAACCCTAAACCCTAATCAAAACCTTGAGCCTAACTACAATACTAACCATGATGTAAACCCTTATCCTAAACCCTAATTCTAACCATAACCCTTACCCTATAGATTATATTAAATTATATTTAATAAAAATATGCTATATAATTATATATTATTTTATTCAATGTTCTATGCTACTAGCATGTATAAAATCTATACATAAAATATGCACAGATGTATCAAAGCATTTATTTTTTCTTCAAAAATAGAATTAATTCTTTAGCATATCGACCAAAAATAATTTGAAATAGTTAAAAAATTTGATATAGTTAAAAAATAATAAAATATAGTATAATAAACAAGAGTCCATTGGTGTGACTTACACTAGCGGGGAAGCACCATGTGAGCTAGTCCGATCCCTGACAGACTCGTCAGTATGGGTGTGGCCAATGGATGGTTGACCAACCGGTTTAAGCCAACGAGATAAGATATGTCAATCATCAGTAAAGCAAGGCCTATTGGTGAAAATGGGAATCGGTTAGATTGATCCCCAACCACCACTTTGGGATAGGTTATACCAATGAGTGAATTTGGCTAAATTTTCCACAGTCGAGCATGGATTTTGGAATTTTGGAAGTTTGGTTAGGTGTGAAAACAAGGGATAGGCATCTTGATAGGCCACTTGTTTTGTTAGTTGTTTGCTTTTGCAGAAATATTTTGGATTGGCAAGGTCATTGCCTCTTTCAAGGGCTTCTTTGGAACAATTTCAGTGTGTTCGATTGTGAATGTTCATCAATTTTTTGTGCTCGTAACAACTTGCATTCCTAATGGTGGCCCGTAATATAATTGGTGCTATTTGGATGTTGTTGCTATTTGAAGATTATTATAGGCCGAGGTTCCTCTTCACAGTGTTCATGTAAAATAGAATTATGCTAACTATAGCATAGGGCGAGTCTCGATCCTTATCATGAACTGAACTTAGTAGACCTCTTTAAAGATCCTGCATTGTATTGACGAGATACAACCTGTGATTGTATTTTGGGATTGGTGATAATGCATACTCCAACTGACATAATTGTGTTAAATTCCACGTTGGTAGTAATTTAGGGTCGACTTTTGATTGATCACATTTTGTACATGGGCAATGAATCAAAGTTTTCTTTCTAGTTCTTTCTTTGAGGAGCTCCCCGAACTAGTTTTAATATTAATAACATATAAGTGCTCTGTCACTTTTTGATTAAAAAATAATGTTTATGCGTTCATAAATTTAAAATTATACTAAACCCTAATCTTAACCATAACTATTAATCCCAAGCCTAATCAAAACCCAAACCTTGACCATAATACTAACTATGATGTAAACTATTACCTTAACCATAATCCTAACTATAAACCTAATCCTATTTTTTACCACAACCCTAACAATAAATCGTAACCATAATGAAAACCCTAATCCTAACCATGATGTAAACCCATACCATAACCATAGTTCTAACTCTTAACCCTAAACCCTAATCCTAACCCTAACCATAGTGTAAACCTAAACTTAACCATAGCGTAAACCTAAACCCTAATCTTAACCTTAATCTTAATTATAACCCTCATAACCCTAATGAAAACCCTAACCCTAACCATGATGTAAACCTTCACCCTAACCATAATTGTAACATTAACACTACTCCTAATCCTAACATGAATTCTAATCCCAATCCCAATGTTAACCCTAATCCCAACCCTAACTCCAACCATAATACTAACCATGATGTAAACTCTCACCTTGATCATAATTTTAACCCTAAATTGTAACCCTAACCCTAACTGTAACCCTAAGCCAGACATTAAACTCTAATCCTAACCATAATCCTAGTCCAAAACAAGATCATAATCTAAACCTTAAACCCAACTCTAAACTTAAACCCTTTTATTAGCCCTAACCATAGTTAAAACCTTAACCCTCACCCTCGCTATAATTACAACCATGATATAAA
Organism: Chamaecyparis obtusa; assembly: GCA_027943335.1. Lineage (NCBI taxonomy): Eukaryota > Viridiplantae > Streptophyta > Pinopsida > Cupressales > Cupressaceae > Chamaecyparis > Chamaecyparis obtusa. The sequence goes on along the minus strand of BSBK01004076.1, from coordinate 854,933 downwards.
TCCTAAACCTAACTATAATTTAAACAATAAATTCTAACTTTAATAATAATAATAATCCCAATTAATACCTTAAATCTAACCATACTACTAACCATGATGTAAACCCGAACCCTAATAATAATCCTATTCCTACACCCTAATCCTATTCGTAACCCTAAATCCTAACCCTAACCCTAACCATAATAATAACCATGATGACCCTTACCCTAACCTAAATCGTAATGTTGATCCTAACCCTAAACCCTAACCCTAATAAAAACCTTAAGCCTAAAATAATACTAACCATGATATAAACTCTTATCCTAAGCCCTAATCGTAACCCTAAACCCTAATTCTAACCATAACCATTACCCTATAGATTATATTGAATTCTATTTAATAAAAAGATGCTATATAATTATATATATTAATTCATTTATTCAATGTCTTATGCTAGTGGCGTGTATAAAATCTATATATAAAATATGCTCAAATGTATCGAAGCATTTGATTTTTTCATCATTTATTTATTCTTCAAAAATATAATTAATTCTTTAACGTCAACCAAGAATAATTTGAAAAATTTGATACAATTAAAAGATAATAAAATATAATATGATAATAAGATAATACTAATTATATTTATTTCCTCATAAAGGGCTCGTTTGGTAGTGGGAATTAGCTTGGAATTGACATTTGTTATTTCCGATTTAGTCAAATCCTCAGTTTGTGAGTGCAATATGAAAATAGAATAAGAATATGTAAATGCTCATTTTGCCAAAAATGAGCATTTACATCTTCCATCTAAAAAGGTGGAATTGGAATTTGAATGGGGAAAGCAAATTTTTAAATTTTTCTCTAAACTTAATTTTTAAATTTTTTATTTGTGTGGGGAGAGATTTAATTTATTTGGCAAAATGAGCATTTACATCTTCCATTGAAAAGGTGGAATTGGAATTTGAATGGGGAAATCAAATTTTTAAATTTTTCTCTAAACTTAATTTTTTAATTTTTTATTTGTGTGGGGAGAAATTTAATTTATTTTTTATTTGTCTGGGTGGTTTGTAACTTTCTTATTTATTCGAATTTATTCGAAAAAAAATTCAAATTTTTTGCCAAATTTTTTTTCAATTTTTTTTTCAAAAAAATTGATTATTTATTTTTTTGAATTTTTTCTCGAATTTATTTTCCAAATTTTTTGTTGATTTTTTTTTCAAATTTTGATTGTAGTGATTATAACTTGGTTGCCTGCCACCAACTTTGGCTGCCTTAAAACAGTCTGTGATTCCATTAATAAAAATGAATTATTAAATTCAAAAACATCAAAACAATTAAAAAAATTTAAAAAAATCATACTCAAATTCCAATTCCAGTTTCAAAAAGTGGAACCAAACGGTCCAAACATAATCCAGAAATGAAAAACCGGATTATCAAATCCATGATTTGACCATTTCCAGCATTTGATCAAATCCATCATTTCTTAATTCCCACTACCAAACGAGCCTTATTATGTTGTAACATATTACACGTGTTTACATGAACACACCTCACTAATATGTCAAAATATACATAGATTTTTATTATTATTATATAATTAATTATACACTACTAAAATACATTTAAATTTTATCTTTATTTTCTATAGTATATAGACTATTCACAATTATAAAAACATATTTTTTTTACATATATTTTTATTATTATTATATAATTAATTATACACTACTAAAATACATTTAAATTTTATCTTTATATTCTATATTATATAGACTATTCACCATTACAAAAACATATTTTTTTGAGTACATTTTAATATTTTTATAATTTATTTTTACTTTGAGCCTTCTAAAATATAATAATTCGATAATACTTCAAAGATTTAAGTAGCATTTTTTCTAGTTAAGATTGTAGACTAGCTGGTGTCGCTGGGACTTCCAAATAGATTTGAAAGAAACAAAGAATGAATTTTAACGTCAAATCGATGACGCCAGTTGTTGGAAGGGGTTGATTGCCCTTTTTAAAGCTCGAGATAGAATTTAAAGTAGAAATCTAGAAGCCAAACTAATCTGCCGTTGGACTTGTTAATTTGATTTGCACTAATTTCTTGTAGGGTTTCATTGGCCTTATCAAGAGTCCAGCTATATTTATTTGAGAAGGTAAACTAATCTGCCATTACTCAAGTCTATTGTCTTGTTAAATTGATTGGCACCAATTTCTTGGAGGGTTTGATTAGCCTTCGAAGGCTTGAGCTTGGATTCTCACTACATATTTGACAAGACAAATTCACAGAACAGAGGGCAGAAGTGTAGGATAGTTGTCGGAAATGGAAGTAGGGACAAAAGAAAACAAAGATGGATTGAAGAAACTGGAGTATTTATCCTTGGTTTCCAAGGTGTGCACAGAGCTGGAGGCGCACGTGGGATGCGCTGATAAGGTATTAGCGGAGTTTATAACTGATCTAGGGCAAAAGAGCCTTAATGTCGACCAATTCCATGCTCTTCTCAAGGAAAATGGTGCAGAATTACCATTGTATTTTGTCAGCACTCTGCTTACCATCATCCATGCAATTCTTCCTCCGAAACCCAAAACGGACGTTAAAGCCAAAGAGAGCAAGAAACCAGCGGAGTTCCCTGGGCTTGCTGTGCCCGATAACCGGCACAGAATTAAAGAAATCGAGAAGGAAATCGACAAAGAGTCCAGGAAGGAAAGGCACGATCATAGGAAGAGAGAAAAAGGCTCGCACAGTAATAATGATCGAGACTTGGATAGGAGGCATGCCAGGGGCAACGATGGATATCATAGAGATTATAAAAGAAGGGAAGAGAGTTATGATGATAGGAGCACAAGAGATGAACAGAAGCACAGGGATTACAGCAGAGATAGAGATATGAACAGGACTAGACAGGGTTTTGACGAGAGGGATAAGTATAGCCGCGATAGGAGAAATGAAGAAGAAGATGATGATTATAGGGATGAGCATAAGAGCTACAACCCACCACCGCCAGCGAAAAGGTCGACAGAGCCTGAATTGTTCGGGGTGTATCTGGGAAGGGTGTCAAGAGTGATGGATACAGGCTGCTTTGTCCAGTTGAATGAATTTAGGGGGAAGGAGGGTTTGGTTCATGTTCAGCAAATTGCAAACCGTAGAGTGGTGAATGCTAAGGAAGCTGTGAAGAGAGATCAGGAAGTTTGGGTGAAGGTGATATCAATGACAGGACAGAAACTGAGTCTTTCCATGAGGGATGTGGATCAGAAGACAGGCCAGGATCTCTTGCCTATGAAGAAACCCTCGGAAGATGATGCACTAAGAGCGAATCCTCTTAGCTCTAATCGCCCTAGCACGAAGAGAACCGGTCTTTCAGGTATAACAATTGTGGAAGAGGATGAAAACATGCCTTCCAGAAGACCCCTCAAAAGGATGAGCTCGCCGGAGAAGTGGGAAGCTAAACAGTTGATTGCAGCTGGAGTTTTGGATGCAAGAGAGCATCCCATGTACGACGATGATGGCGATGGCATTCTTTATCAGGAGGAGGGCGCCGAGGAAGAGCTTGAGATAGAATTGAATGAAGATGAGCCCGCATTTTTACAAGGGCAGACGCGCTACTCTATTGATGTTTCACCAGTAAAAATTGTTAAGAATCCTGATGGTTCATTACAGAGAGCAGCTATGACGCAGTCTGCCCTTTCCAAGGAAAGAAGGGAACTTAGGGAACAGCAGCAGAGAACCATGTTGGACTCAATTCCAAAAGACTTGAATCGACCATGGGAGGACCCAATGCCAGAAACAGGGGAAAGACATCTTGCACAGGAGTTGAGAGGTGTGGGCCTTTCTGCTTATGATATGCCCGAGTGGAAGAAAGATGCTTTTGGGAAAGCACCAACTTTTGGACAGCGCTCAAAGCTATCAATTCAGGAGCAAAGGCAGAGTCTTCCTATATACAAATTGAAGAAGGAATTAATCCAGGCAGTAAACGACAACCAGGTTCTTGTTGTCATTGGAGAGACTGGGTCGGGAAAAACAACTCAGGTAACCCAATATTTGGCAGAGTCCGGCTACACAACTAGAGGTAAGATTGGCTGTACGCAACCTCGTAGAGTGGCAGCCATGTCTGTGGCAAAAAGGGTAGCAGAGGAATTTGGATGTAGGTTGGGAGAGGAGGTTGGATATGCCATCCGATTTGAAGATTGTACTGGGCCAGAAACTGTGATCAAATACATGACCGATGGCATGCTTCTTAGAGAGATTTTGATAGATGAAGAATTGTCTCAGTATTCAGTAGTGATGCTAGATGAGGCCCATGAGAGAACAATTCACACTGATGTCTTGTTTGGGCTGCTGAAGCAATTGATGAAACGTCGCCCTGATCTTCGGTTAATTGTCACCTCTGCAACTTTGGATGCTGAAAAATTCTCGGGGTATTTCTTTAACTGCAATATTTTCACTATTCCTGGAAGGACTTTTCCTGTAGAGATACTATATACCAAACAACCGGAAAGTGACTATCTAGATGCTGCATTGATCACAGTTATGCAGATTCATTTGACAGAACCTGAAGGTGACGTTCTTCTCTTCTTAACTGGCCAAGAGGAAATTGATACTGCGTGTCAGATTCTTTATGAGCGAATGAAAGGCCTTGGGAAGAACGTTCCTGAACTAATCATATTGCCAGTATACAGTGCCCTACCCAGTGAGATGCAGTCAAGAATTTTTGATCCTGCTCCCCCAGGTAAAAGGAAAGTGGTTGTTGCTACCAATATTGCTGAGGCTTCTCTTACAATCGATGGAATCTACTACGTTGTGGATCCTGGTTTTGCTAAGCAAAATGTATATAACCCCAAGCTTGGACTGGACTCTCTGGTCATCACCCCAATTTCTCAAGCATCAGCCAAACAACGAGCTGGTCGTGCTGGTCGTACAGGTCCTGGAAAGTGTTATCGGCTATATACGGAAAGTGCATATCGTAATGAGATGTTACCTACAACTGTGCCAGAAATACAGAGGATTAACCTTGGTACTACAACTCTTAATATGAAAGCCATGGGCATTAATGACCTCCTGTCTTTTGATTTTATGGATCCCCCTCCTCCTCAAGCTCTCATATCTGCAATGGAACAACTGTACAGCTTAGGGGCTTTGGATGAGGAAGGTCTTCTGACTAAGCTTGGAAGGAAGATGGCGGAATTTCCATTAGAGCCTCCTATGTCAAAAATGCTCCTTGCCAGTGTGGATCTGGGCTGCAGTGATGAGATCTTAACTATTATAGCTATGCTTCAGACACAAAACATTTTCTACAGGCCGCGAGAGAAGCAGGCTCAGGCTGATCAGAAAAGAGCGAAGTTTTTCCAGCCAGAAGGAGACCATTTAACTTTGTTGGCAGTGTACGAGGCCTGGAAGGCTAAGAACTTCTCAGGGCCCTGGTGTTTTGAAAACTTTGTTCAGTCTCGGTCTTTAAGGAGGGCTCAGGATGTGAGAAAGCAGTTACTCACCATTATGGATAGGTATGCTATCGATATGCTTGACATATTTGTTTATTTTAATGTCTATCAAATTGTAACATTTTACTTTTTGCTGTAGTCTAATTTTTGCGAGTGAGAATATATAGCACTTAGCAGTATGCTGTAGAGAATGCTCTACATTTATTTGTGCTTGCCGGACTTGTTCCCCAATTGTGACATTTTTGATAAATTATGACCTGTAATATTGCCTCCACAATGACATATGACCAAAGTCAGATTGGTCAATTGAATATGGCCATGTTTTATATTTCTTCAAATATGGTATACATATTGATAATGTTTTCTGTTTCTGCAAATATGGTAGGCATATAGTGTTTCTTTTTCTGCAAATATAGTATGCATATAGTGTATCTGTTTCTGCAAACACAGTATGCATGCAGTATCTGGATTTATGAAATTTGATGGTTGTTGGGATTCTTAAGACACTTGTGATTTGCAGGTATAAGCTAGATGTTGTGAGTGCTGGAAGGAACTTTACTAAGATTAGGAAGGCAATTGGTGCGGGGTATTTCTTCCATGCAGCTAGGAAAGATCCTCAGGAAGGATATAGAACTCTGGTTGAGAATCAGCCAGTCTATATTCATCCTAGCAGTGCTCTTTTCCAAAGGCAGCCTGACTGGGTGATCTATCATGAACTTGTAATGACTACCAAAGAGTACATGAGAGAGGTCACTGTTGTTGATCCAAAATGGCTGGTGGATTTGGCACCAAGATTTTTCAAAGTAGCTGATCCCACTAAACTAAGCAAGCGTAAGCGGCAGGAGCGTATTGAGCCTCTTTATGACCGTTATCATGAACCCAATTCATGGCGTCTCAGCAAGCGTCGCGCCTAGAGGATTCTTGTTTAAAAAGCATGTATACTTTTGAGCTGAAAGTTTCCGTTAAAAGAATCTTGCTTCCCGTGCAATAGCATGTGACCAATTTTGCAAATTTGGATGTTAAAATATCAGAACTGATTCAAAGATTGAACTGTTTCAGAAAGGAGAATTTTCATGTTCTATGTATTTGAGTTTGTGTTTGTTTTGTAGCACAAGCAAGAGATTCAAGAGCAGGAAATAATAATCTGTATTAGTTTTCTTACTAAGATCAGGTATGTTGGGGTTAAGATAAACACCTTAACTTGTAAATGCTTTTTGTCCGCAGTTTCTGCCAAGTCTTTGTTGACATTTGTATGGAAACCGTCTTGCAGTCCAAGTGCCAAGTCTAAACTAGTGAGAGCATCTGTCGAGCTTCTGGGAACCCTGAATATACAAGATTTGTTCCCACATTTATCTGGTAATATGAAGTGTACTTTTATAGGGTTTAAAGCCACTCGATTTGGCATGAGGAAATGCTTCAAAGGTCTTTTATATCTGTTTGAGAGTCCTGCATTGTACAAAATGTTGTTTGCTGTCATAGTAGATTTGCGTGTTTATTGGGATTTGTTTTCTTTGGTCTAAAGGCCAACTACACAATTACAGACAATTAGACAAAGTTTTGACAATTGCTAATTTTAATGGAAAATACTGTCTAAACTACATAGTATATAATCAGCTAGAAATAAGAAAGTGTATTGTCAATTGTTTTTAAATCTTTTTTTCACTTGCAGATAAATTGTTGCCAGACAGGCTGCTTAGTAGTTTTGATTCTCTTTTTTCAATGCGAAATTGCAACCAAAATTTTCAGATGTTTTTAAATTATATACTGTATGTCTATCAGTTGTCGCATTACATCTACATTTAAGAACTGGGAGGAAATATTAAAACGGTCAACTTATTCTAAGAAAGTAGAAAGAGTAAAGGTCGCTTTTGTAGTTCCTAGTGTAGCATTAACCTGTCGCCAATTTTTCTTCAATGGGTCAAAGCTGCAAGCCACAGTCGTCTATACCAATTCCAACCAGAAAATTCTCTGAACTCTCAAGCGAACCACCTTCAGCTATTCTAACCATTATGAGAATTAGTAGCTCAAATAATTCCGTCAATTACTCATCAGGACTCAAGTCCTCCAAATGCTGGCAACTGCCATCATTGAGTGCATCAATTTTGCATAAGTAAAATTCTTCGTCCAAATGAAAGCTATCACATGCTGAATGGGCTGAAGAACCCAATAAATGAAAATCCATTGCTGGTAAACCACATAACTCCAATTTCTCTAAGAATTGGGTGTCATTCTAAAAGTAAATCCAGGTTTGTAACAGTTGTATATCTTGATTGTCAGTTACAGAAAATTTAATTTTGTTTCGATTAGATCTGATTTGTGCCTGTTTTTTGTGCAGAGGCAGTTGCAACCAACATGAGTCAAGATTTTGCAGATATTGATATGCAAAATGCCAATCTCCTCACCAGTTTGAGGCTGCATTACAGGCCCTGCCCTATTGTCTTCGTTGAGTGCCAAGTGTGTATACTGTTAAGTACAACAGAAAACACATTTTATCTATTGGATTATGTGTGGTTATGTGCCAATTTTATTTAAGACACTATGTTTTTTCTTTTCTGTTTCATGAATCATGATCTCAATTTTCTTTTGGGCTTATTAGTTAAAAGCCATTGGTTATAAGTGCTTTTTTCAGATCAACTCATTTCAATTCACTGTCTTTAGTTACTTAAAACTAATGTAACAGCCATGAATGACTAGCTGAGACAATTGGTGCTGATAATCTTAAGTGTACACTAGTTATTTTTTACACAACCCTTGGTTAATAATTACTTTAAACCATAGAATGCAAACATGGTGATTCGCTGAGTGCATGCAAGATTTTTTAGCTCCCAAGTAATCACAAGTTAAACTAACCAAAAATGATGCTTGGTTTTTTGAAAAAATTGCCGAGTCTGATGACTTGACTCCCCTGCGCCAGCAATGAGAAAAAATGTAGGTTAATGCTCGAAAAGCTTTGTTTTTTGCCATTTAAAAAATTATGAAAATGGTGTGCGCATGAAGGTTTTTGTGGTTTTGAAGTCTTCATTTGTGCTTGGTGACGGGGCAGCTGCCTCTCGACCCTGCTGGGGGCATTGCCCCTAGACCTCTACCACGACCTACCCTATAGATTGCACTATCTCTATCTGCACCTTCTTAGTGGAATGACTGCAGCCAATGTTTCCCTCTGTCTCTGCACTCAGGGGGATGGTGGGGTTGGGCATTGCCCCTAGACCTCTACCAAACTCATTTGATACAATTTATAGCATAGTTACCTCACCCGTCGGGGACGGCTGGAGAAAGGGCCTCAATTTGGGGTCAGCGGCACTGTATATACTATATACTATACGTATTTTATTTAAAATGCTAGTTATGAAAATTCAAAAGATGTATAAGATTATTAAGAAGCAAAATAGCAAAATTGCAAATGCCAAATACTAAATAGTAAATACTTGAATATTGAACAATGAACATTGAACTTTGAAGTTTTGAATATCGAATTACTAATTAGAAATTATAATACTCAATACTAAATAAAATTTCAAACTGTCAAATTGGCAAATGGAAGATTTCTATTATGTCAAAAATATCATAAAGATGATTACAATGAGTAGCATGATATCAAAACAAGTACAAAATGTCAAAATGTAGTGAAGGCAGGTCTAATCATCCCTCAAGGAAAGGTCCTCATCACTGGAACTACTGGACTCCGCACAGTCAAGATCTACCAAACAAACACCAACCAGCCCTACATCTGAAGTCGCTGCATCCTCATCCTCGTCACTCTGTGATGGCTCCTTTGGAACTACATGCCATCGTGCTGCTGGGCCCTCCTTGCACACACGTGTCTTGTGGTTAGTAATACACAAGTCACTATGTACAACTACTAGCTTCTCTGCTCTCCTAGAGGTAAGTCTGTTCCTCTTAAGAGAGTGGATGAAGCTATAAGTAGACCAGTTCCTCTCTGAAGTTGAAGAACTAGAAACTTGAGATAGTAGATGAATGGCTAGTGTGGTAGTTGCTAATTTTTGTCTATGACAACTCCACCACAAAATTGGGTTCTCTTGTCCCATAGTTCTTATATCCACCTTTGTTGCACTAGAATAATCCCTAAGAGTGGCCAATTTCGTTCACTTAGTGTGAATCTTTCCAACAGTTTCAGCATCATACATCCTATGAATGCACCTGAAGAACCCTCCTCCATCTCATCATCCTATATTGGTGTAACTCTACTAGGCCTAGTCATGTACCACTTTGGATTCAATGCATAAGCAGCCATGTGCAAGGGAGTGTTCAGGCTGTCCCATTTGTGCTAAATGATTGGCTGAATGTGCTCATGTAGAATGCTAAAGTGGGGTCCTCTCGCACAACAACCCTCATTTGGTTAGGCATAAAATCAATGTACTCATACATCTCTCCAAGTGTAGGTGCATCACCATCCCATATCCGATGACCTGGAAAACTAGAGTAATGAGAGAGACTATGTATTTTGCATTACTTCAAAATTTATCACTCTTCTCTATCTCCTCACCCTCTTCCCCTGCTGTGCCCTGGCTTCATCTTACCGATTCCAATCATTCGTCATAACCATGAGTTGTAGTGGCTCTTGCAACTCAAGAATTTTCTGCAAGAGAATGAAATACAATGCATACGTGGTCTCAACTAGTTTCAAGAACTCTTTCTTTGCGAAGCTCTTAAAGAGTGCATGTGAAGTGTGGTGGTTGCAGATAAACGTCTGCACATCTCTCACATTGCTGACCACTCCTCTAATCCAATCAATCTTCCCCATGTCGTTGAGTGCATTGTTCATGGCCTAAGTTGCTGATTCGGGTGTGGATGCGAGAATTGGGTGCGTAGATGCGTGAAGTTTTTTTTTAGGGGATGCAGATGCGTTTGGATGCGCACGCGCGCGTGTACATATATATATATATATATATATATATATATATATATATATATGCAAATAAATGCAAGAAATATACAAAAATAAATCATTTGATAGTATGATACTTCACCTTTGGTCAAGATTCAAGATATTTCATATTTGATAGTTCAACTTAAAACTTCACAGACACGTTCAAATTGAAATAAGTTCAATAACTAATTACTCATGTTCAAGATTCCAATGCAATTTGAACTACAAAATCAAAACTTAGTTCATAATTCAATGTTCATCAATCAAGAGTCAAGACTCAAGATTCACTTATCAGATTCAGGATCATAAGGATTCTCAAGAAAATCCACATTCTCATCATCTCCAATTGTTGCATGACCACTTTTAGGGCCGTTTTAGGGTTTAGGAGAAAAAATAAAATAAAAAAATGTTATTTGCACATGTTAAAATGAATTTTAAGTGGCAAAAATCATTAAAAAATTCATTTTCTGGGCGTGGGCCCGCAGATGCCTACCAATGCACCCGGAAGGCATTTGGATGCTGCCTCCTAAAAAAATGTTATTTGCACATGTTAAAATGCATTTTAAGTGACAAAAATCATTAAAAAGTCATTTTTTTGGGTGTGGGCTTGCGGATCCTCCGGAAGCACCTGAAAGGCATCCATGCGCATTTAGATGCCTGGGATGAGCTTTCAGCAGGCACCCACAGGGCACCAGCCTCTGGATCCGCATCCGCCTCCAGACCAAAATAGGACGCATCGGTATCTTAGTTCATGGCATGCACACAACATGGAGCCCACCAAATATGTATGTATGTTGCCTCAACAAGCTTCCTTGCAACTTTGCACACATGTGCTGCATCTGGCACTACTTGGACCACATTTTGTGGCCCAACCTCCTCAATAGCTGCTCGAGGGATGTCAAATTAAAAATTAGCATCTTTGCGATGCCTTGAACAGTCAACCGCCGTGAGAAAGAATGGATTGTCTGAACATGTAACCATGATGTTGATGAGTGGACAATGCCTAATGTTCGTCCACCCATCCATAACTATGCTTCATCTAGACATCTCCTAACATGCCGTCATCATCTCCATCAATGCACTGATCTTGGCATAGTTGTTATTTAGATCATGGTCCTCAATTTGTGGTCACCTGGTGGCACATATGATTGGTCTTCTCCTCACCACCATTGACATCATCTCCTTATAATAAGGAGATCAAGCTATATGAAATGGGATGCCATTGGCAAAGGAGAACTTGCCAAAGGCACCATTTGTTTGTTCCTTTGTTGCACATTGAACAAATCAGCTATGGGACTACTTTGCATTTTGCGTTTCCCCTTGCCTTGTTGTGATTCAGCCACAACACTACGAGTGGATGAAGGTCTTGAGGCTCACCTTGACATTTTTCTTGCTCTCTAATGCAATGTATGAGAAGAAACATGTGGCTGCCCCTGCATCTGCTGAATAGTTCGAATCTGTTGCCTACCAGACAAAAGTAGTAGGCATTGCAACTTCACTGTCTTCTGGAGCACCCCAAAGCTTGTTGAACTTAATTATGTAGTGGAGATTTTTACTCTCCTTCAACAATTTACTTGCTTCCACACCTTTTTCTGGCCAAAAGAGGACGTTTTCATTAACTCTAGTGATTCTCCCAAACCATTCTGTACTACAAATGTTGCATTTCTATTTCCTTGTGCCACCACCTGTTGGTGTTGGGGCTGTTATTCTTGTTGCAAACTGTGTGAGTGGAGATTTGGGATCATAAGGACCCCTAGCATACTGTGCCAAAAGCTGGGAGGGGCAATCTGCAACAATTGGTGCACTAGCCATGGAACTAGTTTGGCCTTTAGGATTTGCCCCATGCTCATCCTCCTCATTCTCATGCTCATCAGGTTCATATTTTGATTGACTTGCACCATGAGAATGAATTTCCATTTCATCCTCACTCATATCATGACTATGGGAGCTCATTGTGACACTGCATTTCACGAAATGAAAATAAGTTCAATAAGCTCTTTGTTTCAGCCTACTTTAAATTAAAAAATCTAAAACTCTAAATTTCAAATTGTAAAACAAGTTACAAAATTTAAAATTTTTCAATCTTGACTTTTGAGGGTAAAATGAAGAATCATAACGATTCTTCGTTTTGCCCTCAAAATTCAATAGAAAGCCTGATTTAGAAAACGAAACAACAAAAAATGAAAAACATTGAAATTTGAAACAACATTGAGCAAAAAGAATTACAATTTGAATTTACAAATGAAAATCATAAAATAAAATAAAATAAAAAGTTAAAAACCCTACCTTGAGCTTGAAAAATTTCTTTAAGAAGGTGAAGAATCTTCCTCTTCTTCTTGCTCTTTGTCACTCTTTCACTTGCAATCACTCTTTTCACTCCTCCAATCACTCTTTTTTCTTCTCTTCACTCTTCTCTATCTATTGTAGCAAACAATGAGAAATGAAATTATGAGTAAGAATGAAGCATAGAGGGGGCCTTTAGTAGGCTTGGAGGGGCCTAGATGGGCCCCACATACAATTAGGGTTTGAATGAAACCCAAAAGCAAACTAAAATACATGTATTTTTTCTAAACACGCTAAAAGTCATTTGTTGCTAGGGAATGCCCAAACATCCCTAGAATGGTCGAGGGATGCCTATGCGTCCCCCTTGATGTTCTGGGAATGCCGGGATGACCTCATATTCCAACGACGACCGAGCAGAGAATGGGTGGCGCCGAGGAAACTTGGGAGTGCCGTCCTCATCTTGAGAATGAGTGGGTTTAAGGTTTGGGAGGACGTGTCCTCGGGTTTCATTGTTTCATTGTTTTATAGTTGTATTTTAAATAAAATGAATATTTTTTCCAAAAACTTAAGTGGTTCTTTAAATGACGAAGTTTTGCTGTGTTTTTGCCAAGTAGTCTTCGAGTTGTAAATTTTTGGCTTGTGGAGTACTCTCGGAGTTTGAATTTGCCAACCATGCATTAAACAAATCTAATATATGCGAATGACTAGCTGAGACAACATGCTCCAATAATCTTGACTATACAACAATTATTCTCAATGTTGCCCTTGATGATCTCAAGTTGTCTCGAGGGACAACCTTTGGATAACTAGGCATTTCTCAAGCGTTAGGGACGGTAGGACTTCCTTGTTGCTGAGGGAAAAAAGATCAAATTTTATTTGCAATAAATATGAAAGAAAAGTGTAACCCTAAAATGGAAACCTAGAAGGGGGAGTGCATCATACCCCCCAACCTAAAATACCTATAAAACCCTACCCTCATAGTTTGCAATCTCTGCGAGTACTCTCCGAGTTGCCGAGTACTCTATTTTTTTTGCCGGACAAGTTTTCACAAGTTTAACTCTTGTGATTTTATAGGTGCAAAAAAAATGTGGGTAAAAATAACAATGTATGTAAAACGCTGGTTAAAATACAATTTTCACTTGTTATTACTATAAATCCATGCATTTCTCTTTCAAGATGTCAATTTTTAATTTAATACATTTTGTAAATGAATTTTACAAAAAAATATGTTTTTTAAAGAGATTTTAATTTTTTGTACTTTCTAAGTTGTCGAGTTTTTGCCAAGTTTCTATTGAGTATTTGCTTGTAATGTCCTCTTTTTGGGATTGTCCTAATTTTTGCCCTAGAATCAAAAATTCCATTAAAATAAGAATTGTAAGTGGTTAGAGATATAACCTTACCACTTAAAATGCCCTTGAACAAGGTAAATTTTGGTTTAAGTCCTGCAGTCACCAAATAAGGAAACAAGTGTACACATATACATAATTTAATACAATCTATCTTAAGCCTATAGAATTGATAAGAAAGATATACAACCCTAACCTAATGCATATGAAGCATTTAACACCCATATTGATTATCCCTCGTAGTGCCCTTGTATGATGTAACTTATGCCCATTCCACTGCAGGCCTGACCTTATATTTTGAGATAATAATTTTATAAGTACTCTACATTTCATGTGTCTAATTATTACAGACTGGTGAATATGCTTTACATTATATATATATATATATATATATATATATATAGTTTGCAAATAAATAAGCAGACCCTTATATGCTATACATATATTTACACAAATATAGGTTTATCTGAATTATATTTCGCAGTACACGATTCTTGCTGTAGCTAACGTAGGGTTTTATCTCTGTAGATATATAAGTATACATCATCCAATTTATATCATAATGTAAAAGAATTGCACTGGTCATTGAATAATAATAGAATATGCTTACACACACACAGTGATATCAATATCTGGTGACATAAGATATAAAATTAAAGATAGTAAGTATAGCATTACGGATAGCAGATACAGAGATGGCACCTGATATTAGCAAATACAGAGACAGCGCCTGCTATTAGAGACAGTGAGTATGCTATTTCTTATCAACCGTTAGTTTAAGTGAATTCTCTGTTCGATGCCTTCGTTGGACTTTTGATCTCTGATATTACTTGGAGTTTGTTCGTTTCTGCCATGCTGTTTGTGCATCCTGTCTTATATTCTCCTCCTCTTCTGCTTGCTTATTCTCCTATTCACTATGCCTCCCTTTAGTATGCCATAAAGGGGTACGATTATGGTTGCAAGTGGCTCTTGCAACTCTTTATTAAATTAAATAATCACACCTTTCCACTATTTATGAATTCTTAATTGCTGCTTTTGCATTGCCAAATAAAATCGCTACCCAATTATAAGCTATTACCCTTTCATATAGTTCATTGCCATATTACTATTTCATTTATTTATTTGCGATTATATTTTATTATCATTTATTTATTTTATATTTTAATTATTATTATTAATTATTAATTATTATTTATTTAATCATTATAATTTTATTTATTAATATATATATATTTATGTAAATTTATATTATTTAATTTAATCAACTTAATTATTACTATGTATACTTTATAATTATAATTATAATTTATCATTTGTTTATTTTAATCTTACATATTTAACTCTATTATTAAACCCCATTTTGAACAAGGGGACATCACATTGCCAAGTTGAAAATTTTGGGCTTGCCAAGTACTCTCCAAGTCCAAGTCTGCGAACTATGCTACCCTATGCTCCTTTGCAATCATCTATGAGGAGAAGATGAATAGAGAAGAAGAGGAAAAGAGAGGAAAAAGAAGAGGAATAAAAGGGAAAGGGGAATAAAACAATACCTAGCTCCCTTTCGTGATTTTCTTTGATCATTCATCTTCCTATTTTCAATTTTTCTACTTCAAAGTACAATATAGATGAACATTGAATATTGAAAATCAGTCATGCTAATTTTATAAATTTCTATAAATACTAAATATATTAAACAATGCTAAATAGGATTGTAACTTTTGTGTATCCATGCTTTTGCATCTCTCGTGATCTAAGTAAGAAGAATAGAAGGAAAACTCTTGTGTTTGTATGATTAGTAATTGCCCAATATGTTTAATTTTCAGGTGCAATGGACTAATTTAAAACTGTCTCAGAATCGTAGATAATTCAAAGAAGGATTGTAATTTTCTGCGCGTCTTCTATTTCTACACCTTGTGTCATCTCAAGTAACAAAAATAAAAGGAAGATCTGTGTATTTCTTCAACTAGTGATTGATTTTAACTTTTAGTAATGGGCTAGCTAAATAATCTCTCAGGAGTAGGATTTGCAGCTTCTATGTGTCTTCAGCTTTTGTGCCTTGTGCAATGTGAAGTAAGAAAAAAAAACAGAAGGCAAAACTTTGTACTTGTATGACTAGTGATTGTTTTTAATTTTTAGTTGCAATGGGTTAATTAAATAATGTCTCAGGAGTCTGAGATAACATCAAGAAGGATTGCAACTTTTGTGTATTGTTGGCTTTTGCACCTTGTGCAATGTAAATTAAGAAAAAGAATAATAGAAGGAAAAACTTGTGCCTGTGATAGTTTATTAATTTTTAGTTGCAATGGGCTAGTCAAATAATGCCTTAAAAGACCCCGATAGCCCTAAGTACTGTAGCTTATATGTGTCTACTGCTTCTTCCCTGCCCCTCATGCAACCTAAAGTTAGAAAAGTAGAAGAAAAATCCTTGTGTTAGTGAAATATTGAAGAGATGTGTTTGTTTCGCTTGTTAATTTGGATTTATATTTCTTTCTTTTAAAGTTTTCATAATTTAAAATCCAATAAGTAGGAGCTGAGACTTATTTGTGGTTCAAACCAGTGATTCATAACTTGCCGCGGGTATTGCGAGTTTTGACAACCTGCAAGCTGAGTATAGTTGGGCGGGTTTTCATGATCCGCCCGCATGACCCGTCAGGTCCGTGGCTCATGACCCGCGATGCGACAATCATGGCTGGCAAATAAAAAAGCAAAAAAAAACATGCACTTTTTCCTTATTTTTTTTTACATATGCTTTCTAATTTGTCCTAAAAGGCATTCTATTTGCTTGTTATGAGAAGAGAGGAAAAGTGAAAGAGAGGAAGAAAAACAAGAGACCATAGGTTTGCAATCAGCAAGGAAGAAGAGCATCAAGAAGTCCACAAAATCACATTGGGGAGGCATAGGTTTGCATTGAGAGCATCAAGGAGTCCATATCAGCTTTTTCAAGACTTCTCAACTCATTTGAAAGAGGTAAGTGTTAAATTTTGTAGATTTTGTTGGTTTCTTTTATATGTTTATGGATTTTCCATTTTAAATTTTTTATTTTAAAGTTTAACTTTCCAAATCTTGAATGTTTTCTATTAAAATATAAATTGCATACTTCAATGAGAGAAGTAGAACAATAGCAAACCCTTGATTTTTCTAAGAAAAAAATGTAAACATGTTTTTACAACTTTTTCTAAAAAATGTAGGGTTTGCTGATTTTTCTAAAATACAATGCACAAATTTGTAATTTTGTCTTATTGTAGCAGCCTTCAAGTTTTGAAAACATTAATTCTTCCCAATGCCTCGAAAGTGTGAATGTTGAAAATATACTAAAGAGTTTCCGGGTAGACAAAAAAACCAAACAAAATGCATGTTTTGTAAATAAATTTTTCATGGTGGCATCAATAGGTTTAAATACCATATTGCAGGCATACCGGACAATGATGTTGACCCATGTTTATTGACAACTTCCGAGGCAATTCGTTTTTGTTATGTCCAGTTAGAAAAACATGCAAAAGAAAAGGAAACTAAAAAGAGGCAACAGGAAGAGATAAATGCTATTGGCTCCCATTCATTCGTAGTCACATCCACACCCACAATCGCATCCGCATCCACATTTGCAGGCTATGTTGGAGAGGGTTCTCCCATGCCTCCCTTTCGTCCTAGTGCTAGTGCTTCTACTGCTACTCCTTCTAGTGGCACTATTACCCTTGGCCCTAGAGTTCAGAAATCGAAGTTGGACAATTATTTTGTGCCACACACTACTTCTGGTGCACAACACTAGCTTGAGAGCATGGGTTGGAACAATGAGGTACATGATGTTGTACAAATTTAAATTTGCAAGTTTTGGTACTTTTGCAACATTCCATTTGTTGCAACTAGGTAATTTTTTTTTATTTGATTGCTTTAAGTTTAAAATTAAATATTAAAATTTATAGTTTGAAGTTGAACTATGCTTTGTCTAATGATTAATTATAATCTATTTGTGACAGGTCTCCTTATTGGCAAGGCATGATAGATGCCATAACCATTTGTGGGGTGAGCTTTAAAGCCCCTATTGATGCTGAGTTAAGTGGCCCTCTCTTGTTAGAAATGGTTAATGATATAAAATTTGAACTAGAGTGCCACAGTCTTGGAGCCAAAAGGGTTGCACCATCATGACAGATGATTGGACGGATAAGAGGAATAAGACACTCCTAAACTTTCTTGTTTCCTGCGGAGGTGATTGATCATTCTACTTCCCTAAATGCATTGAATAATTTAATTTATATTTTGATTTGTTGATTGATCCATGATAATTATTTTGTTTTATTTTT
The DNA here is from genome assembly GCA_027943335.1 of Chamaecyparis obtusa. NCBI lineage: Eukaryota > Viridiplantae > Streptophyta > Pinopsida > Cupressales > Cupressaceae > Chamaecyparis > Chamaecyparis obtusa. The sequence continues at coordinate 836,703 of BSBK01004076.1, read as the reverse complement.
CAGGATCCACCATGTTCTTGAAGTCAATTGATGTTTCCTCACATGTGAAGAATGCCACATACTTATGTGAGGTTATTGAGGAAGTTATATATGAGGTGGGGGAAGAAAATGTGATGTAGGTGGTGATAGATAATGCAACAAGCTATGTTGCTGTAGGTAAACTTTGATCTTTTTAAGTTTTGATGGAAGAGGCATCTATGAATTTATTTAAGATTTTCTGAACACATCTAAATTTCTAATTAATTTAAAATTATTGCAAGTAAACTTTTGATGGATAGGCACCCAAAATTTTTTTGGTCTCCATGTGCGGCCCATTGCCTTGACCTCATGTTAGAGAATATTGACAAACTTGAATGGGTCAAATTATGTATTGATATGGCCAAAAACATTTGCAAGTTTATCTACAATCATGCATTGGTCCTTAGCACGATGAGGCAATACATGGGGCAAAATGAGTTGGCTTGTCCTGGTATCATGAGATTTGCTTCGAATTTCCTCACACTAATTTTTTTGTTGAAATCAAAGGCAACTTTGAGACACATGATTGTTGGTGAGGAGTGGACTGCCTCATCCTATGCTACGACCACTGTAGGGAGGGATGTGGCAGATTGTATTTTTGATGAGCCAGGTTTCTTGACCCCTTGTGCAAAGATCATGCAGGTAAATATATTTTTGTTTTGTTTGCAACTTTGCAATTTTTCTTATTTTAAATTTTTAATGCGCGCTTGTGACTTTCACTTAACTCTTTGTTTTTAACATTATATGCAGGTCTTTGAGCCCCTCGTAGTTCTACGAGTTGTTGATGGGGAGACGCTCTCTATGGGCTACATATATGAGGGCATGGATAGGGCCAAGGAGGCCATTATCCAGATATGCAAGAGTTGAGGATAAGTATGCCCCATTTGGGAGATCATTGATAGGAGATGGCAAAACCAGCTTTACAGGCCCATCCATGTTGCAACTTATTTCCTCAATCCGTCATTTCGTTTCCTTGATAACTTCAAGGTGGATGAGGAGGTTCTTAGTGGCCTATATACAGTGATGCAAAAGATGTCTAGCACATCTATAGTGCAAGAGATAGATGCATATAATAATGAACAATGGATGATTTTTGCAAGCAATATGTGCAAAGATGCTAGGACAACATTGCAGCTAGGTAGAAATATATGTTAAACTTAAGATTCTTAAGTTTATGGCTTATGCATTTTGATTTGATAATCTATCCTTAAAGTTGGAAATGAGATTGATTTTTTCTTCTTTTCCTTATTTAAGATAGATGGTGGCAAATGTTTGGGCCTACAACCCCAAACCTTCAAAAACTTGCCATTCATATTTTGAGTCATCCATGTAGCGCTTCTGGATGTAAGCGCAATTGGTTCGTGTTCGAGCACATCCATTTGAAGAGGCATAATAGATTGTCTGTGGAGAGGTTGAATGATCTTGTCTTCATTCATTACAACCTTTGTCTTAGGACCCAACGGATTTTGGACACCGATTCCTCTCCAATCACTCTAGTAGAGATAGATCCAGAGTCTGAGTGGCTCACTTAGTCTACTGATCTTGTCTTCACTGAGGAGGACCATGAATGGGTTAACCAGATAGAGAGAGAGGCTGAGGCTGTGGCTATGACAAAGGAGGAGGATAGAGCATAATCAGTTGCCTGTGCAACTGATGTTGATCAGAGTGGCACCTCAGAGAGTGACTATGGCTTGTCAGTCATCCAGGACCTACCTCAAACGCATTTGTAGGAGGCAGACAAACTACTTTGAGGTTGAGGCTGAGCTAGAGCCTGAGCCATAGACTTGTTTTTGATTACACATATGTTTGGGAACATTTGATGTCTTGGATTTCATTGATTTTATATACATTTGACAATATTTATGATTTTGCATATCTATGTTTTCTATTTCCTTTAGGTAAAATTTACGTTTGTACTTATGTGATGGATGTATGTTTATGTATGTGATCAAATTAGCTTCTATTTGATGATGTTATAGTGTCTTTAAGCTTTATTCAATAATGGGTGCATGAAACAAGTTTTAAATCTTAAAAAATCTCTATTTCTTCATTTTGTCGAGTTAGAGTCGAGTCGATGCCAAGTCATTGGTGAGTCACGAGTCGAGTTGACCTTGCCGAGTCATAGGCGAGTCCAAGTCATGGAACTTTGGTTCAAACACTTAGCAAGTGTGACATTAACATGAAAACTTACAAACTAGTTTAAAAACGCCCAAACTAGTAAATGAGCTGGAGCAAATGCTTGTTCTTGAACGAATGCTTGTTGGAACTGAGTTGTAAACTGATTCAGGAGGTTGCAAACTGAATGATATTCAAAGATTGAGACTTGTTTGCAAGTAGAGGGTGCATTGAAGATGGGGCCCAATAGGTAGAAGACTTGTAGGTTTGAGAGGCTCCAAACTTGTAGGGATTAGTTAGGATTTGATACAGATCATTTTTTGGTAGGGAGACGTGTCATAATGGAGAATAGCTAGCTCATCAAGTAAAATTGCAAAATAAGGGTCAAATTGATAAAAGAATCCAGTTTAGTTATCGTGCTAGAATGAGGAAGCTGTTTTGAACTTGCAAATCAACTTTCATGCAAATCTAGCACAAATAGTGTCATGCCCCTGCACCGTGATGCCATCCTTAGCCAAGAAAATTGTCTTAATTTTAAGACTTCACAATTTTTCATAACCTAGATTGGACAAGACAAGGAGCGGTGATTCTAATACATTGAATATTAGCAATTGATCAATATGTTCTCATGAATAAGATGATCTTTTGGCTATTGGCTGAAGCAACCCTTAAGGCAGTGAATAATATGTTTACAAACATTGATTAAGATTAGTTATGGGCAAAAGGGCATTTGGAAGAGAGACCACTCTTGAAGAGAGGGTGACTACCAAAAGAGACACAACCCTCCATTGTCAAGTGAAGAATATTTAGGAGGATCTTTGATTGAAGGAAGGCATTGAAGGAATTAGCTTCTGGACTTAATTCAAAAAGCAGTAGATAGCATTCAAGAAGGAAATCACATCAGATCAGATCAGAATTTACAATGGCAGACTAGAATTATATACCCTGCCATAAGCTTTGTATTCTACAAGCATTGTGGTATGCAGTAAAATAGAGAATTCACAAGCATAAGTGGCTGAAGAATGTGACACAAATAGGGAGGTTAGTGGCGAGTGTCCCCACTAGGTATGCCACCTCATGATGGATGACTGATGTGTCTGCAACATGTGGGCCAAGGGCGTTATTAAGTCCGCTCTTGGGCTTAGTTTGAGGATTGCTTTGGGCACCCTATTGTGCTCCCTCATTTGATCCCTATTATTGTTAAATACTAAAAATGAATATAAGCATTGCATGACTTATCAAATGGATTATGGTGATTAAAAAATAAAAAAATCTACATATATGTACTCATATGTTTGATCTCTAATCTTCGTGTAGAAATAACTGGTTTTATGAATTATATATATCCCACATTGTTACAGGACCTAAACTAAGATTTATCTTGCTTAAGGCATTTTACATTTCTTATTTTAATGGAATTTGTGATTCTAGGGCAAGATTGAGGGCAATCCCAAAAGGGGACATTACAAGGAGTTGGTGTGCCCAAGTTGGGACCCACTAGGGAGTAGAAGTCCTGCCCTGGGCTGAGAAGTCCCATCCTCAAAAAAGGCTGAAAATCTGCAAGGAGTTGGTGCTTTATCTCTCACTCACTTCTTTGAACTGGCACAAAGTCTGATTGTTTGTTGGTTCTTCTCAAAATGACTTGCAATTGCAATATGGAATACCTGTAAAACAAAGGGTTAAAGGGAAGCAGCCTTAATTCAAGTGCATGTAAATATGGTTATAAAGCTGATAAATGAAATACTTATGCTAAGAAATCATGCTAATTCAAAGCATAACACTAATTTGAAACTAGGGTTCAATGTGTCAATGCTAGCCAGGTGCTACATGAAAGATGGCAAAATGATCAACTGGGATCAAAAACTGACAAAGATAATATGGATGGATAGGTTGTAATGTCCCCAAATCTGAATTATGTGAAAGATGACTTCCTTTTTTCATTTTTCTAAATAGTGGAAGGAAAATGAAACTAAAAGAGCAAACTGAAGACTAAACAAAATGCAGAGCACAACTGCAATTTGTTTAACTTTTCAACTGTTATGTGCCAAAATTGACCAAAAATGAAACTAGAACTGAATAATATATTGCTGGATGAATCATGCAGCAGCAGCTCACGTGGAAAAACCAATATAGAAACCATAGATCCAATTTCTATTCAGTTGTAGCAGCTGGAAACATTGATACGCTAAACTGGAAATATTTTTCAGAATTAGAATAATAATCTTTTCCACTCACAAGGTATCATTCAGCAGATTTGAATTTTGAGTGATAATATGACTGAAAATGCTGGTGAAGGTATGGTTGATTAAACCTTAGAATGCTCGTATGGGCTGTTGGAGTGGGAAGCAAAATGAAACTAAAACAGCAAACTGAAGATTAAACAAAATGCAGAGCACTACTGCAAGTTGTCTAACTTTTCAACTTTTATGTGCTGAAATTGATCAAAATTGAAAGTAGAACTGAGTAATATATTGCTGGATGAATCATGTGGCAGCAACTCACATGGGAAAACCAATATAGAAACCATAGATCCAATTTTTATTCAGTTGTAGCAGCTGGAAATATTGGTATGCTAAACTGGAAATATTTTTCAGAATCAGAATAATAATCTTTTCCACTCACAAGACATCATTCAGCAGATTTGAGTGATGATATGATCGAAAATTCTGAAGGTATGGTTGATTAAACCTTAGAATGCTCGTATGGGCTGCTGGAGTGGTATGTCTGTAGCAGGAAATTTAATGGCTGCGGAATGGTTTGAAGGCTGCTTGGCGGCTGGAAAAAACTGAAACAGCAACTAATGTTACAAGATCCAACCTCCACAATAATGGTGCTCCAAAATAAATGACTAATATGCAGGTTCGTAGCAATAAGTTGTACAATTACCCTGCAAAATAATATGGAACCTCTCTGAAATGTTGGCACCTCAAGCTTGGCTAAATAACATGCAAAATTGATGGCGGATCTACCTTCTTCAATGCTGGTGCACCCTAAATGATGACGATGTGCTGATTGCAGCAGTAAATGTTGCCAAAATTACCCCCAAATGGTACAGACCTTTTTTTTGACAGTGCAACTACAATTTAAGGTAGTGAACAGCAGCAGTGAAGTTCTCCAAATTGCAAACACAATATTTGCTTGCAAATCTGAACTTGAAGATAACTTGTCAAAGTCAGCTCCACTTCAACCCCTGATATGGATGCCCCAGACCATGATGAGGGTTTTTTTCTCCAAACCCAGAAATGGAAACTCAAGAGAGTTTTTGCCCTCCAAAATCTCTAAAAAGCCAAAGGTTCAATATTGGATGTGGAAATCCGAAGTTGAACACGAAGATCAAATGTTGAATTGTAAAGTGAAGCAATATGATCCACAATGAATCCAAGGGCCTCTTCTTAAAACTCTCCAATTCAGACCTGCGATTTAGCATTATTTTTAAGTGTTTAAAAATGTTTCTGATCTAACTATAATAATACTATTAAGTTGCTCCTAAAAATGGAAATGACTCGGCCGAATTAAAGTAATATTTTTAGTTTTTTTCCCTTGTTTTATCCATTAGCCTACGAGAAATAAAAATAGACTAAAGTCTTCTTCAGGAACTGAGAATGGGCTAGAAGTCTTTTCTAAGAATCTAATTCCGATAAGGGGACATGTCATAGGTGGTTGGGGTTGGAAGTTGACACAACTAATTTGGTGTAAAAACTATGTAAAAGCCATTAAACAAATGGCAACACTAGGCTTTTAAAGGTTTACAATGGTGAAGGGTGAATGATGCAATGCAAGATGCAATGTAGGGGGTCCTAAGACTTTAATAAAGCTAGGGTAATCTAAGGGAAGGAAAGTGCAATCTAATGAAGATCCTCCTACCATAAATTGATATGGAAACACTATTTTTTAAATTGAAATACAATGACAAGAATTTTTATTTTATTTTATTATTTTGATATAAATGCAAAATTAAGAAGGGTCCTAGTATTACAATGATACTAGGGGAGGATGGAAGAGGAATAAATGTGGAAACAATGGCAACGGGTTGGGATGGTCTATGGATGTTGCAAGAAGGTGAGTTTGCACACTAGAAGCTAAACCAAACAAAAATACCAAATATAATAACTTTAAACTGAGTTGCTAGTTCGGATTCGGGTTTGAAATTTGTTCAATTTTTTTTTGGGTTGGGTTCGGATTTGTTTTGGGTTTGTCCGTACAAAAATATATGTATATATATATGCAGCAGCAAATAAGTTAATACATCACTATGCTAATATTAAAGCAACATAGCAAAATAGCTCACAAACAAGCTTAGAGCATGCAACAATCACTTGTTAGCACTCCTTGAGCAATGACAACCAAACAAGAAAGTTTAGCAATGGAGGCAAGGAAGTTTTCTTTTTCATTCACAAATGGGCAAATGACATATAAAATAACCTTCATGGCCTTTTTAGTGGCCACTTATAGGGTTGGAGGGTCGAATAGACCAAATTAGGCCAAAAAAATATTTTATAAAAAAGTCAAAATTTTTATTTTTGGACCAAATTCTCTGCAAGTTCTTCCAAATTCCTCCCGGGTTTGTCTGCTTGAAAGCAAATTCACTTAAAGTCTACTAAATTCCGCCCGGCTTCCTTTGTCAGTATTAGCAACAAATTTTGGTCTCTGTGGTAGAATTACCTACGAATTTGACAAGGACCCGAATTTGTGCTGAACCGAACTAGACTTTGCCGGGTATAGGAGCTAATCTGGTAATTTAGATTTTAGATCCAATCTAGATATTGCAAAAACATGAAAATGACAAACTTCTGCAGCTCTACTCAATGATTAAGCTATAGAGGATGTTGTGGGGCTCAATTTTTTATTTTATTTTATTTATTTTAATTTTGTAGGTGGATGGAAAACTCATTGTGTATACATGTTCTAATTTCTGAGATGCACTTGCTCTTTTAAAAACTTTTGCTCAACAGTTTCTCTCAAGTTGAAGATTTATTGTTGTAGTGTCAAAATGAGAGATTTTGCTTAATGAGCTATTGGAGGGACTTTGGCTTGGAAACGTAGTGGGCCTTGTTGGTGGCATTTAGATGAGTTTGTTGAGAAATTTGTGTTTGATTGGATGCAAGTACTCAACTGCAAGTCATTTGCCCATTGAGGAGAGATCTTGAGGCTCAAAATTGTTTGATTTGCTAGGATAATTTGGGATAAAGTTTGCAATCTAGGGATGGTGGTCATTTAGTTCAAGGATATTTGATGTTTGAGATTTTTTGGATTGTGGAGGTGGTTGTCACACTCGGATTACAACATAGGTTTTCATAAAATAGTTTGATTCGAGGGATAAAAAGGTGGTGAGTAAAGGAGTAAGGGGACATGCAAAGGAGAAATACACATAATAAATTAAAACCCATTGTTGACACCATTGGCTCTCCCACATACCTTTTGGCTTCACACCTTTCCAAAATTGTCCCCCCCCCTGTTGGTAAATCTGAATTCTTTATCCAAGATTCCTCCCATTTTGTTAAGTTTATCAAGGACTCAAAATTAGACAACAACGATCTCTTGGTGAGTTTTTATGTTTTCTCCCTCTTTATCAAGGTTCCCATCCTTGTTTTGATTAATATTATTAGTCGCAAGGTTAACACTGAGATTACTACCTTGGTTGAATTGTGCTTAAAGTCCACATTTTTTAATTTCCAAGTCATCATCTATGAGCAAGTGGATGGTGTGGCTATGTTTACTTTCCAAGGCATCATCTACGAACAAGTGGATGGTGTGGCTATGGGCTCTCCTCTTTCGATTGTCATAGCCAACCTTACATGGAGTATTGTGAAGACCTGGCACTTTCCTCCTACCCCCTCAAACCAAAATGGTGGAAGCAGTATGTAGATGACACTAATGTGTGTTGGCCCCACGACCTAAACACGTTGGAGGGATTCCACTCCCACCTCAATAGCATTAGCCTCGACATCTCCTTTACCAAGTAATTGGAATCTAACAACCAACTTCCATTTCTTGATGTCTTGGTCATCTAAAAACCTAATGGTTCCCTTGGTCATCGGGGTTACTGTGAATCCACACACACTGATCTTTATCTTCACGCCTTCTCGCATCACCACCCTCACCAAAAAGCTGGTGTACTTAAAACCTTAGCCATGAGGGCCTATTGCATTTGTGATGATGACAACTTGAACCAAGAGCTGGCCCATGTTCTTTATATCTTTCGACTTAATGGGTACACCAATAAACAAATCTCTAGAGCCCTCATTCGAGCCAAATCTTGGTTCCATTGGAATTCCTTTGATCCTCTTCCTACCGGCCTCCCTAGCATCTGCCTTCTTTATATTGAAGGTATCTCTCACAAAATTTTCAAAATCCTCTCCAAAAGAGGATTTCGTTGTGCTTTCAAGCCCTTCTCCCTTGTGAAGAGTCGTCTTCCTCCTCTCAAAGACTCCAAGAACATTCTCTTTGAATCAAGAGTCTACAAAGTGATGTGCTCATGTGGTTTACCTTACATAGGTGAAATAGGGCGCTCCTTTGATACTAGAATCAAAGAGTATGGCATCAACGTCAAACATGAGCATGTCATTAAATCTACCCTTGCTGACCATTTTGCGTCTACTAAACACCGCATCTGTTTAGAGAACACAAAAATATTGTGCAAGGTAGACAACTTCTTCAGGAGAAGCTAAAGGAAGCCATAGAAATCAACAAACACCCTACTAACCTCAATCGTGACAAGAGATGGGGCCTTAGTACTTCTTGGCATCCTTTACTCTCCAGTATCTATAACCGCAGTCAATCCCATCCTTGATTAAGCCGCTCTTGGTTGCTTCTATTTTTTGCCTCCTTGGCCTTGTCGTTCTTGGTTGCTTCCCTCTTACCCTTTTCCATCCCCCTCACCACCTTGGGGCCTTGCGTGGATGCCTCCTTTGGTCTCCTTCGTCCTCCTTCCCTTTTCTTGCCTTGTTCACCCGCCCTATCCCCTTGGGCGGTTCTTTCGTGCCCTCCTTGTTCATCCTCTGCTCTACTTATCTTGTTTGCCCTTCTCTCCTTTGGCGTTTCTCTCGTGCCTCCTTAGTCCTCTTTTTCACTATCCTTAGTTTATGTTTTTTTTGTGTTTTCGATGTTATTTTTCATAATCTATGTTATTAATTATGCCTTTATTATTAATTATGTTATTATATTTATTATGTTAATATTAACATAACACAATATATATATATATATATATATTAACATATTAACATAATATTAACAAAATATTATTTTAATATATATTATGTTAATATTCACTAATTATATTATTATATGTATTTATATTAATATAAATATGTAGTTCGTAATAACATTAATTATATATTAATTTTTTTTTTGTTATTTATATTAATTTTATTTATTATATATTAATATTGATAATACCAACAACTATTTTGAGTTGTATTATTATTATTATTATTATATATTTTCTCTTTATTTTTAATTTATTTCCTTCTTTTTTGTGTTATTTCTTAATTCTATGATTTCTCTATTTTTCCATTTTTTCCTTTTTCTTTGTTGTTTAGTTTCTTGGTGTTTTTTATTTAGTTTTTAGTCTTTAGTTAGTTTCTTTCTAATTTTCTTTGTTTATTTTTTGTTTTAATCTTCTTTTCTTTTTCTTTTTTCATCTTGTTCTTTACTCTTTTTTCTTGTTTTGTCTTTGGTTTTATTATTTTGAGGTTTCTCCTTTATTAGTTAGAGTTTAATTGTTGCATTTGGTTTCATTTGTTATTTTTTAAAACTTATTTCTTTGTTTTATCCCATTTCCCTCGACCTTTCCTCGATCTCTATGCTGCCGCCCCCTTCTCCTTATCTAGTTAGATTTGCAACTAGACCATCTCTCTTTCTCCTTGTGCTCTCTTTCATCTTGATGATGGATCATGGAGTGTGATCCGAAGCGTTGATGCAAAAATTATATACACAATCGAATCCAAAAGCATTAGCATTAAAACTTGATGGATTGTGGAAATCTACTAGCATTAAACAATAAGTTTTACTTTACTTTTGTATTACTAGTTGAGTTTCTTTATCTTTAGTCACAATGAATAATTTTATGTGTCAGGGAATCTAAAACTTTGCAGTGGAAGTGCAGGAGGGGAAGGCAATTGAAGGGAGCAATCAAAGTGCTAATATAGATTGGCACTAGTGAATTTCAATTACTCTTCCAAGATGTTGGAAAAGTTTGCTAAGTGTCCATTTAATAAGAAGATTTATTTAGGGCAATTTTCAATAAGATTAGGTTCCAACAAAATTGTTAATTTAAAGGACAACTTGTCTATGTGGAATTGTTGGAGGGGAAGGCAATTGGAGGCAGTAGTCAAAGTGGTAAGACTAGGGAATTTCATTTGCTCTTCAAAGATTTTGGAAAAGTTTGCCAAGGGTCCATTCAATAAGATTAGTTTAGGGCAATTTCAATAAGAACATTTGTTTAGGGCAATTTTGAATAAGATTAGGTTCCAAAAAAATTGCCAATTTAAAGGGAGATTTGTCTTTGGAGATTTCATTTTTATAGTTTTAAATTCTATGGAGACATGATATTGATAAGAGAAAATGGACACTGTTACACATTATTGGTTGGGGGTTGGGGCTTGTGGTGAGCTCTCACTTCAACAGAGAATTGAGATAGCAAAATTGTTTAATGGTAACATCTCCATGTCATTTGTTATCTTGATACCACCACTTTCTAGTATTAGTTATTGCTAGTATTAATATGCACAAGTTCTTATTTTTCAAATGATGGTAATAGAGCCTAAGGGGAAACATAAGGCTAGAGATTTGGCTCCAAACTTAGTGACAAGTATGTTTAATGTAAAGTTTAAAGATGAGTAGATGCCATTGATAAATTCTTCTTTTCCATGTCATTCGATACCATGTCACTTGCTCAATTTATTTAAAGAAGACATGGCTAAGGTTGCATGAGCAAAGCCTTTATATGTGTCACCACCACGAGAGACAAAACTAAGAATTACTATCTAAGATTCTACACTAATGGAGATAACAAATGCTGCATGGGTCTCTCATGGGCACAAATTATCATGGAAGGGTGGATGGACGTTATACATCATTTCTTTATGAATATCATGGTCACATGTAAGGAGAGCCCTCCCTTCCCCAGGGCAATTGATTGTATAGGGAATTTGTTGAATGTGGAGTTCCAATTTTAAATCCTCATCGCCATTGAGATGACATGCCCTAGTTATTCCAATTTTAAATCCTCATTGCCATTGAGGTGACATGCCCTAGTTAATTTGGTGCAGGTAGTGACAAATGCGGCATATGCAAGTTGGGATAAACATGACAAATGTGGCATAGGGTAGTTGAGTGAAATTGTCCAAAAGTGTATTGGGACTCTTTGTGTGCATGCCATGAACAACACATTGAAGTATATCAACACAATTAAGGGTAACAAACAAATTATAGGTTATATTTAGATGTTTCTATGCAATCATCACATGATACATGCAACTATTTCAAGGTCATTGACTTTATCAAGGTTGTCGAAACTAGATATGTAATTGTAGACTACCTCATTCTATTGGAGAGGAAAGAGCCTTTGCATCTAATGATCATGACACAAGTAGGGAATCGATGGGCCGAGTCAAACACATAGTAGGGTGGGGGTGAAGGAACTGGAGGATATTGATGCTTTTTGGTCAAATACCAAATATATAACCTCCATCATATCCCTAGTCTTCATGGTGATCAGCTATGAATACTCTTAACACTTCCAAGCATGAGGAGATAAATAAGTGCATCTATAGCAGGCTTAGTAAAATAAAGGCTGCAATACAACAAATAGACCCAATCTAGTAGTTTTATGATAAGAACATTTAGCCTATCAGTTAGTGGAGGTATCCAATCCTAGAGTTCTATGTTGAGCACATTCAACTTGTCATTTAGTGGAGGTGTGAGAAGGTCAACACTCCTTTGCATATGTTCACCCATGCATGGAATTCAAAGTGGTTCATGTAGAGGCCTGATATACTTCTCTCTATCAATGTTGAAGAGGTGAAGGGAGGCTTCTTGAAGGATATTAAGATGTATGTTACAAAGGAAGCCACAGTGACTCAGCATGAATGAACTAGATTTGCCAAACTCAAGGGTTACATGAATTCAATAAAGATAGATATGGAGACTTCGACATAGAAGATTTGAGGTGGTGGTTGTATAAGGAAAGGAAAGGTCCTTTTATAGTCCATGATATTGGCCGTATGTTTTTGGGTCTATAGATGGTTATAGTAATATGGGACTACCTTATACTCCTTGTGGGAGGCAACTAATTGTGCTGCAAATAAGGCATACATAACTTACCTCTGGTGGGATTTGAACTGTGACACCTCTCTATCAAGGCCACAAGTTCTCCTCCAGGAAGCCAACTCAGGTTGTATGGGCCTCGATCATTGAAACATACATTGGCTGTTTGTCTTTTATCATATGTTTGTAGTTCCTCTACTATTGAGAGAAATTAGTCTAATTACAACTTCGTCCTCTCTGTCAATGGGAACAACCCAGGTTTGTAGTTACCCTAGTGTTGAGAGGAATTGGTCTACAAGACATATAGCTTCATCCACTTTGTCAAGAGAAATTAGGTAACCTATAGGAGAGTAATGAATCTTGTGGCTATAGCTATACATAGTGCATTGCATCCCATGGATTACAAGATATCGAGTACAAGGAGTTTCAAACGACACAATGCAATGTGAAGCTAGATGAGCCAATGCAAATTTAAGAAGATCAACTTATGCAGACAGGGTTGGTCAAGGTCTAGTTGCATGAGTTGAATGAATCTAGAGTTCTAGTGAATGGGATGCCATGACATTTGCATCTGACAATGAGTTAGGTTAACCATCTTAATTTGTACCTATCATATATATATATATATATAGGCAAGTGCTGCTATAAATATAGGCAAGTGCTGCCAAGGGTGCAGTTCCCATATATTGAAACCTCAAAACATCCCTTAAAAAAGTGGGTTACATGATTTAACTACAAAAAACAGATAAATTGATTGCCAAATTTTTGAACTCTATTAAATTCATTTTCCATTACTCTCTCTCTCTCTCTCTCACACACACACACACACACACACACACACACACACATGCACACATTTTATATGCAAGTTGCTAGCAAGGCGCCAGCTCCCTTTGATTAAATAAAGCCAGAGACAGAATTGATTGTCAAATTTTCTAGATTTAAATAAAGTTCATCTTCTATTACATATATACACACACACGCATATGCACACATTTGATATGCAAGTTGCTAGCAAGGCGCCAGCTCCCTTTGATTAAATAAAGCCAGAGACAGAATTGATTGTCAAATTTTCCAGATTTAAATAAAGTTCATCTTCTATTACATATATTGTTTACATAGCTGATAATTATTGTTTTTTGTAATTAGAATATCAGATTGCCATCCCTAAAACTAGGAAAAAAATTGCTGTCCACAAAACTCAGAGAAACACCAGTTAGTGTTTTTGAAATTTGTTGACTTGTTACAAGACCAACGAACTGAGCTCATGTTAATAAATAACTAAAAAGAATGAGACCACCTGTGAAATAACTAAGCTGTCAATATTTTTCGTCTCGTTTCCACTTGCAATTATATTTTTCTTTCAAAGGCCACCAAAACAGAGTTATTATGCTGGTATAAAAGTATAGATCTATTACTTCAGTTATAAGATTACTCATGGAATAAGTAAAAAGGAACAGCCTACCTCTTGTCCAATAATATCAAGCATTTAGATTTAGCAGACCCTGATTTGCGGAGGTCTGGGCACCCAATTTTTTTTCTTTCAAGCAAATTACTTATCAGAATTTTTTTCTTTTTTCAATCACTTTCATCTACATGAAATTTTGCGAGGGCCGATAATTCCATAAGTTCCAAACTTGCTGAATGTACAGATACTGAAATCCTCTTAAATATTTGGCAAGTTGGATCATTGGAAAATGAATCATAGTAGAATCAAGGTACAAAGTAAAACCCCACAACTAAGATATATATTGCCAAGATTTCTCTGGGCTAAAGAGTTGTTAATTTCAAATATTGCGGCTTACCCATTGAATTTAACCTTCTCGAGAATTCCAGTCTTCATTGTACATTCATGGTCACCTCAAGCACTAGATGTGACACTTTAAATCTATGTAATGTTGTGGTTTGAACATTGTACCTGTTGTTTATGGAATGTCTGGTCCAGCCTAAATCTGACTGGGGCCCAATCTATGTATTGTTGCAAATGTAATGCCAACCGGGCCAAATCTGGCCAGAATCATCAACAAAATAGGAAGTAAATTACATGAGAAATGGCAACCTTTGTTTTCTATTCAAAGCTATCACTACTAACCTTGCTGTTTGTTACCACTAATAAAAAATTACATTTTGTTTTGATATATTAGTGGTGGTTTTATGAGAGTTTCCAACCGAGACAACAATTAAAGCTTAAAAACATAGGCCAATAAAAATATAAGGTCATTGTGATTGACAAAAAAGTGGACCATTTTATTATCCAAACTTCAGGTAGCCTTAGGCCAAAAAAATTTACTTCCTAGGCAGGTGCTGCATGCCACCAAACAAATTTACATCCTAGCCTAAATATGTGCTTCATATGACCCCAGCTAACCAAATTAGATTAAATAGCTTAATATCTAGCAAATGCAAATGGCAGATAAAGGGTAGATAAAGGGTAGAAGACTAAAATCTGTGGAACACCACACTTAGATCTTCCTCTTTAAACATGAATGAGGTGCCTCTCACCTTCTTAACTTGAACTTGCTCAGGTCTGCAAATACTTGTCAGCAGCATAGTGAATTTGGCTTCAATAGATCCCTTGTAAATTACCTGTAAATGGAGGTCATTTTGTGATGTGCTGTGGGTTCTTGAGCTATGGTGCCAGGTTTGATTGCCCCACTTTTAATGGGTCTGGGTTCCCTGGCAGTCTGTACTGGGTATTTCTGAGACATACCTGGAGTGCACTGTGTGCAAAAACCCCCTGGCCACCTCTCTGCCTCCCATGACCCCCTTCTCTCTCCAACAGAAAGATCAGGTGAATAAAAGGAAAATGTAAAAAAGAAAATATGGATTTTTTTTTTCACTTTGCTCCATGCATTCCTTTACTGCTCCTGTCTAATCTTTGGATGGGTATACTGTTCAGTGCCTGTGTTAGAGTCCAGCTGTATAAGTTTTTTTTAAGAATTTTTAAGGTGGGAACCCTAGGCAGGTGGATGAGGCAAGAGACCGTGGAGGGCTAAAATTGCATGTAGTGCTTGTGGGTTCAGATATGTAAGTTTTCTAATTATACATTTCTGATTCACTGAATTAAAATTGAAGTTTTTGGACTGAAAGAATGGAAGCTCGAGAAAATTTTAGCACTTCCATAGGAAAGGAAAGTGGATTTTGCTGGAAAGAGGAGGGGGAGAGGAAATTTAAATTTTATTGGGACTAGATTTTCTTAGGTTATAAAATAATTTATAATTTATTTCAAAAAGCGTATACCAAGAATAAAATACCAGCAACAGTGTATACCAAGAATAATGTTCTGATAAATATAAAATGATGGTTATTACTTGGTTATTAGTATATATTTATTATCTTAACATGGTTATATATAATATAATATTAAATATAGTTCATATTAATTATTAACCTGTCATATAATATATTAATATATCATAATATAATACACACATATATAGTTAGTATCATATTAATTTTATATATCTTTTTGATTCAGAAAAGTGGACATGGTGTCCATACCCTTTTGCATTATATCATCAACAAAATTACAAAATCTTCCTTCTTATGGCATGGTAGAACCAGAATTATTTGAGTCTGTGCAAAAAAGGATTACTTAATCATATTGTGCTGCTATTGAATAATTAGCATTACAAAAAGCGTATACCAAGAATAAAATACCAGCAACAGTGTATACCAAGAATAATGTTCTGATAAATATAAAATGATGGTTATTACTTGGTTATTAGTATACATTTATTATCTTAACATGGTTATATATAATATAATATTAAATATAGTTCATATTAATTATTAACCTGTCATATAATATATTAATATATCATAATATAATACACACACATATATAGTTAGTATCATATTAATTATATATATCTTTTTGATTCAGAAAAGTGGACATGGTGTTGATACCCTTTTGCATTATATCATCAACAAAATTACAAAATCTTCCTTCTTATGGCATGGTAGAACCAGAATTATTTGAGTCAGTGTGCAAAAAAGGATTACTTAATCATATTGTGCTGCTATTGAATAATTAGCATTACAAAAAATGTCTTAACTGAACTGCATCAATAGAGGGCGTGAAGATGAATTATAGTGAAACAATCTTCCTGGAGCTAGATCCTGCATTGGAAGCAATTAGATGTTCAAGCAGTTCGACATTATGAATCAGATATTTTACTGCCGGGCTATTATGATTCTTCTTGGGGCTTAGGCAGGAAAGAGGCCTCCCAGCTGCTTATTAAAGCTTCCAACTCCCCCATATTTCCTTAAATGATTCCTTTCTTCACAGCACTCCCCAAACATGATGATGAGCCTCAAGTTCTTTGAAAGATGCAATGGACACTAGACCTTCATATTCATCACCAACAAATCAAGAGTTGTCTCCAAACCTTTCAGAAAGTCTTATCGATATAGAACTCTGCTAACGACTTTACCAATTTTTGGTCCTAGATGATGTCTGGTGATTTGATGCAAACTTTGAAGAGAAGTTGCTGTTTACTCTGCTTATGGAGACATTGTCCAAATAATCTGACCCTAGCATTTATTGACGGTCTGATTACAATCAAATTGTAATCTTGTTGGTAACTGGAATTAATCAATTGATTATGTCCCATTTGAAACTACTTCATTTCCGGGTGTCAATGAGTTGAGATGGCGCTGTGCGGAGTTCGCGTGTGAGCTAGGGCCTCTGTGCCCTAGCTTGTTCCTTCTTTTGGTCTTTTCGCTGGTGCTGCGTTTGAAAGTGGGGGGTCTTTGCTTTGATTTGCTGGGGGGGGGGTACATTTTCAGCGTTTTTGTTTGCCTCAAGCCCGTGTTTGGGCTTCTTTTCCGCCAAAGTTCCTTATGCTTTGTGTTGTGACTGGGCTCTGAGCAGCAGTTGTTGGGGAGTGGGAAGGCTTGGGGTGTGGGTCATCGGCCCCATCCCATCACTTTTTATTTGCTGGGTTCTCTTTTTCCATGGAGAATAGAGGAAAGCCCTCTTATTCGATGATCTTTGGAGATTTAGATATGGCTGATCTGTCTCCAATGGGGTATGCTTGCATGAAGGATCATATAGGTAAATCCCAACTGGGGCAAGGAGATCTTTCTTCAAAAGAGACATTTTGTATGAAAAAGGTGAATGGTTGTTTGGAGAGGTCCCAGGATCGTCCAGTTCTGGTTATTCAACCTGAGCAAGTTTCGAAGGATGTCGGATATTGGTGCAATCATGCCCTCATATGCAAGTTCATGGGTCTTCGCCTTTCTTTACCTGTTTTAGAGGTGTGGGCACACTGAGTCTGGAACCTTGAAGGAGATATGGAGATATTTTTGACGGCCAATAACTATTTTTTGGTTATTTTTTCCAACATGTTTGATAGGCATAAAGCTTTTGAGGGTGACCCTTATTTCTTCAACCAGGTGGGCCTAGTTATCAAACCTTGGCATAGCGGCTTCAACTCGGCGGAGGAGCTTCCCCCTCTCGAGTGCCTGTGTGGGTTAGAGTGCCAAGGCTTCCATTGGAATTCTGGAGGGAAGGCATTCTTCACTCAATCTCATTGCTTCTGGGTAAACCTGTGGGTTTAGCTATGCAAACTTAGGATTGAAAGGTAATTACTTATGCCCGTATTTGTGTAGAAGTTGATTTAAATAACATCTTCTTGGATACAACAGCTAGACTATGAGACCTTACCATTTAGATGCATAATTTGTAATGAATATGGTCATTTACAACGGAGATGTCCCATAAATAAATCTCCTCCATTGCTAGCTTCCAATCCTCCTCACTCTGACCTCAAAGAGGATAAGGGGAAGACCCCAATGTCTAATGGTCTTGCAGATAAGGAGGGTTTCATTCATGTTAAGTCTTGGAATAGGGGTAGATGAAAGAAGAGAACCTGGTTGGATAAAGAGAATGATGTTACTCTTAACAAGTTTGATATTCTTGATGATTTTGATCCAAGAGGAAGGGATTCCAGTTTTTTGTCTTCAGGTACCCAATTTCAGCAAGTGGATCAAGAGGAGAGGCTTCAAAGAAAGTGGATCAGGCTCCCTCCTCAGGGGATCAATAGGAGGGTTAGATGGTCATGGAGCTGCCTATACTTGCCCAGGTTAGCAAGGATCTCAGTGGGTCACAGGTTCCAGAGGGAGCGGTTGTGATGGCTTGTTCTCCTCCTTCCACTAAGGTGGCCTTTGATTCTGGGAAGAGTAACAAAGCTCCACTGGCTTTAGGCCTACAATAGAAGTCTCTTAAAAAGGGTTCCTTAGATAAGCCCCTATAGAATGGAAGTAAAATAAATCAAGAAAAGGTGAAGCTTATTGTTGATACGTTGGTTGAGTCGGGGTCTGTGAAGCCCATTGATTCTCACTTCTCTCAACCTCATAAATGATTGTGCTATCTTGGAATGTTAGGGGGTTGAACAACATCCCTAGACAAAAGGCTGTTCGCAGATTAATTGAATCTTAGTCTCCTGATGTTGTTTTTATTTAGGAAACCAAGCTCTCAGTTGATGGTTTGGCTGATTGTGCTCTCCGTGTATGGCCCCAGTGATGCAGAGGAAAGGGTGGTAGATGAATAAACAACAAAGGATTGGTTAATTTCAAATGATTCTAGGCACTTCTCCTAGGCCTCAACTCCACAAATGACTCAAATGTAGATACACACCTAACCAATGACTGAAGGAAGTATTTACAACTTGTTTATGTAGGATTTCAATGGATTCAAACCAGTATCTGGCTTGGCTCAACACCCAACTCTTCAATCTTGGACAATCTCCTAGACATGCCTAATAGCCCTGCAACGATGGAAAATAGCATTTAACTCTACAAATTTCCAAAGGATAGACCAAACAAATCAGTGTTTTGGATACCCTTTTCTTAGTACATTGTCATATCAAAAGGATAGATATGGTTGTTTTGGAGCATGTACTGCTGCTCACCCCCTATGACCCCAAAAATGCATGAAAATGGGCAAATTAACAAAGCAATGTTGTCTTGCTTGTACTCCCAAGACCCCAAACTATAGACAGTGTCTTATTATGCTATCAAACCTCCAAATCTCAAAGGAATTAGACTCAGTATCCCTGCGACAACAATAGCCCCAAATTTGGTGTTCCAAACCCTTGTTTCTAGGGCTTTCTAAATCCCAACCTTCCCAACACTTCCAGACCCAATTGGTGATTGATTCACCTTGACTTTAACATTATAAGTCACTCCAAATCATAAAACATACCTCTCATTCGACTAGAATGTCTACTGCTATACCCTTGCCATCAAATTCAATAGAATTCCCATGATTTGCTGACTGTGATCACTTCTTCTTCAACTTATCTGCACACCACAACATTATGATTGTAATGTACATGTTAGATATGGTCATTCCATGAAAGTTAGGCCTTTACTTTCATGGGATGATGCCCATCTTTATTGGATTCCAATCAAAACAGTGACTTAAGAACCCTCAAATGGTGACAGTGCTGAAACAATGATTTTTATTTGATTCAAAACAATGCAAGATTCATATGAATGCCTTCAAAATGATAAGGAAGGACTTCTAAATCATCAGTAATTAAACTCCTATTGATTATCAATCCATAAACATTCAAAGCATTACAAAGTATTTGCAAGATTCAGAATTTTCTTTCATTCACTGTGACAGTCCATACATACAGCACTTCTTTCCCGTACAATGGCTTCCACATTCATAAAAAGACCATTCCTCAACTTCCCCAACCTCTTCTAATTGGTTAGAGGGATTAGTTTGAGGTTTTTAACTCTAAAATCTAACTTCCCCCCAAAACACCTAACTAGCTGTTACTTATTTAAATTTGAATATTTAAACTTTGTAAAATAACTTGAAACTAAATAAACTTGTAAAATGAAAACTCCTGAGGTCTTCAAACACCTTGGAGACTTATTTTATGCACTTCTAAACCCCTAAACTATCCCTTGACTCCCTTGGACACTAATGGTCCACTTACAAGCAATTTGGGCCTTTAGGCCATGAACAAACTCTCTATATTGAAATGTCATTTCATGACATTAAAAACCATTATAGGTTCCAATATTTTGTAGTTGATTTTCATAGGTTCTTCCTTTATCTTCCTTGCCGTCTGGTTCTCATTTAATGTCTTCCAAGTCTTCATGATTGCATTGAATGTCTTTGCTGCCCCTGCACCATTCTCCCCACCTCCAATGAAACTCTTGTCCCAAGAGTTGATCTTCTTTGGTCAAGTACTTGTCTTGGATGATTTCTGATATGCAGGGGTGAAGTAATCCCCAAAGTGACCTCCTTCTTCCTAAAAGACTTTGCACTCAAACACAAATCATTAGAAGAAAAATGTTTATTTGCTGACTGTCCTTGTGAAGGACAGTGAGAAGGCTGCAAGACCCTCATCTCTGATCCATTCCTTGGATAAGATCTCTGCATAACCATCTCTGCTCCATCTCTATATTGTGGTTCCACCATAGGACATTTTACTGCCCCAACTTGCACAAAGTCTAGATCCCAAAGCTCTCCTCTTTTAGGACTGTCATGACTTCCTCTTGACTGTACTTTCTTCCCACTGTGCCATCCAGCATCATACTGTACCTGCATATTAATTTCCTGCCCAAAACACATTACGATTGGCTCATCTTGATTCTTCAACAAGGGTTGTAACTCATACCTCCTGCCTTCATGATGGACTAAGTACTTGTTTGTATAACCATCATGTATAACTCTCCTAGACCATTGCCAAGATCTTCCCAAAATCAAATGCCCACAATTCATATTGAGAACATCACACCATAACCTGTCCCTATACTTTCCAATTGAAAACTCAATCATGACTTGTTCACAAATAAGCATATTCTGATCACATTCACCCAAGTTGCATAATATGGCCTAGGGTGTGGAAAAGTTTTCAAATTCAACTTCCTAACAACTTCATGAGACACTACATTATGACTTGCTCCCGAGTCTATAATGAGTTTACATACCTTACCTTGGATCAAACAATTTTATCTAAAGATGCTTGGATTGTATGGTGCCTGATTTCTTCTCCTCATGAATAAGTATTCTCCTTCTTCTGCTGGTGCCAAGATAGGCTCACACTGCTCTTCTTTGCTTGCCTCTTCTTCTACCAAGTTTACCCTCCTGTCTCTACCATGGTCTTCATTCCATCTAGGACATCTAAAGGATTGATGACTCACTTCATTGCAATTAAAACATCTACCTGTGAACACTCCATTGCCTCTTCCTCCACTTCTTCCACCTCTATACCCTCCTCTTGTATCAGAGGTGAGTGTCTTCTCCTTCTCTTTCTCAATGCTGCTTTGAAAATCAGAATGTGTCCTTCCACCTCTTCCCCTCATACAAGATCTTCCCCTTGTGCTACTTTGTCTCTCTTGTCTTCTCGTTATCTTCTCCTCAGTCTTAATGGCCAATTTGTAACACTCTTCAACTGATCTAGGGGTAGCAAGACTAAGTTCATCCTGGATATTGAACCTAAGTCTCCCCTTGTACCTAGCAATCTTCTCTTCAACATCTTCTTCATGACTCACTCTTATGTCCAACTTGTGAAATTCTTTAGTGTACTTCTGTAAATCCATGTCTTTTTGCTTAAGACCCTACAACTTCTTGTATAGCTGCACCCTATAATCATTGGGCTTCCCATTCTTCCATCTCTCTGCCTGAACACAATCCCACCATAGTAGAGTGTGTTCCTTCAACCTAGACTTTGCTATCTTCACCTTTTGTCCCTCTTCCACATCTTCACATTCAAAGAAGTTCTTCATGGCACTGAACCAATCAATCAACTCTTCATCATCCATCTTCCCTCCATACATAGACAAATCTTATCTTGCCCTTGTGTCTCCACTCTTAATGACTTTTGCAAACCTAGCCATCCTTAGTTCTTTCAGTATCTAATTCTTCTTCCTCTTGGGGTACCTCTTCTTCCTCATCTCCAACTTCGTCATCTTGTCTGATACTCTTTTCTCCAATGCCAATATCCTTTCCATCATGACTCTCATCTCTTTATCCTTCTCAGCTTTTTCCTTCCTTTCTTGTTCAAGGGCTGCCTTCAACTTTCTATTATCTGCCAATTGGTCTTTGACTATCCTTGCCAACTCCATGTTTGTCATCCTTGTAGGTAAATCTCCTTCTTCACCTTCAGACATGGTTCTTGATCTCGTTGACACAATGAATCAACTCAGGGCTTCACCTTAAAGGATACTTCAACTCTAAGGGCTTAACTAAGGATCCAAGATACCAAAGTTCACAAGACCATTCTCAAAACCTTTCCACAAGACCTTTCCTAGGCTCTGATACCACTTGATGCAGAGGAAAAGGTGGTGGATGAATAAACAACAAAGGATTGGTTAATTTTAAATGATTCTAGGCACTTCTCCTAGGCCTCAACTCCACAAATGACTCAAATGGAGATACACACCTAACCAATGACTGAAGGAAGTATTTACAACTTGTTTATGTAGGATTTCAATGGATTCAAACCAGTATTTGGCTTGGCTCAACACCCAACTCTTCAATCTTGGACAATCTCCTAGACATGCCTAATAGCCCTGCTTGTAGCCCTGCAACGATGGAAAATAGCATTTAACTCTACAAATTTCCAAAGGATAGACCAAACAAATCAGTGTTTTGGATACCATTTTCTTAGTACATTGTCATATCAAAAGGATAGATATGGTTGTTTTGGAGCATGTACTGCTGCGCACCCCCTGTGACCCCAAAAATGCATGAAAATGGGCAAATTAACAAAGCAATGTTGTCTTGCTTGTACTCCCAAGACCCCAAACTGTAGACAGTGACTTATTATGCTATCAAACCACCAAATCTCAAAGGAATTAGACTCAGTATCCCTGCAACAACAAAAGCCCCAAATTTGGTGTTCCAAACCCTTGTTTCTAGTGCTTTCTAAGTCCCAACCTTCCCAACACTTCCAGACCCAATTGGTGATTGATTCATCTTGTCTTTAACATTATAAGTCACTCCAAATCACGAAACATACCCCTCATTCGACTAGAATGTCTACTGCTATACCCTTTCAATCAAATTCAATAGATTTCCCACTATTTGCTGACTGTGATCACTTCTTCTTCAACTTATATGCACACCAAAACATTAGGATTGTAATGTACATGTTAGATATGGTCATTCCATGAAAGTTAGGCCTTTACTTTCATGGGATGATGCCCATCTTTATTGGATTCCAATCAAAACAGTGACTTAAGAACCCTTAAATGGTGACAGTGCTGAAACAATGATTTTTATTTGATTCAAAACAATGCAAGATTCATATGAATGCTTTCAAAATGATAAGGAAGGACTTCTAAATCATCAGTAATTAAACTCCTATTGATTATCAATCCATAAACATTCAAAGCATTACAAAGTATTTGCAAGATTCAGAATCTTCTTTCATTCACTGTGACAGTCCATACATACAGCACTTCTTTCCCGTACAATGGCTTCCACATTCATAAAAAGACCATTTCTCAACTTCCCCAACCTCTTCTAATCGGTTAGAGGGATTAGTTTGAGGTTTTTAACTCTAAAATAAGTTCCCCCCAAAACACCTAACTAGCCGTTATTTAAATTTGAATATTTGAACTTTGTAAAATAACTTAAAACTAAATAAACTTGTAAAATGAAAACTCCCGAGGTCTTCAAACACCTTGGAGACTTATTTTATGCACTTCTAAACCCCTAAAGTATCCCTTGACTCCCTTGGACACTAATGGTCCACTTACAAGCAATTTGGGCCTTTAGGCCATGAACAAACTCTTTATATTGAAATGTCATTTCATGACATTAAAAACCATTATAGGTTCCAATATTTTGTAGTTGGTATTCATAGGTTCTTCCTTTATCTTCCTTGCCCTCTGGTTCTCATTGAATGTCTTCCAAGTCTTCATGATTGCATTGAATGTCTTTGGTCCCCTTGCACCACCCAGGGACATTGGCAGGGGGTAGGTGCTTATGGAAGTTTAGGGGGGGTTGCTTGCTTTTCGAACCTGAGGAAGATCTCCCCCTTGTCGTGGAGTTTTAGTAGGTCTTTTCTTTCTATGGTTGCTTCTAGTCTTGAGATTGGAGAAAGGTGTATCTTTTCCAACATCTATGCTCCTACTAATTTTTTGGGTAAGTCACATCTCTGGGCACATATCAATTTTGTTCGGTCCCTTGATCCTTTTCTTCCTTGGATTTTGGTTGGTGACTTTAATGTTGTTACTAGCTTGATGAAAAACGAGGTGGTTATGTAGGCTTGACCTTCTCAAATTTGCTTAGAGACAATAATGGTGTCTTGAACCTCACCGATGTGAAGCCAATTAGTGGTGTCTTTACATGGAATAATAGGAGCAGTGATGAGGCTATTTCAGAAAGGCTTGATAGATTTCTAGTTTCTTGCTATTGGGTGAGTGACAGGTTGTCGACCAGTTCAAAAATTCTTGATTGGAGGGGTTCTAATATTGGCTTATCAAGTTTTCGGTCATCCCTTTTAGAATCTCAAAAAACCCTTATTTCAAATTCCAGTTCATGTGGCTGTGTGACCACTCCTTAAAGGATCTTATGGTTGACTGGTGGTATGAAGGGAAGCCTGCTTATGGATGGGCTATGTATACCTTTGGGAAGAGGTTACAACATGTGAAATACAAGCTCAAAAAATGGAACAAAAAATGCTTTGGGAATCTTCAAGTGGAAAAGACGACAGTTCAGTCCAAGATGGATGATGTTACTTGTTATATTAGAGATCATGGGATGACTGTTGATCTTAGTATAGTCGAGTCCCTCGCTCTCAAGGATTTAGAAGAGTGAGAGTTGCATGAGGAGATTTTCTGGAAACAAAACTCTTAGCTTGATTGGCTCCGAGAAGGTGATCGGAATACAAGTTTTTTCCATGACTTTGTCAAGGCTCGGAGATATGGTAACTCTATTACTTCCATCATATTTGCTGATGGGACTTTGCTCTCCTCTAATAAGGCTATTTCCAGGGAGGCTGCCGTCTATTTTTCAAATTTGTTTACCAAGGAGGATCTTGAAGCCATGGAGGAAGAGTGATCCATTTTGAATTGTATTCCCTCTCTGGTCTCCTGCTAAAATGAAAGATGCTCTTCTACACCCCATTTTGATATTTGAACTGGAGGAAGTTGTGTTTCAGATGAAAAAAGGTATGGCTTTGGGCCTTGATGGATTTCATATTGAGTTCTTTCAGGAGTTTTGGGAGATTATAAAATAGGATCTTTTAGATCTGGTTTAGGAATCTCATCAGAAGAAGCAAATGCTTAAGTCTATGAATTCTACTTTCTTGGTTCTTAATCCTAAGAAGGAGGGGGCTAATAGTTTGGATCAGTTTAGGCGTATTGCATTATGTAATGTGGTCTACAATATTATCACTAAACTGATTCCTGAAAAACTTAAACCTTTCCTTGGTACTCTGATTTCTAAGGAACAAGGTGGCTTCGTTAATGAAAGACAAATTTTGGATGGTGCGGTGATAGCAATGCAGGCTATTCATTCGATGGCATCCTCCAAGGAGAAAGCTATGTTTATTAGGCTTGACATGGCCAAAACTTATGATAGGGTGAACTTGGAATTCTTACATAAAATCCTCTTGGCCTTTGGTTTTGCAGAAGAGTGGGTGAATTGGGTGCTTAGTTGTGTGACTTCTACCTCCTTTTTAGTTCTTATTAATGGTGAGCCCTCAGATTGTTTAGTGTTTCTTGGGGACTTCGGCAAGGGGACCCTTTGTCCCCCTATTTATTCATTATCATAGCAGAGGGACTGGGCAGATTTATTACTTCCCTAGTGAGACAGGGTTTGATTCAAGGATGGAGTTGGGGTGATGCTCTTCTTCCCCACTCTCATCTTCAATTTGTGGACGACACAAGTTTGATGGGTAGGGCTAGAGTCAGGGAGGCTATGAATTTAAGGAGAGCCTTGGACATATATTTGAAAGCCTTTGGTTAAAAAAATTAATGAAGACAAATCTTCTATATATTTCTTTAATACTCCTCGGCTTATTCAGATTAGGATTGCCAAAATCCTCAGGTTTTAGATTGACTCTCTTCCTCTGATGTATCTTGGGATACCCTTGATTTTGGGGCCTCAACATATAGATTATTGGCAAGGAATTTTGGACAAATTTAGAAGCAGGGTTAGTCATTGGACTCATAGGTGCTTAGCCTCTACTGGAAGAGTGATTCTTCTGAAGACAGTGGTGCAAGCTCTCCTCATTTAGAGATGTTTTGTGTAGGTTCTCCCCTCCAACTTTGTGAGTGAGTTTGATGCTCTTGCTTGACAATTTTCTGGTCTGGCAATCTTCTTTTTTCTAAGTGGAGTTTAGTTAAGTGGGAGTCTGTTTGTAGACCGAAGCATGCTGGGGGCCTTGGTCTTCGATCTTTTAGTCTGGTTAGCTAGGTCTTGGCGGCCAAGTTGCATTGGAGGTGGTGTACTTGCTAGGATCAAGATTGGGTTAGGATTTTAACCTACAAGTACCTCCCTGGTACTGATTATCATGAGGTTCCATGTTTTGAGTTGTTGGGTAGGGGATCTTGTATTTGGGACTTAAAAAGGGAGCTCAACTTGTTAAAGATGGCCTTTTTTGGATTTGTAATAGAGGTTCTGAAGCCATGTTTTGGTACGACTCTTGGGATGGGCACCCTCCTATCCTCTCTAGCTATCTACAACTTCAAGCTCTTTGTAACATTTTCATTGAAGTTGGATGGATTAGGGTGGAAAATTTTAAAATAGTTAGGCGTATAGGTCAGGTGGAGATGACTTGCTGGAAGGATCCCCTTGAGTGTCCCTTGGGAGGTTCTGAGGAGGATCATGTTGCGACATCTATCTTGGAGGGTAGGTTATGTAGCTCCCTTAAGGAGAGGGACATTTTGGCCTGGGGCCCTAACCCAAAAGGTAAGTTTATAGTTGTAGAGGGCTATGCTAAGTTGGATGGACACTTACATGGTTTGACAACTGTACCTTGGTGGAAGAAGGTATGGAACAACTTCTCATGGCCTAAATGTGATTTTTTCTTGTGGCTGGTGGTTCTAGTTCAAAGGAAATGTCTCACATGGGAGAATCTTTGCAAGAGAGGATTCCAAGGACCCTCCATTTGCTTTCTTTGCTTGAAGAATGGGGAATGTTGCTCCTGCCTATTCTTTCTCTGCCCATTCTCTTGAGAGATTTGACACAGGTGGTGGGAGGTTTGGCAACAAGCTTGTATTCATGCTACTTAGTCAATTTCTGGGAGAGCCTAGGCAGACCTCTAGGGACTGTTTGGTGCGTGGAATACCAAATGCCAGATATAGTCAATTCTGGAAGATGTTGCAATTTTGGAAGATACAAATCCAGAAAATGATTTCCGAAATATGGGATGACCTGTTTGGTTCACCCAGAAGATGACTAAGAAGATGCACTTGAATATTTGACGATAGTTGCAAATTAAATTCAAATTAAATCAGGATCCTGAGACGCCGCTATTATAGTTCTCGGAAAATGCTATTCGAGATGTGTATGGGTAAACATAACCTGGTCCGGAAGCCATCTATGCCTTGGTTGCTTTTGCATTCACTTCTTGCTCTGATACTGCTGGGTGAGATGTTGCTTTTACTCGTTCATTAACAGGATTTGGATATTTCTAAGTTTATTATGTGTTAGGGCCTTCACCAGAGCGTAGCAACTGTAGAAATTTCGTTTCCGCGCTTACTATCCCCGCCCCCCTTTAACATTTTAGTGCCATCATGGAGCCTTTGAAACAGGCTTGGCGCTGCAAACTTTCACCATCCTCTGCACAGTAGTGAAGGGTTTCGGCAGAAAATGATAGCGAAGGGTTTTGGCGGAAAATGAAACGAAATTTTTGGTGGAAAAGAAATTTCGGACGTGAAAATATTATAAACAGCAAAAAGCAGACCCAGCGGTACATAAAATGGGAATTTGAAAAATGGAATTAGAGCCTGGATTTCTAATTCCACCTTTTCAAATGGAAGATAAAATGCCCATTTTGTGGGCAAAATTGGAATTTCAAAATTCCAATTCCTATTTGTTTGGATGGACACAAACAGAGAATTCACTAATCCGAAAATGTTATTCCAGAATTTCGTTTCCGCGCTTACTATCCCCGCCCCCCTTTAACATTTTAGTGCCATCATGGAGCCTTTGAAACAGGCTTGGCGCTGCAAACTTTCACCATCCTTTGCACAGTAGTGAAGGGTTTCGGCAGAAAATGATAGCGAAGGGTTTTGGCGGAAAATGAAACGAAATTTTTGGTGGAAAAGAAATTTCGGACGTGAAAATATTATAAACAGCAAAAAGCAGACCCGGCGGTACATAAAATGGGAATTTGAAAAATGGAATTAGAGCCTGGATTTCTAATTCCACCTTTTCAAATGGAAGATAAAATGCCCATTTTGTGGGCAAAATTGGAATTTCGAAATTCCAATTCCTATTTGTTTGGATGGACACAAACAGAGAATTCACTAATCCGAAAATGTTATTCCAGAATTAGAGCCCATATTCCATGTACCAAACTGGCCCCTAGCGAAGACTTCTTTTCTTCAGTTGGCTTGGGCCATTGGGCTTGCCCTTATTGTCCTGAACCTGTGGTTAGAAAGTAATCGTAGGGTCTTCTATGATTCATAGCTTGGGAGCTTTCAAGTATGGCAGAAAATTGTTAACATGCTCCAAGAGACTATTTTTACAAAGTGTGATATGTCTGAAAATGTTGATCCTGGCTATTATGTTTTTGTTCAGAATTTGTAGCTGAGGAATAACTTAGTAGGGTGTGTTGCTAGCAATAGACCCCGTCATGCGAAGCAATGTGTCAGAGGAGATGGCAGGTGAATTCCTCCTCCTTTGGGAGTATTAAAAATTAATACAGATGGTTCTTCTCGAGGGAATCCTAGGCATGCAGGTATTGGATGTATAGGGAGAGGTGACGATGGTTGTAATGTTTTTGTCTTCTCTATTTACAAGGGTCAACATTCTAATAATCTGATGGAGGCTCTTGCTATTAAGGTGGCTGTTGAGCGTGGTTACTCCTTAGGATGGAGGAGGATTATTTGTGAATCAGATTCTCAGATTGCTGTGGATATGTTGAATAATCAGAACTTGGGGGATGTTAACTAGCAATTAGCCTCTGTGGTTAGATAGATTCTTCATCTGTGTAGCTCTTTGGAATCTGTCTCTTTTTGTCATATTTCTCAAGAATGGAATAGAGTTGCTAATTGTTTGGCAAAGTGGGCCTCTGACAATGTGGAGGGTTGGGATATTGGAGGGAGGAATGGTTTACCTCCTGATCGCCTTGAAATCTTAGATGGGTTTCTGTTGGAGGACATGAATATGTAATTGATTGGTTTGTAGTGTCTCGGTTGATTTGTGCTCTTCTGGGTGGACCCAAGCCTTTGCTTTCTACTTCTACTTTGACTGAATAAAATTTTTACCCCTTTTTTCAAAAAAAAAAAAAGAAACGACTTCATTTCCCTACCTTTCAGGAGTTACTGATATCAGTGCCCAATTTGGTAATGTAATTGCAACTCTATTAGCTTATTGGAAGCCATGTTTGAAGCAAAATAAATGAAATGAATCAATAATTGTCCTTGCTTCTTTCAAAATGTTGTTAATCTTTCTGCTGTGTGTACCTCTATTGTGAAGGGCATGGATCATTACTATAATACCTTGAAATCATCTTCAATATGTAGATTTGAGATTTCAGCTTGACAAGTAGGCGAAAGTCCTAGTACCAATGCACTAGCTTCAGTGTCATTATTAGTCCCCAAACTCAGTTCTT
Organism: Chamaecyparis obtusa; assembly: GCA_027943335.1. Classification (NCBI taxonomy): domain Eukaryota; kingdom Viridiplantae; phylum Streptophyta; class Pinopsida; order Cupressales; family Cupressaceae; genus Chamaecyparis; species Chamaecyparis obtusa. The sequence goes on along the minus strand of BSBK01004076.1, from coordinate 806,536 downwards.
GGGATCTGCCTAATCAGATGCTTTATATTATCCTCGATGACACATCATGGACCCAAGGGGCTCAGATTCTTTCTTGAAGCTCCAGCAAAGCTCATTTAGAGAGAATTAGAGGCCAAAAGAATTTTTTTTAGAGTTCCCCTTTACTTTGTTGGATTTATCTCCTCCCCTGTGAATAGGAAATTATATGTGTGTGTGTAGTTGGGAATTAAGGTGCCTCAACCTTAGCAATTTCAACTTGTGTATTTATGATTATTTTTATGTTTTCCCATAGTTATTTGGCATCCTCGTAATTAAAGAGCTGTGCTCTATTATAAGCGGCATGGGTTTTATTAGTTGACACTTTTGCTACATGTCGATGTCTTAAAAATCAAGTTATTTGTTATTAAAATATGCTCATTAAGTGGTATAGCATGGAAAGTCTATTTTTAGGGATGTTATGATGGATTCTATGACATTCTTTATGGTTGAAAGTGGGGTGAATCATTTTGAACATGAGAATCAGTTATTATGACATGTGTAAGAGGATCCTTACATTTGTTATTAATAGTTTATGATGCATGTAAGAGTATCTCCTATATTTGGTGGGTTTTTATGACAATTTGTGATGTGTATGTAAGAGGATATGTTTGGCATGTAGGGGTCAAATGGATTTTTACCATAGCTTTTTAGAACCTTGTTTTGGCCCATGGTAATGTTTTATGTTGCTATTTTGAGCCCCCAAGGGTCACGTCTTATTTTGAAGGGGTTATGTTGGCAGATTAAATGTTAAGTGGAGTCTGAGAGTCGTATTATAATTCTGCATTGTTGATAATACAAATTTTCATCTCTTCTTGGTGGTGTTTTCTCCCGGAAGGGTTTCTCCACATAATTCCGGTGTTATGTGTTGATCCGTTATGGTGTTCTTGTTTTCATTGTTATAACTATATATTATTTCGATTTGATAAACACAGATAAATCTAATTTTCAGTTTGATTTGAAGCTACAAATATTGTTGTTTACCTTTTCGTTTCTAACATTTTGGTACCAAAGCTTGGCCAGTTCTGTGTTTTGGGTGGTTGAAGGGAGGTTTTTTGAGGTTTTGTGGGAGTTTTAGTTGATTTTTTTTTTGAAGATTTGTGTTGATATCATGGCTGCAACTTCATCTCGTTTGGACACAGAGAAGTTTAATGGAATGGGTTATGAGTTGTGGAAGCTGTAAATGGAAGATCTCCTTGAACAAAGAGATCAATGGGTGGTTGTAATAAATAAAGAGAAGCTCGACAAACTTCCTGATGAAGGCTAGGAGAAGGTGGATAAAAAGGCACGAGGTACTATTTGGTTGTCTTTCAGATTCTATTCTTTTAAATGTTTTAAAAGAAAGGACTGCATATGCTTTATGAAATAGAATTGGTGAGATCTACCAAGCCAAAAGTTTCTCTTCAAATGAAGGAAGGTGATACAATAGCCGAGTATTTAAATTTCTTTAATTTAATTTTGAGACAACTAGCTTCTATAGATATTTCAATTGAAAAAGAAGATAAATGCATTATGCTTCTTTGTTTTTTACCTAATTCATGGGAAAATTTCATTCTTGCCATCACTGTTAATCTTAAAGACCCAAAGATGGATGCACTTTTTGGAGCTTTGTTGGCACAAGAAATGAGGAGACCGAGAAAGGCTATGGATAGTTCTGGTGATGTTCTCAATGTTACAGGAAGCCCAAAGAAAGAGGTTCGAAAGGAGATAAGAATGGGCCTAAAGACAAGTCTTAGGACATATCTAAAACTCTTGGTAAAAAGAACAAAGTGAAGTGTTGGAATCGTGAAAAGAGAGGACATGTTAAGAAGGAATGCAACAATCCAAAAAAACTGTTTGATTCTCCTACATGGAAATCCTCAAACTAAGGTGATGATGCTTTGATTTCTTCTCTTTAAGTTATGACTAAAGAACATTGGTTAATTGATTCAAGATGCTCATACCTACGACTCCTCAGAAGGAGTGGCTTTCCACATGAGTAGTATGGTGGAGGATAAATCTACCTTGGTGATAATTCCTCATACCCTATTGTTAGAAGGGGTAAGATTCATTGTTTTTTAGTGATGTTAGAATAAAATCTCTTTCAGGTGTTTTTCATGTCCCAAGTTTAGAAAGAAATTTAATTTCAGTTTTTATGTTGAATGATATGGGATTGCATGCAACATTTGACAAACATGGTTGCGGATTACAAAGAGGAAACTTGATAGTAGCAAGGGGGACATTGAAGGGGACTCTTTTTAAGCTTGAAACCATTGCAATTGTTAAATATTCTAATGCAACTGATTCTGAAAATACTTGTATGTTGTGGCACCGCAAATTGGGCCACATTAGTGAGAATGGTTTAAAAACCATTTTAACTAAAAAATTTTAGACAATTTTTCCTATTCTAATTTAAGTTTTGGTTTTTGTGAACATTTTTGTTTGGCAAACAAAATAGAAAATCATTTCCTTTAGGCAATAGAAAATCTAAGTGTAAATTGAAAATTATTCATTGAGATGTTTTTGTACCAATGGATATTAAATTGATTGGAAGATCTAGATATTTTGTTTCCTTAATGGATGATGTTTCTAGATACACCTGATCATATTTTATAGGGCATAAATACAAAGTTTTCATTAAGTTTAAAGAATTTAAGGCCTTAGTTGAAAAACAAATGCATTGCAAAATTAAGGTTTTAGGAACTGATAATGGAGGGGAATACTCTATTAAGGAATTTGATGAGTTTTGTAAGCATGCAAGAATTGTAAGGCAAAAAATTACTCCTTATACTCCACAACATAATAGATTGGTAGATAGGTTAAATTGGACAATAATGGAAAGAGCTAGAAATATGTTAAGTGGTTCATGGCTTGATAGATGCTTTTGGGCAAAAGCTGTAAATATTGCTTGTTACTGTTGGCATTAACCAGTAAGGATGCAATTGGGACATGGCAAAGAGGTGTTGTCATTGATGTCTAGGGATGCAAACATTGTTCAATCAGGAACGGGAACAGTTGACAATAATAGGTTAGTACACAGCTGCAATGAACAAGAGAGACTGGTTATGAATCCGGTGACACATAGTGAACATGAAGAAGTGCCGTGACCGAGTACTGTGAGATAAAGTTCTAACCGATCATCAAAGCAACCGGTAACCAAGGAAGGAGCAACCGGTAATCAAGGATTCAGAACAGTGACCGATAAAGTGTATAACCAGAACCAAGGAACCAAACCGGTATAGACAGAGAAAGGAAAAGTGACAGGTGATGTCTATGACCTGTACACTGCTTAAGGATGGAAACCGAGACTGTTGAACCAATGAAAGTCACAGTTGACAAACACTTATGTGACTCTTTAACCGGGATTTGTTGCACAAAATCCGGACGACTTTGTGTTTTAAAGAGGATCGATTCAAGGCACAATTAAAAGTTTTAATGCTGAAGAGTATGGCATTAAAACATGGAGAAATCTCAAGTAAAGGAAAGTATGTGGCACACATCTGTCGTTTCCTTTATAAAACAGGAAAAACATATGGCATGCATCTGATGCTTCCGCAGTGAATTGAGACTCAACTGGGTGATGGATCCGAAGGAGATCTTTGTGGAGGTCGCGCATGCAAAAAGCGGGAAGGACAAGAAGACTTTATTCTTCAACCTGTGAAGAATGTTGTTTGCCTTCATTCTGCCAAGAAGAAAAAGAGTGAACTTTTACGCTGAGAGAAGCTACGAGAAAGGTGAAAAGAAGAAAAAGAGAAGAGTGTGTAAGGAAGCACAACAATTTGTGGAGAGCACACCTGTGGTGCCTGGTGATGACTCTCAATTGAGAAGCGCAGTGATCTTATCAGGCTCAGTAAAGCCATTTCAAGAAGGTCAAACCCTATATTGCTCTCTAACAATTGCAATAGCAAAATCTCAGTATTTTGGGTGGACATTAACAGGTTCCTTGTATTAAATCCCTTAACTGGGTGACATCTGTGTAGATGTTTTAAGCCCTCTAACAAGGAAGGTTTTAACAGGCCTCATTTCTTAAATCCCTTAACCGAGTGGCATCTAACAGTGTGTTTGTAATTCTTTAACAGAGAAGGCTCCTAACAGGGCACACTTCAGAAGAGTGCAAAATTTTGTGAGGTTTCCTCACATTGTGGTTTTCTCCCGATTTGGGTTTCCATGTGATACATCTGGTGTTGTCTATTATTTTAATTTTGTGATAGATATTTCTGTGATAGAATCCCGTTTTGCTTACAGTTTTAGTAATATTATATCAGATTGGTTTTTTTAAGTTTTAGTGGGTGTTGATTCACCCCTCCCCTCTTAGCACCGGTTGGGACCATCAATTGGTATCAGAGCAAGGTACCTTTTCTAAGCTGCTTAACTGCAACAAGGAAAAGATCTAATGATGAGAAAGGAAGGACCCAAGTTTTCTAAGGAAAACTTCACCTTATGGTGCAACAGAATGAAGTTGTACATGAAAACCACCAGAGATCAATACTGAACTCATGTAATCAATGATTACATTGAACCCACCAGTACCTTGACAACTGATCAACAAAAGATCGGTAGTGAACACACAGCTGCAATGGATATGATAGCATGTACGCTACTTGATCATGTTTATGTAGACATTGAAAATCTGACTACTGCTTGCAAAATGTGGGCTAAGCTACAAATTGTGTATGGAGGTGATCCACATGTTCAAAGAGCAAAGGTAGAGAGCCTCAGAGGCAAATATGATCACATGAGGATGAACAAAGGAGAAGACATTGAGCACTACAGCAATGAACTCTATCAAAAGCGCTGGAGGAACATTGAGTGAGGAAGATGTGGTAAGCAAGATACTGAGGACACTAAGGCCACAATATGCTATATAGATCTCAGCCATACAGGAGCTCAGATCAGTGAGCGCATCTCAAGTCACTGTTGACTCTCTTATCGGTAAGTTGACTGCTTTTGAATTGAGTAATTATGATAACAACTTACCCATGTTAGAAGCTTCTTTTAAGTCCTCTATGAATATTGCTTCCACCAAGAAAGGAAGAGAGACTGATAATAGTTCTATCGGTAAGTTTGGAAATTTTGTTGAAAATCTACTCTCAGAAGAACTAGAGTAGGATGAGTTTGAAGCGCTCATCGCAAGGAGATTTCCAAGAGGAAAATGGAAGTACAAAGGGAAAATTCCATTAAAGTGTTTTTCTTGCAATAAGATAGGACACATTGCTGCAAGATGTCTAGAAAATGAAAATAAAGAAAAGTCCAACCGATTCAAGAACAAAGGAAAGGAGTGCTACCTTGCTGAGGAAGGTGTCACAGGGAATGAATCTAAAGAATCAGAAGATGAAATTGCTTTTGTTGCAATAAAAGAAGAAAGCACAGTGATAAGTGAAATGATACTTATCTCAAGATCTCATCAATGTGATGACTGGATCATTGATAGTGGATGCACTCACCCCGACTGGTGACAAGAACAAGTTCATCAGCCTGAAGCTTAATGATGGTGGATCGGTGACTTTTGGTAACAATGCTCCCTGTGCTATCAGAGGCAAAGGCTCAATAGCACTTGACAATGAAGTTGTATGCGAAGATGTGTACTGGGTGGAAGGACTCAAGTACAATCTAATGAGTGTGGCTCAATTAAACAACAAAGGATACATGTTGGAGTTTGGGCAAGGTTCTTGCATTGTCAAGAATCAATCAGGAGCTCATGTTGCCACCGATAGACAAAGTAAAGGGAACCTGTTCTACCTAAACTCAACTAAGGGGGTGTGCCTCATAGCTATGACAAATGAGGAGACAAAGAAAATCTGTCTCATAACAAAAGAGGACAACAATTGGTTGTGGCATAAGAGGCTTTGCCACATAAACTTTGATAGTATTGTCAGAGTAAGAAGAAGTCAGTCAAAGGGCTTCCTGATATTACAAAACCGGAAAGGGGTATGTGTAAAGAATGTGAGTTAGGCAAACTGACAGGAACAAGCTTCAACAGTAAGTCTTTTTCTGCTGAAAAAGCGTTGAATCTTGATCACACAGACTTGTGTGGACCTATGAGGACAAAGAGCTACTATGGAGACAGGTATTTCATGCTCTTTGTAGATGATTTTTCAAGGATGATGTGGACACTCTTCCTTAAAGAAAAATCAGAGGCCTTTCACATGTTCAAAATCTATAAGGTTCGAGTGGAGAAGGAGACCGGTAAAAGTTTGAAATGTTTGAGGTTAGACAGACGAGGTGAGTACACCTCTCAAGAGTTCACTCACTGCTGTGAGGAACAGGGGATAAAAAGACAGATCTCTACACCGAGAACCCGACAACAAAATGGAGTCGTTGAAAGAAGAAATAGGACTCTGATTGATTGTGCTAGAACTCTGATGATTCAGAAGGATTTTCCCCATCACTTCTGGAGAGAAGCAATTGGCACCGCTATGTATACACTGAACTAGGTTCAAGCTAAGAAAGGAACCGATAAGACTCCATACGAGTTGTGGTTTGGTCATACCCCAAGTGTAAGCTATTTCAGAGTTTTTGGTAGCAACTATTACATCAAAAGAGATGTGTACTCTGGCAAGTTTGAGCCAAAGAGTGATGTAGGCATATTTTTGGGTTACTCTACCAAAAGTAAAGCCTACCGGTGTCTGAATAAAAGGATAGGAAAAATAGTGGAAAGTGTCAATGTAAAGATAGATGAATATTCAGAACTGGGGGAAAAGAACAGTCATGATGAATCAGTCATTCACCAGGATCTTAATGCTAATAATCATTTGGAATTCAGTGAAATGATTGCTGCTAATGAAGAAGAACAGGTAAACAAAGAGTAGGATAATATGCTTGAGCTAGGAAGGGATCAGAACATAAGACCGACTGAGGGTGATGAACAGGAAATTGTTCATGACCTCATTGGAAATGTTGCTCAACTGGAAAACGAAGACCGGGACCATCGACCGGTTTTGCCAAGGTATGTCACATATCACTCCACTGATAACATTATTGGTGACAAACATGCTAATATTCTGACCAGGAGAAAGGCTAGAGAAAGTGTCTGCTTACTTTCCAGTATAGAGCCCAAAACTACTAGAGAAGCTCTGGAGGATGAGAACTGGGTCAAGGCGATGGAAGAGGAGCTTGAGCAAATTGAGAAGAATGAAACATGGACTCTTGTTCCTAGACCATAGGACAAGAATGTCATAGGGACCAAATGGGTGTACAGAAACAAGCTAAATGAAGAAGGAAAGGTGGTAAAGAACAAGGCAAGGCTAGTCTGCAAAGGATATGCACAGAAGGCAGGACTAGATTATGGAGAAACCTTTGCACCTGTGGCAAGACTAGGAGTAAGAATTCTACTTGCTTATGTTGCTCATAAAAGGTTCAAAGTATACCAGATAGATGTAAAGTTTGCATTTCTAAATGACATATTGGAGGATGAAGTCTACATAGAACAACCGGAAGGCTTCTCATCCACAGAGAAAAATGGTATGGTCTGTAAATTGAAAAAGACATTGTATGGGCTGAAACAAGCCCCAAGGGCTTGGTATGAAAAGTTACATTCATACCTCTTAACCATAGGATTCACAAGAACAAGAGATAACAACAATATGTATCTCAAGACTGGAAAAGAAGGGAACTTGATTGCTGAAATATTTGTGGATGACATCATCATTGGAGGAGATGACAAAATAATCAAAGACTTCGCTGAGGAGATGAAGAAAGAATTTGAAATGTCCATGATTGGAGCTATAAAATTCTTCATTGGATTGCAAGTTCATTAGCTAAAAAAAGGTATTTTTATTTCTCAGTCCAAGTATGTTAAGGAAATTCTTAAATCTTTTGGTCTAGAAGAATCTAGACCGGCTGGCACACCAATCATAACTAATTGCAAATTATCAAAGGAGGATGATGCTAAAGAAGTTAATGAGACATTGTATCGGTCAATGATTGGTAAGTTACATTATGCTGTGCATAGTAGACCTAATATTGTACATGCAATAGGCATTGTAGCCAGATTCTTTGCTAACCCAAAACAGACACACTTAATAGCGGTAAAGAGAATCTTCATATACTTATAAGGTACTAACGAATATGGTCTATGGTTTCCTCACAAAGGAGGTTTTGAGATAAAAGTGTTTACTGACGTAGATTGGGCTGGTAACATTGATGACAGAAAGAGCACAAGAGGAGGTGCATTCTTTCTTGGAGAGAGGATTGTGTCATGGACGAGTTAGAAGTAGAACTGCATTTCACAGTCCACAACAGAAGCTGAGTGTGTTGCTGCAACAATTAATTGCACATAGGTGATCTGGATAAAATAGATATTGGAAGGAATCTAAGAATAGGTACCTGACTCGATTGCAATATATTGTGACAGGACAAGTGCAATAAATATATCTAAGAATCTTGTCATGCACTAAAAAACAAAGCATATTGCTATAAAGTATCACTATCTGAGAGAGCAGGTGCAAAATAAAGAAGTGAAATTGGAATATGTTCCCACGAAAGAACATGTTGCTGACATATTCACAAAGCCTTTACCGAAGAGTACCTTTGAGTATCTCAAAGGTAAATTAGGGGTAGTGCCCCTTCTTAATCTTAAGTAATAGGACAAAGGTGTTCATCAATCCATTGAGCTTCAATAGAGGACTAAGTCTCATCTTTATAGGATTGGTGATAAAGAACTGCTGCTCGAAGGGGGAGCAGATTTCAAAAAAGGTAGTCACTTGACTAGCCTTTGGCATTATTGTCTAAGGGGGAGATTATGACCGGTGAAGGATGTGGACCGGTAAGGAGCGTTTTCCATCAATGCCAAAGGGGGAGATTGTTGGCATTAACTGGTAAGGATGTAACCAGTACATGGCAAAGAGGTGTTGTCATTGATGTCTAGGGATGCAAACATTGTTCAATCAAGAACAATTGACAATAATAGGTTAGTACACAGCTGTAGTGAACAAGAGAGACTGGTTATGAAACCGGTGACACAGTGCACAGGAAGAAGTACTGTGATTGAGTATTGTGAGATAAAGTTCTAACCGATCATCAGAGCAACCGGTAACCAAGGAAGGAGCAACCGATAATCAAGGATTCAGAACAGTGACCGATAAAGTGTATAACCGGAACCAAGGAACCAAACCGGGATTTGTTGCACAAAATTCGGACGACTTTGTGTTTTAAAGAGGATCGGTGCAAGGCGCAATTAAAGGTTTTAATGCCAAAGAGTATGGCATTAAAACATGGAGAAATCTCAAGTAAAGGAAAGTATGCGACACGTATCTGTTGTTTCCTTTATAAAACAGAAAAAACATATGGCATGCATCTGATGTTTCCACAGTGAACTGAGACTCAATTAGGTAATGGATCCAAAGGAGATCTTTGTGGAGGTTGCGCATGCAAAAAGCGGAAAGGACAAGAAGACTATTTATTCTTTAGCTTGTGAAGAATATTGTTTGCCTTCATTCTGCCAAGAAGAAAAAGAGTGAACCTGTAAACTGAGAGAAGCTATGAGAAAGGTGAAAAGAAGAAAAAGAGAAGAGTGCAAGGAAGCACAACAATATGTGGAGAGCACACCTGTGGTGCTTGGTGATGACTCTCAATTGAGAAGCGCGGTGATCTAATCAGGCTCAGTAAAGCCATGTCAAAAAGATCAAACTCTCTATTGCTTTCTAACAATTGCAATAGCAAAATCCTAGTATTTTGGGTGGACATTAATAGGTCCCTTGTATTAAATCCCTCAACCGGGTGACATTTGTGTAGATGTTTTAAGCCCTCTAACAATGCAGGCTTTAACAGGTGTTATTTCTTAAATCCCTTAACCGAGTCGCAATTAACTGTGCGTTTGTAATGTTCTAACAGGGAAGGCTCCTAACGGGGCGCACTCCAAAAGAGTGCAAAATTTTGTGAGGTTTCCTCACACCGTGGTTTTCTCCCGATTTGGGTTTCCACGTGATACATCTGGTGTTGTCTATTGCTTTATTTTTGTGATAGCTATTTCTGTGATAGAATCTATTCTACTTACAGTTTTAGTTATATTATATCAGATTGGTTTTTTTAAGTTTTAGTGGGTGCTGATTCACCCCTCCCCTCTCAGCACCGGTTGGGACCATCAGTTACTTGTTAAATAGATCTCTTTGTAAGGCTTTTGATATAAGACCTTATGAAGTGTAGACATGTAAGAAGTCGTATGTTTCACATTTATGGGTATTTGGTTGTGAGGCTTATGTGAACGTGCCTAAAGAAAAACGAACAAAGCTGGATCCAAAAGTTAAAAAGTGCATTTTTGTTTGATATGGTGATAATGTAAAAGGATATTAGTTATGAAATCCGCTAACTAATATATTATCTTTACTAGAGATGTGATTTTTAGGGAATTTAGTATTACTTTTGATCCCGAACAGCCAAAAGGAAAAGATAAGGAAAAAAGAGTGCATTTTGAAATTAAGCATGAAAGTGGACCTTAGGAAGAACAAAGAGATGGACATGAGGATGAGGAAGAAGATGAAGGTTTAGAAATAGTTACTGACCAAATTGAAGAACAAGAAGAGGTTGAGCAAGATCAAGAACAACAAGAGCCCCATACTCCTATTCTCATAAGATTCACAAGACAAAGGAATATACTTGATATATATAGCCACTAGATTTCCATTGTATATTTGCTTTATCAAGTACTGATGGCGAACCTATATCCTATAGGGAAGCTATTTTAGCAAATGATTGTGATTGCTAGCAACAAGCCATTGCTAGAGGAGATGATGGTATTAGAATCATGTGATACATGGGATCTTGTTCATTCACCCAAAGGAAAGCCATTGGTTGTAAACGGGTCTATAAAAAGATATTTGGACCAGGTGGTTCATTGAAAAAATAAAAAGTTAGGCTGGTAGCTAAGGGCTACTCCCAAAAAGAGGGAGTTTATTTTGTTGAGGTTTTCTCTCCTGTTGCTAAATTTTCCTCTATTAGATTGCTTTATCCTTTGTTGCAGCTAATGATTTTGAGATTGAACAAATGAATGTTAAAATTGCTTTCTTGCACGGGGACTTGGAAGAGGAAATTTATTTGCAACAACCTAAAAGGTTTTGAGGTAAAAGGAAATGAACACTTGGTTTGTAGGTTAAAACAATCTCTTTGTGATTTAAAGTAGTCTCCCTGAATGTGGTATCAAAAAATTGATTAATTTGTAATTAAGTGGAGTTTTGTTAGAAGTGAAGAAGATCGTTGTGTATACATTAAATGTGTTGATCATATTCTAATCATTGTCTTATATGTAGATGATATTCTACTGATTAATAATATAAGGCAATGGTTAGTGAGCTAAAAGCTCAACTTTTAGAGGCATTGATATGAATGATTCTGGAGCTGCAAGGTATATAGTTGGTATCAAAGTCAAAAGAGATCAAGTGAATGGAAAACTTTGGTTATTGCATAGTAAGAACGTTGGCACTATTTTGAACATATTTAATACGCAGAATCATAAACCAGTAAGAATTCCTTTATAGGTTGGCTCTAAGACTTCACTAGATATGTCTACTTAGAATGAGGATTCAAAGGATATGCGTAATGTGTCTTATGCTAGTGTTGTAGGAAGTTTAATGTATGTGATGGTTTGTAGTAGACCAGATATTGCACAAGCCCTCAGAGTTTTAAGCATGTTTATGTCTAACCTTAGTAGAGAACATTGGAATCATGTTAAAAGTGTGTTTCGATATTTGCAAGGAACTACTGATTATTGTTTAGAATAATTTTGAACTAATAGTGCGGATAAGGCATTAGACATACATGGATTTGTTGATGTAGATTAGGCAGGTGACTTAGATAGTCGAAGGTCCACCAATGGGTATGTGTTTACTTTGTTTAGAGAAGTAGTGAGTTGGATGAGTAAAAGGCAGGCTATAGTAGGTTTATCCACCTTTTAAGCAGAATACATGGCTGCTACCCATGTTTGAAAGGTGGCAATATGGTTGTAGATATTGTGTGTAGGTATTGGTTTAGATTGCAAGACAATTCAAGTTAATTGTGATAGTCAAAGTGAACTCATTAGCTAAGAATCCTATGTATCATGCATGAACTAAGCTTGTGGATGTAGAATACCATTTTGTTTGTGAGTTGATTGCAAATGGATAGATTGAGTTGCAGATTATCTCACCAAACTTGGGAGCACATAAAAGTTTACTTGGTGTAGAAAGGCCATTGACCTTATTTCTTGTTCCTAGTTGATTCCATGATGGTGTGATTCTCTTGGCTCTTGCAAGATATTTGACAGGTGGGAGAATGTAGGGAATTAATGTGTCTCAACCTTACCAATTCCATATTATGTATTTATTCTTATTTTTATGTTTTTCCATGGTTATTTGGCATTCATGTGATTAAATAATCTTGCTCCATAAGGGGCATAGGTTTAATTATTTGGGACTTTTGCCACATGTCGGTGCCTTAAAAATCAAGCTATTTGTTGTCAAAAGATGCCCATCAAATGGTATAACATGGAAAACATATTTTTAGGGATGTTATGAAAGATTCTATTATAACTTTGAGGGCTAAAAGTGGGGTGTATCGTTTTGGACGTTAGAATCAGTTATTATGACACCTATAAGAGGATCTTTACATTTGTTATTAATAGACTATGATGCATGTAAGAGTATCTTCTATATTTGAGGGATTCTTATGACAACTTGTAAGGTGTAATGTCATGTAAGAGGTTATGTTTGGCCTTAGTTACTAGATTCACACCCTGGGCCCTCGAACCGGGTCCGGGTCCGGCCGGTCCGTGCTGGATCCGCAAAGGGTCTTGTTGACATGAGTTTCCAATTTTCCAGTTCAGGGGCGGGAGGATTTATGCAAATATAACATTGAAGTATAAGTTCTTATACTTCAAGTTATACTTGTATAAATACTTTCAGGATATTTGAGATAGGTTCTAGCTTCATAGGAGTTAAGATGCAGATTCTAGATTTTGCTATGTTACCCGGGGACGCATTTCCTACCCTAAGCCCCACGTTTCCAAAACCGTCCCCGTTTCGGGGACTTTGGAACGGCCAAAAATGTTTCCAAGCCGTCCCCACCTAGGTAGGAAAATCGGAAACGCATCCCCGAAACTTCGGAAATAGTTGTCGTGTTTCCAGCTGGCATTGACCGTCCCGGGGATTGCGTAGCCGTTTCCCGTCCGTCCCGGGGACTGCTTGAAGTTTCCGATTCAAAATAAGATTTAATTCAAAAAAACAATAATTATTGGCGATTTTTTGCCCACTCGTGGGCCACATGCATTGGAAGTCATTAAAATAATAAAATATGTTATGTTTATCATAACATATGTTGAAAGTTTATTTTTTGGAAATCATTACAAACTTAGCATCCAACTATGACTGAAAATTCAAACTTTTGTTCAACAAAGCAGACCTGAAAATGATTGTAAATTATACTTCTATTTGATATTCATATCGCAGGCCTGGAAATGAATGCCACTGGGTTGAATTCTCAGATTGTTTCCAACTTTGATAATGCTCTGATAGCAGCAATAAGTGCCCAGAAATACACTGTTGTAGCTGATTACTGCCCAGACAAGATGGCTGCTACCTGTCTAGTAATGATTTGGCACAATAAATTCAATTCTTCTCCTATGTTCCTATTCTTAGATTTTAGTATTCTTAGATGATGATTAGATTTGATGCTATGTTCTATGCTGATTTGATGAATGGAATTGATAATTTTAAATTATGTTGCTATGATGAATGTGACAATGTTATGTAATTTTAAAATTCATGAATATATATATATATATATATATATATATATATATATATATATATATATATATATATATAATATAGCCGTCCCCTGCTGTCCCCTGTTTTGGCTAAAAAAAAAACTGTCACGGCAACCCGTTTCCCCGTCCCCCCATTCCCCCGTCCCGGAAACTCGGGGTAACATAGAGATTTTGGGGGTTTTCAAAAAATTCTAGACTTAACCAAATTTCAGGATTCAGCAAGCCTTCATCAGGGTTACCTGCCACAATCCATCATGGCTTTCTAGGTCAAACTGAAGCTGGCAAAAGGATTCTCTAAGGGTTTTAACTCGTTTTATAACAAATCACTTGGTTTCGACCCCATCTCTATGACAAACTTAGCTTAGCTCTCGCCCAATCCCAAACAAACATGACTTCCCAACAGGCCAAAATCACTCAAACCTCATTTGCCGGACTTAGGGACTTGAAAACAGCCACCAACAGAAACTACCTAAGACCTAATTATGAAGACTTTGACATTTGGCATTGATCAATGATCAAGCATCATAGATTCATACTATAAAATGATTTAGTTTTACAATTATGTATATTTCTCTTATTTTTTTGTATATATAATGCATACACACACACACACACACACACACACACACACACGAACCCATACAAATCATAATGGGATTTTTCTTTTCACGAATCCACGAACCAGATTCTCGAACCCGAATCTGTCCCTGAACCCGAGCTGGCAACTTAGTGTTTGGCATGTAGGGGTTGAAGGGATTTTTACCATGGTTTTTCATAACCGTGTTTTGGCCCATGGTAATGTTTTATGGTGGTGTTTTGAGTCCCCAAGGGTCTATATATTGAGGGGTTGAGTTGGGGACAAGTATGAGTTTTTTGAAGTCTTGTTTTGTAGGGGTTATGCTGCCGGATTAACGATTGAGTGGAGCTTGAGAGTTGTTTTGTAATTCTGTATTGCTAGTAATACAAGTCTTTCATCTCTTCTTGGTCGAGTTTACCTGAAAGTGTTTCTCCACGTAGTTCTGATGTTATGTGTTGATCTGTTATGGTGTTCTTAATTTCATTGTTATAGCTACATTATTTCCATTTAATAAACACAAATAAATCTGATTTGAAACTACATATATTGCTGTTTACCTCTTCTTTTCTAAAATATGTATCTATATATGTATGATGTATCTATGTATCTACATATGTGCATACATACATACATACATATGTATGTATGTACACACACACACACAGCTGAACCCAGCTATTTTGAACTAGAGAATTTTTTTTGCAATACTACCAAACCCAAACCCCAAACATGTACCTGACATAATACCTGAACTAGCAATTTAGTTCTTAGTATGTTTCTTGGCCCCTCCGAAAGCTTTTCATGCAGATCAAGTTTTCCTTGCACTTGAGGTTAATCTTTTGACCCACTGCATTGTCAAAGATTGTCGGTTCAGTTCTGCTGCTAATTACCACTCCCATCAAAAAATTGAGAAGTAACCAAGGATGAAATTAAAAACTAAGGATTTTATGCAACTGCTCTGCTTGACACTACCTGAGTTGGCTATCACAGCATCGGTTCATAGACCCAAAGCCCAAACAAAATGTCCTCCATACCTCATTTTCTCTAGTATAATTGGCCACTTTGGTTGTGGTCAAGCATAATTATTACTGTCCTGGATGCCCACTGTAACTTCAGTTATTCCTTGTCCACACTTGCTACTCTTGTTCCATTTTCATGTATGGAGCATGTGATATAAATTAGTGAAAAATCATGTTGTAACAAAATGCCCAGATGCATTGTACTTTGCTGCTTGACAGATGTAATAAAACTCATTATCTGTTTTCCTAATGTGGATTCATTTCATAACCTAACAAACGCTTACACGTTCAATGAAATCCTTTTGAATCTTTCACTAATAGTGCCAATCACCTAGAAAATGCATCGTAACTATCAGCAGCAGGCTTTGCCCCATACAAGATACACTAGCTCCGTACAAATTGAGCAGGGATAACTTTGAGAATTTCTTGGACAATAGTGGAGAGTTATTAATCAAGTGGGCCACAAAAAGCTTTTTGAAATGAAGGAAAATGAGATAGAAGAAATGTCTTTGTAGTCTATACTCAACATGTTGCAAGCTTGAAATGTAGCATGAAACAAGGACTTCCATATTGGAATACTTGTTTGATGGAGCAAAAGAATGAATTCCTGAAGCTTTTGACTAGCTAACTGAAGAGAAGCCTTGAAGCCCTACAAAGTGCTCAATCCATGATTATTTGCGGTGTTATTCCATTTGTATTTTTGCATATTAAATTTTAGGCTCAGTTTTGGGGCTCTTCCATAGTTTATGTATGCAAATTTTAGATTTTTTACATTAAGTTTTAAAGCATTTCTGTAGTTTAGGATTTTGGACATTGCATGTAGTATAATTCAAACCTACCCTAGGTTGAAGGGTTTGATTTCTTTTCCGTTGTATGCTGCGGTTATGGTTAAATGTCAGTGTCAGGGCTAGATATGTTCTTACAATGTTTATGAACCTTACCTTTATCATTTTAAATATTTTCTTTTCAAACAACCATATCTTCCTTTTTGTGGAAGAGTCTGTCAATACATAGCTATGTTTTCCTCTTAAAGCTTTTTAAAAGTTTCATACATTGGTCTACACAACAAATTAACTTCGTCATCCATACTTGAAACTCATGTTATACCTCTTGGTAAAATGATCTTAAAGTAATAATCAACTATGTTCATGACGTATAAAGATCTTGACAATGGATTCCATTGAGAAATAGAAATGATCTTGAAATTTCTATTAACCATATTGAGAAATAGATCCATTACTAATTTAATTGAAACTGAGAAACAAATATGTTGAAGAAGGGCTTTGGAAAACATAAGTTTAATGAAAAGTCATGATATTCATATAATTTTTCTTTTGTTTAATCTGTTATTATTTTTAAGCTCAATTAAAAGTTACAATATTGAAAAAAATAATATTATTATATTTGTAAATTACTAAAATTTTACCCAAAGTTTTGGTGTATTGAAGAGCAGTGGAAGGCAACATGTTACATAGAGGAGTGGCATGGTGTGATGAGCAGCGTAAAATTGCAGCTGGAAGCTGTGATGAAGGGTGTTCATTGGGAGTGCAAGAGCAGTTTGCCTTGCTGGCTCCTCAAGATGTGGTGCCGTCTAACAAGATTTCTTTGGCTGCAGATGGAGGCGAAGCAAATGTTATATCAGTGGTGGTGAGCACACGTGGAATTCAAATGTTTTTTCAAAGGAATGCCTGCAGCCTGCAGAGAGCTGGGAACTAAGGGAGGTTATTGTTGTGAAAAAAGGGCAGGATAAGTGTGCTGAAATGTTTGGAGCAAATATTAGGCTGCATGGTTAGAGGAAACGGATACAGCTCAGATTTAACAAAGAACATTTTGGTGTTATTCTAGAAGAGGTTAGGACCAGAATCCACATGGTCCTTGGTTGTGTTAACTTGGCTAACCCATATCATGGCTATGTGAACTTCTGCTGCCCGCCTTGCTGGCTCCTCAAGATGTGGTGTCGTCTAACAAGATTTCTTTGGCTGCAGATGGAGGCAAAGCAAATGGTTATATCAGTGGTGGTGAGCACATGTGGAATTCAAATGTTTTCTCAAAGGAATCCCTGCAGCCTGCAGAGAGCTGGGAACTAAGGGAGGTGATTGTTGTGAAAGAAGGGCAGGATAAGTTTGCTGAAATGTTTGGAGCAAATATTAGGCTGCATGGTTAGAGAAAACAGATACAGTTCAGATTTACCAAAGAACATTTTGGTGTTATTCTAGAAGAGGTTAGGACCAGAATCCACATGGTCCTTGGTTGTGTTAACTTGGCTAACCCATATCATGGCTATGTGAACTTTTGCTGCCATAAGGTGGCTTCTACTGGGAGATCTTACTTGGATCCCCCAAATCTTAACCCTAACATTGGATCTGACTATCATTTGGGGGTTGCTGCTAATGGCTCAAAATCTTCCTTGTAGCCTAGGAATATTCCCTCTTCCCTACTAAGTCTTCTTGGGTCAAATTGGACGAAGCTGTGGACGAGTCTATTGTGTTAAGGCATAATTTGATAGAGGTGGAATTTGAGGACTGCAAATCTGTGTTTTGGGTGACATTCATTTTATCGTTACCTTAGAGATTCCACAGTAGCAAGTCTCTGAATCACCCCTCACAGAAATTTCAAAACATTTTGAGCAGAAGGCTCTGGTCAACAGGTCTATGAGCAGATTCCTTTGGTTTTTGCAAGTTTTATTTCAATCGGAAAAGGACAGACATTATTCATAATTAGGGGCTTTGGATTTGAGGGTGTATGGAGTCTGCTTGCAAAACTTCGGTCTCCACTCTTTGTTACTTGAGAGGATTGCAGAAATCCCAATTTGGCCACATTTATACAGGTTACCAGTGAAACTGGAGAATATGAAAATGCTAAAGCAAATTGCAAGCTTGATTGACGATTTCATATAATTGGACACTTAAGTTGGTAGAGGTCAAAGGTTTTTCACATACCTGTCTGTGAAATTGGTCCTTTGAAGCCTCTGTTTCACTCTTTCTGTAAAAATTCGTCTGGGTTTCAGGGTTCAAACCATTGACTACAAAGAGATGCATCTAAGATGCTTCAGATGTAGGCAAACTTGTCACAAGATCATGTATTGTCCCTTTTCAAGTTTTTCAGTCAAAAAATTGATCTTAAATATGATTTAAAAGCAAAAGAACAACAATACCAGTAAACAAGTTATTTAGAGAAATCATAAAAAAATATATGAACATGGTTTTTGACGTTTTAGAATTGGACATGACAATGTTGATAAAAGAACATTTTTCCTTGATATGCCTGATTTGGCTACTGGTCAAGTGGGTCTGGTAGATCCATTTGGAATTTTGGATTTGTTATTGAGAAAGATACTTGCCCAGAATGTAAATTAGTAAAGGCAATGCTTTACGGTCCGTCACTATTAGAGGTTATCCAAAATCATTCTGGAATTTCTCAGCCAGAATCTTTAGCATTGAAGATTGCTAAAAGAAGAAATGAAGGAAAATATAGGTAGAAAGGTGTCAGGGAGAAGCTCTGGCAGCAATAGGTAATGGGGGTCCCAGTCAGATGAGAGCTTTGTCTCTTTTCTCTTGACCTCTTTGAGCAGGGGATCTTTTTTGAAAGTTTGTGGTTGAGGAAAGTTATGTGCTTTCCCATAGCGTTGGGTGGGTTTATTGTTCAGCCTATTCCAATCTAGTCATTAATGCAAAGGGAGGATGTTTGATAGATTCTTTTCTTTAGCTTCTTGCTAACTTTAGTAGTTTTTTTGTCATTGAAACTGGGATCCCTCGTTTTAGAGATTGTTATTATTTATTCTAAATTACAAATTTGTTTTGTTTAATCTGTTATAGTTTTCAATGAATATATGCTCTCTTGTGCGAGGTCTACAGCGTGGTCAAAAGATCTCAATTATAGTCAACTCCCTAAGAACTAGAGAAATAACTTCCGTATACAATTCTCTAGTGGGCACTAATGGCAAGTCAATTGAAATCTAGCGCACATCATGACCAACTCATCTTTCATATTACAAGTTGTGGTCCAGTCAAATATCATTATTTTGTTGATATCCCTCACTAATCGACATAATGCAAATTTTTCTAAAGCAATATTGAGGGTTGTTTTGTTTGTGAGAAATTTTAGTCTGCCCATTGTGCATAAAGATTATATCATGTAAACTTTATTTTTTTTGTTTTGTTCTATATTCATGAGAAAGAAACTTGAAAGTTAAATTGCATGAAGCCTATATAATTATACAGAAAGAGATTGATCTTGTGATGCCCATATATGGATATTATCACGTCCCTTCTACAAGCCATGGCTTAAGTTTGAAGGTTTGTGTATTTCATAGGTGTAATGGTCAAAATTGGATCTCTTGCAATTTTCTTTAAATTTTGGACTCACTTCAGCCTATTAATCTTAATCTTTAATTCGATAATTAGTATGTAAGGACAAATATTTCATGTGGAAGCTGCAAAAAAACTTGATCTTAGATTTTGATTGTATCTTCACTCATTCCCACACTTTGGACTTGATTCTCAATTTATCTATTTCTTATCTTGGATAGTGCCACATAACTCTTTTTTTAATCTTTTGACCATATATATAATATATGTAGTTTTCCCACCTTCTGTAAAGGTAAATAAAGGTCCCTAAACAAACCGTAGAGAAGAATAGAATATTTGTGAGGTGTGGTAGTAGGAGATTAATAAGGAAAGGACAATTTATAGGAGATACCCCTAAAGGGACATAAGTGTTTCTCTCATATAATAGGTGAATGCTTACTATGAACATGACTTTATTTATTCTCAAGAAGGTAAAATACTATGAACATGACTTTATTTATTCTCAAGAAGGTAAAATGCTAAATTGTGAATGGATTGGTTAAGGAAATGTGAACACGTATCAGCTATCACGTTTCCTTTAAGTTCTAGGAATCAGTGAAAAATAAATTGGCTCTCTTAGATAAGTACTAATGATATGAGTAGCACAAGAAAAAGGAATAACTTGAGAGAATAAGAATGAGATTAATACATATTAAGGACCAAGAATAAACATATGGAGGTTAGTAGTAACATCGACAAAATAGAAACAATCAACATATGGAGGTTAGTAGTAATATCGACAAAATAGAAACAATCAACTTGCAAAAGAAAGAGATTATAGGAATTTTAGTGGAAATCTTACATGACAAAAGTGTGTGATACAATCATAAGAATTTTGCAAGGGCATAAACTTCAAACATATCAATATAGGGTGCAAAGGGTTATATGAGAAATGTTGTCTTAGTAAGGATGATGTGTTTAGTAATCTCCGATCTAGGGTCCTACTCTCTTATAGAATAAAACATACATGTAAGAGGAATAATGTGGGAAACTCATTTTAAAAGAGGATTAGGCAAAACAATGTCATGTTTGGGTCAATAAAAAAAGTGGCTTGGTGCCTCATTTATTTGCAACATTTCCAAAAAATAGAGGAAGAAAACAAGAGGCTAGCTTAAAAATAGAAGAAAAGCACACAAGAGAACAATACAAAAAATAAGTCCAAAAAATGCAAGTCAACATGAAGAGGGCATGAATATCGTAACGTCTTAAATCATTCCCAAACATCATAGGAAAGGTGTGTTAGCATGTATCCCATGGGTCAATAATCTATCTATAATAGTGGGGAAATGATGGTCACAACTATAAAGATATTAAAAGAGCTATGTATACAAGGTAAAAGGCATCACTGACTCCTGTGAATCCTTGTCGTTCAACATTTTTATCATTTCTAATATTATTATCAAGATATGCAATAAGTTGGGTTACTGACATGTTGGAGGATGTAAAAACAAATGAAAATAGGACCTTAATTATTTTTTAAAATTTGCTACCATGAGGAGAACATGGCTGTGGCAAGCATGATTAATATGGTGGTTGTCATTGAGTTATAAAGAGTTATGATATGCTTAGGACAAAGAAAATTAATATGTAATACAAGCGCTTCCCTAGATGATGTAGAGTAGAAGAATACATGATGGGATGTTGATAAATATTGGTAGATGTGGGAAGTATAGAGGGAGTCCGTAGTCTTAAGAAGGTTCTACAAGACCAATAGATATAAAAGAGGATGTCATGGTGGAAGTAGAAGTATTAGTAGTTAGGGGTTGATGTCGAAGTGCTTTCTAGGGGAGATGCAAATGTTGTTGATGTGGAGGTTGAGTTGGAGAAAGGAATAAATTTAGAAGAATTTCCAAAATGGGAAAAATGGTAAGAATGAGATGAGAAATGGTGGGAGTGGAGGGGAGATGAGAAATTTTAGGAGTGGGAAGCAAATGTGAAAAAGAAGGGCTAAGAAAACAAGAGCATAAGGAAATCATAGAGGAGGGGAGCAAGAGCGAGAATGGATTCAATGTTTATTTCTAGATAAAATGGAAGGAGGGAGGTGATGTATATTTTGCACACTTGGATGAGGTGGTGTAGGTGGGGGATGGGAAGGAGTCCTACCTTGGGGATGAGAAGGGGGAGGATGACATTAGTTTTGAGGGTTTAGTTTAGCATACATAAGAGGGGGAAGTTGGACATATGGGGCTTGTGTGGTATTATCAACAAAAGTAGGGGAAGGAAGGTCACATATAGAGATGTTCCATTGAGGCTAGAGATTTGGAGCTTTTGTAATTTTTGGGTGGATGACAAGGTGAGATTACATTTGTATTGAAAAGCCTTTTGTTCTACAAAATCTTTTATAAATCACTCATAACATCATGACAATTTTATGGGGGAAATTTAGGTTTGGAGATAAAGTAGTTAGTGGTAAAGCTTATAATTTAGATGTTGGTTGTTGACCATAATATAGAATTGTAACCAAATCATTCTAATGGGTGAATTTGACACATTGATGGAGAATAGAAGGGATGATTGTCCCTTTTCTATCCAAGATGACTCGAGAATAGGACAAAATCTATGTGAGGTGGGAATAATGCAAGCCAAAGCAAGCAATTCGCTCAGGCCAATTTTAGTGGAAGGATGATGCATCATCCTTAGGGACACTCAAGATTTGCAAAATTCATTTAAAGTGAGTGTGTTTAGAAAATACTTATTTATTATGATATTAAAGAGACAATTTGGGTCAACTAAAATACTCTGCTAATGGCCACAATTACTGACCCCTTCAATATACTGAGGGCCATGAGGAAACCCGTGAGTGAGAAGGGCCCACTTAATATCTAAAAGTGGTTAGAAGGATAGTGCTTTTTATGACAGGGTTGTATCCTATTGGCACATCTTAATGTTGGCTACATCACAACATTGACAAGCCCTTGTGCTAGCTAAGGGGATCAGGCTAAGTAATTGATCTTGTAGTGGTGCAATTGCTTCTTCATAGTCTTTCATGAAACAAATAGACATTTCTACGTATCACCTTTGGATAAGTGATATCTATTTGTAATTTTTGCTATTATGGCTTGTTGAAGTCATTACATCCATGCCTTTCATGATTGCTTGGGAAAACCAATGATTTGCAAGAGGACAAAACTTAACTCGAGGAATATCATATCCATTATTAGGATATTTTATCAGACTGGAGCATCCCATTGATTCTTGCATAACATAGATTTCCACGAATGAGGTGAAAGAATTGTATCTATTAGGAATAAACATGGGATTGAAGATTTTAGTATATTCTTCAAATGCATTTAGGCACAAAGTAATGCTATTGATAAACACATATTTAATATTTTTCAACATGTTCATATTTTTTTTTTCGTCTGCATCATTCCTTGAAATACTTGTATCTTTCACTCACATAATAGGCAGTTTGAGCCTGGACAGTTGTTTGTTGACAAAGGAAGAAACATTCTGCAACCTCTTCTTCTCCATCCAATGGTTTAGGTGTGTTGTCTACCCATACTTGATGTGGGTTACTAGCCCATCGACTAGTCTGTTGTCGATGGTCCTTGTGTGACCTTCTTGTATTTTGTTTCTACTAGCACCTTTGCTTTTGTGCTATGGTTTTGACCCCCTTCTTAGGTTGCTTTAATAATAAAAAACAAGTAACTACATATATTACATTTGTTGTGTTTTTGAATTAATACAACCAACCATATATTGTCTAAAGCATATGTATATAAATACAAGTAAATAAATTATTTTATATATTTATCTAATTTATTAGCTTTTTATTTCCTATGATTAAATAAATATTTATTTATTCAATTATCCATTTTTCCACTTCCCCTCCCTACTATTAATTAAATACATATATTTATTTAATTAATTCATGATCCTTGTTTTCTAATTCCCACCAGTCATCTGGTGGTGGACTTTGTATTAAGTGTAGATGTTGGCATTTTGTTTTTATTCTCTATACTGCTTCAAGTGCCATTAAAAACCAACCTTCCTTGGATTCCTTAAGATGCTCTTGGATGGCTTTTAAAAAAAAAAACTTTTGCAGGACTTATAAAAGGGTGAAACATAATTCAAACAACCCAAAAATCTTTGAATCTTCTTTTTATCTTGCAAAATACAAGAAATTCCTGATTTTTTTTGGAGAATATGGGGTTTTAGGCTCATGCTTCCTTTATTTTAATGCAATCCTAGAAAATATATTTGTCTCTTGCCAATTACCACTTTTTAGCTGGTAAGCAAATCCAATGTCTTGTTATAACTGCATAAATTTGTTCCAAATGCTGCAAATGGTTAGATTCTGAATCGGAAAATATAGTTATATCATCTAATATGTATTGCACAAAAGTATTTTAGATTCCTCAAAGCATGATCCATTCACCCTTGAAAATAAGCAGGTGTAATGTATAGTCCAGAAGTCCACTAATATATCTCAAGGGGATTGAAAAGGCAATTTTATATTTATTTGCTTTCTTTATTTAATTTACCCCAAGTCCGACTTGCAAACTTGCAGAAGACCTTTTTGTTAGTGGCTCTTTTAATCTAAGTCTACACTGAATGATATTAGGTAGTTGAAAGGAAGGATGATATCATTAATAAGTTCATAAGTAATATAAAATCTCTTTTTACCTCTGTCCTTTTCATCTCTTTTATTTACCAAGAAGGCTAGACATGAAAGATGACCTAATTTGAAGGTCTCATTAAGTATGTTGGTTCATGTGGTATAACAAACAATATTCTTCTTGTTCATGTGACTGGAATTGCAAAGGTTTCATAATACAACAATCCATTTCAAATTGCTATTTGATTCCATTAAACAATTCTTTTTCTCCCTCTTCTATTAATTATTTAACTGATTCTTTATGTTTAGTTTTCACAAAGTTTTTAAATTTATGATTGACAATTTTAGAGTTGGGATATAAATTTGAAGATTTTAATGTCTCATGTATATTTTATGTTTCCAAAACCGTAATGGCTTATTTTTGTGAGGAAAAGATATCCAAGAAGATCATAATCTTCTAATTCATTATATTCAATAAAATCACTATCACAAATTTTTCACATATTTTCAATATGTATATCCTGAGCATACCTACTCATATTTATCTTTTCTCCATCAATAGAATACATGAAGGATCTTAGGATGATGTTTCTTGAAGTTAGGAGGAATTGCATTTGTCTTTGCAAATGGCGTTGAACATCTTGTATCTACAAATGCATCCTTTGGAATCTTGGAAAACAAAAACTAATCTTGTTGTAGTTACCATTACTAGCCAATAGGAAAGAATATACTTTTTAGAGCCTTTTTTGGGATAACTTTTCTCGCTTTTTGTTCAAAATTTTAATTATCACTTTAATAAGGTATGTAGGGAACTTTAGAGGAGGAAGATGTGGAAGGAGAGTGGAAAGAAGAAGAAACATGATTTTAGACATTATTTTTATTTTATTTATCTAGTAATCACACAAAGTAGCCCATAGATTCAAGATGTTAGAATAATTTTTTAATGTTGATTTCTTTATGATCTTTAGATGGAGGTTGTTGATGAAGGTTCATTGTATTTCAATATTCATTAGAAAAAAATTCATTTTAGGTATGATACATTAAAATCACAACACAAAGTCTCTCGCATGCTTAGTGAGACCTTGCTTAAAATGTGTACAATTGGTGAAATTTACTTCCTAGGCAATTTGGCCTTGGATGAGGCTTGCAAAAACTTATGCATGTGCATTGAAGTTCTTAATAGAGATATGAGGGAGAGTATCGAACCATTCCAAGGTGTGGTCCTAAGCATATGAGGAAAGGGTTTAGCTATGACATGATTGTTGTAAATATAATTAATGAGGTTGTATTAAATGACCACACATCAATGGTAGGATCGCCTCCATCATCATAAAGATAAATAAGGGGCCACAAATGTGGAAAGAAAATGATGAGCAAACAGATTAGAGGAATGATAATCATGATGGAGGTCCATTATGAATTCCTAAGAACTAGAAGGAAGGGTGTTTAATTTTGACAAGTATTGAAGATGGCGTAACACATGGAATAGTAGAATTGTGAAGAGGAATCCCTACATCCATTATACTTTCCTTTAACACAACACTAAATAGGGTGTTAATAGGGTGTTGTTGGGGGACAAAGAATCACTTTGGAACTAGGGTCTTTAATGTTTTATAGATCTAAATTTCTCAATAGGTGTCCCTATAGATTTATAGACTCCAAATCTATTGTTGGACATTTTTTACTTATTGTTGACCTCCTAGAATGCAAGCTTATGTATTGGGGGACAAAGGAAAGGGAATGGTTGTTTAGTAGATCACCTTAGCTATTCCCCTAAATCATTTATTCCAACCTCAACAACTTATCCAAATATAATAATGGTGTGTGTGATTTGTAGTGAAATATTAAGTGATGAGTGCAAAAATTGTGATGAAAGGAAACACTAGGGGTTTCACTATGCTAGGAATATGGCAAGTGGCCAGTGCAATTTTTTATAATAATTTGAAAGGGATTTGGATTATTAATTTGTGAGTATATATGGTAAGGGATGCATGGAAGACATGTACGTTGTTTTAGGGTTTTATGGAGAGTAAGTTGAAGAAAATGCTAGGTAAAGAAAGAAGAGAGGAATGCAAGATAATTGGGAAATATTGAGAACAAATGGAAGAAGACTAATGAGAGTGGAACTTGCAATATAAGATTCTAACGTGGCTTCCAACACTCACCAACTTTCCATAATAGAAGATAATAAAGAAAACTTAGTGCAACAAGAGCTTTTCTAATTGATGTGTTCTTTAGTTTAAATTAGGTAATCAAGCCTTTTATGTTGAAAGGGATTCAATTTTGATCATTTGAAGTGAAATTCGGGAAACAAGGGATTAGTGCTTCTAGTACTTGAAAGTTAGAATGCATTGAGCTTGCTTGAAACACTGGCATTTGAGTGTTTTTTGTGCTATATTGTGCTATAATGAATATTTTCCCTTTGATGAGTTTTGTTTGAGATTTTTACAATAGGATGTAGATGTAAAATATGTCTGTGGGTCATTATGGATTAGTCTACAACTTGGTGCAAGGCTATAAAGTAAATTTCTCTAAATACAACTATGAAAACAATAAGTAGAATGAGAGCAATGACATAAGATAGAGATCAAGTATGTAATATTTGACCTTATAATATTATTTCTAATAAATCTAGGTAGGGTTGGAATCCACTCTTGTGTGCCCATTATTGCTTTATTTATCTATGAGGGCATGGGCTTTTCTTTGATATCTTCCCTCTTGACTCGAGGGTTTTGATGCTTAGGGTTTCTTCTTGTAGTCTTAAAGTAGACCATTTCAAAATTTATATTACATCAAAAACATATTATAGATTCCTTTACTTTTAAGGAACGACCATTCTCTTTGCTATTATGACACCATAGGCAATCTAGCATCTTTTTATTATTTACCTTTCTCATACATTACCTAGGGTTTCGCACTAATGGTCTTCTTTATATTGTGTTTATTTGTTTCCACACCATACTCAAGAGGTTCATAATATTGTTTACACATTCCTTCCTCTTCTTTACCTTGTTATATCATGTTTCTACAATGGTGGGTAATCCTTACATTTTGTAATCTCTCTCTCTCTCTCTCTTTCTCTCTCTCTCTCTCTCTCTCTCTCTCTCTCTCTCTAGTGTGCATATGTCCAATATTATTTATTGTTGTGTGGGACCTAGAGTGGTCAACAAAGGATCCTCTACCTTTCTTCTAACTATCCATATATTCCATGAACTCTTTCACAAAATGATCAATCAACTTTACAAACTCATTAGAAGATGACTAATAAAGAGCCTAAAGTGTTGGTTTGTGGTGACTGATCAGGCAAGTACTGTACACTCGCCATGTATCATGGGGTTCTTTGGGGTTAACTCATCAAATATTTCCCTAGGTTGACACATCAAGTATTTTTTAGGGTTAATTTGTTAACCGACATAATTCTTGTTGAATTGGATTGGGGTTAGGGTTTTCAAAATGATAATTTTGCAGCTTATTGTAGCGATATTGAGTTGCAAGGGGATTGTAGATTGTAACAACTTGAAATTACTGGATAATAAGATTGGACTCCCTGTTTGGTGGACATAGCCCAAGATTGGGTGAACCACGTTAAATCTTTGTGTCTTCTTGTTCTACTTTTGTGTGCTTTATTCCTTTGCATTATTGGTTATATTTGCATGTAACTATTAGATTTCTATCTTCTAATCCTAACATAAAGGACATGATCCAATTTAACAACTTAAAAATACTATTGGCAAAATGATATGTTTTCCTGCTTCCACTTTGTTTTTTTGAATGACGAGGTTTTTGGGCCCGATTCTTCCCTTCCCCACGCTGTTGCAGCTAGGAGGACCCTTGCTACCGGGAACAAGCTTTGCATTCTAGGAGGTTCCTCCCCTACTGGTTGCACCCTTGTTGCAGTTGCCGAGAAAGGGCTTCGTGCTCCTGGGGTTTTGGCCTCTTTGTTGATGACCCCTTTGTTGGTTGCTGGATCTGGGGGCCCTTCTCCAACTTCTGCTCCCTTCTCCTCTTCTTCTCTTTTTGATGTGGGTGTTATTTCTAATCCACAACTCTCGTGGCTGGGTCTTTTTCCAAGGTTGTTTCCAAGATGAGTGCATGCACTACTACATTTGAGGCCATATTCTGATTGCTATCTGTTGGATTTGCAATGCGTATTTGTCGACACTTCGACATATGTGTCCATTGACACTTTTTCATTGCAAATTGCTAAGAATGTGATAACCATCAGTATTCCGACATCATTTTCTGTCAGAACTTGCCACATTAATAGAAACTTTACTATGGAATTTCATACGGTATATCTATCGGAACTCTGACAAACCATGTGGAAGTCTCGTCGAAAAACTTTGTTGAAAATCCTGTCGAAATTGCGACGCATATGCAATGATTGTCTGACAGAAAAACCTGTTGGAGATATAGCATTCCCGTTGTGAATATCTATCGAAAAGGGGGTCTCTCCAACGTTATATTTGTCGATATGGTGACGGATACGCAATGACTATCCAACAGGACAACCCGTCAGATGTATAGCAGTCTCGTCGCACATATCTGTCAAAAAGGGGTACTCTCCGACATTATACCTGTCGGGATGATGATGGATATGAAGTGAATGTTCGACAGGAAAACCTGTCGGATGGATAGCATTGTTGTCGAAATAATTTTCATTCTTGTCGAAAAAGCGACGGATATGCACATTAAAGATAACAAAGTTCAAGAGACCATCATAGTTGGTCTCTTTCTTTGGTCTATATTATTGACAAAACGGTTTACCTTTCATTAGCTCATCAAATGCAGGGATTTGAAAGAATTTAATAAAATATTTCCCTGATAACATATATTATTTAAGTTGACGTTGCACAAATTTATCTACTTTGCGCACTTGTAGACTACGAGGACAACGATAAAAAAACATCTCCTCCCATGGCCTACATTACTCAAGCTATGGGAGGGGATGTTTCTTTATAGCTATTCTTGTAGTTTACAAGTGTGGGAAGTAGATAAATTCGTTCAACATCAAACTAAAATAATGTACATTATACATGAAAATATCATCTATTAAATTCTTTTTGATCACTGCATTTGATGAGATAACGAAAGGTAAAATATTTTGTTAGTAATATGGACCAAAGATGGAGACCAACTATAATGGTCTCTTGAGCTCTGCTATCTTTAGTCCTAGCTACTTGGTAAGGCCTAGAAGACTTATACCCATCGATCGTCAAGAATAATCACCACCTTGCCTTTATGTACATTGCACAGTATCCAATATAAGAGAAGGCAGAAAATATGAATGGATAAAAGAAATGAAAGATACAATAATATTATCTTGTTGTTTACCTTCTCATAATTGATCCCAGTATCGCAAAAACCTTTTACACTTGTGCAACTCATCAATACTGGAGGCCTGAAGTAATTTTATACGATCACTAGCACATTTCGTGCATGGATGAGAAACAATATCCAAAGTTTCTAGATTTTGAGAAGAGGTATGAGTGGAGGCCAAAGAAGGGATTTTTGTGAAGGTTTTATAGACGTAGGTTACTAAATCATCATCTCTGCACTGGTACTCAATCTGGAAACCCTCGTCCTCACTTTTGTCCCACCTCAGCTCAATAAAGAAGATAATCTCTAAAATTTTAGACATCTAGCAAATCTCCAAAAAAATCCCTTCTGGCCTCCACTGAATATACGTCTTCTCAAAATCTAAAAACTCTCCATCATTGATTCTCATCAATGTACGAATAAAATTGTGAGAAAATTTTTAATCCCTAATTCAATCTTTGACAAATAAAATTGTGACAGAACACTTAAAGAATATGGAAAGCTCACAATGTTTAGAGACACACTTGACTCCAAGTGCCATGTACAACAAAAACAATTTGTCCAATTTGGATAGTAAGTCTAATTTAACTAAAATGACAACCATAGCTAACACAAGAGGCTAACCTATTTTAAATATTCTTCACTTTCTCAAACCATAGTTTATGATACTTAGTTGCTCCTCCATAAGAATTTATGCAATCAATGGTTCTTACATGAGTCCACAAGAATAGCTTAGTAGCACAACAATTATAAAATAAACATGTCCAATATTATAAATAGCATTTGCTTTCACTGAAAATTGTTTCTCAAACTCACCCATTTGTAGGAAAAGGGAAGTAGTTGAATTATTTTCTCTTGCTATATTCAAAGACCTCCTTCCCCACAACAAAGTGTTGGAATCATTTACCCTTGCACCAAAAGCTTGAACTATCAATGCCCGATACAAATGCTAGATTTAACCTGATCCATGGGAGGCGGTTAAGCCATGTCACGAATCTCCAAGGAGGTGCTGACCACCAAGTCAACAATCTCCCCCTCAGCACTGATTGAGCCTTCAGCACCCATTGAAGGGAGACTTGAACCCGTCACCCAAGGCTTTGATACCAATTGAAAAATGGAAAATGCTGAGAGGGGGAAGGGGTGAATCAAAATTTAGAACTTTAATGTAGATAAAAATAATTTAAGACACACATGCACATCACGAGAAGAGACACAGGTTTTTATCACGTGGAAAACCCAAGACGGGTTAAAAAACCATGGCGCTACTAAACAGCTGGGCAACAACCCCTTCTTTACAAAGAGCTAGAACTCTTACAAATATACTTCAGAACATGCTCCAACTTGTCTTGTAAGTCTACAACCTTACCCAAACAAAATTTGCTCAAAATGAGACCTAATGAACTCCGTGTCTTTACTGAAATGTAAGGATTCGTAACTATAAGAACTCATAGCAGGTGGATGTAATCTAAATCTCCTCTCAAGACTGCTCCCCCACAAAACTGTCTGTCACATTCTTCAAAAATCAAACATTCACTTAATGACTGATTCAATTTAAACTGTATCTCCGTATCACAATCTCTATCCTTTGAAAGTTTGTCAACATCCCATTCAATGTCTCATCGTGAGTTCCCTTTTGTGCCTTGCCTGATAATTTTTTCTGCCTTTATAGTCAATCCCTTAAACATCTGCCACTCTAATTTTCTATGCATGTATTTTCAAAGTTTTTTTTATCACCCGAAATTAACACGTTGTGCCTTCACTCCAAAAATTGCCACACCCGTAGACACCTTGCCTATATGTCTGTGATGTCTACACTACAGTAGTCATCATTTTTGCTGTTCAAGAATAGCAACATTTTAAGTCTGCTCTCATTTTTTATGCATGCGGTTGTATATCCTATTCAATACTTTTCGATAATAATCTTTGCAGCTCACACTCCACCTTACCAGTTATTCATGCTTCTCAGACCAAAACCTTGACCCCAATATCTCCATACCTCCCCTTCTTGTCTTCACATGATGATGTTTTTTAATCTCTGCCAAATTTTTTTTCACAATATCTTAGAGTAGTGTTCTCATCTTTCTTTGTTTGAAATCTACACATCCTGCAGGGAATCAAGAGTATTGACTATGCACCAAACCGTTGTTTCATTGATGTGTTCTTTTTCAAAATCCTGTACTCACGAAAAATGATACTCAACATCTTTAGCACCGTTACACTTCAACCAACCGCAATTTACTTAGTCTCGATTATTCAAGACCCATGACACACGTCTTGATTCCTCTAATTCATTCTGTTCTGACACACCCTGCCGTTCTCTGCTTCGCACTACTTATTTTTAATACATCCCGATTCTATTATGAAAGGAAGCCACGCATATTGGATTCCCGACTGTCACCGCATAGATGATCCTCAATTCCTCTTCTCAGACTTGTCACATTTTCTAAGACTAAACCATTTGTTTTCTATAACCCATCTGTTACTATATGTCCGTTTCCAATTTAACGTCAGTAACTGACTTCCACGCACACGAGAAAATGAAGAGACGGTCATACAACTGCCTAGTCGCGACACATGACACAGGAAGATGATAGTGAGAGTGTAACCGTTTTTATAAAAGACCCACACAATTGCAAATACTAGTATTAAAAAATGTTATTCCCTGTTACAGCTCGGTGATTAAAAAACAAGGAATTTTCGCAGGTAAAAAGCCACTGTTCAATGTCAAAAAAGTTTAGAGAGACAAAAAGGAATAGGAACAACTCATCCAGCATGCCGTGTTCTTAGAGTTAGATTTCGGGAAAAGTTTTGAATACACAGTGCCACATAGATGCAAACATAGTCATGTACCCGAAACATGTTTAAAATAAACACAACACTTGTTAAAGCACATAAATGTAACACATTTTTATTTTGCACAAATTTGCATCATCACTGAAAGAACCGGCCACCCTGCAGACCAAACTCGGTTGACTGAGCATCACCACGAGAAGCATCATATGACAAAAAATGCAACAATCTCTCCCTTTTTTTCATTGATGGCAATATAAAAAACTGAGCCAAAAGAACCATCAGAAGCACTGAACCAGAGCCAACTCCCCCTGAATTGCTGGACAAAGAGAACCATATGAAACACTAAACCAACTCCCCCTGAATGTCTACTCCCCCTTTGACATCAATGACCATTAAACTGAAATACAATTGTAGTCCTAAAGATATAACAATGAAGAACATCTATTGAAAGTTGACCTTTCATTAAGGTGGAATAACACCAAGCTTGGTTTGAAGATACTCGAAGTGATCTCGGGGTAGAGGTTTAATGAACACATCTGCAACTTGTTCCTTTGAACAAACATAGTTCAACTTTACAATATTATTAGCAACCTGCTCCTTCACATAGTGATATTTGATTGGAATGTGCTTGGTTTGAGAGTGCATCACCAGATTTTTTGAAATATCAATGACACTTGTGTTGTCGTAAAAAATGCAAATAGGATCAGTAAATTCAAGCTTGTAATCACAAAGTATTCTTCATCCAAATTACCTAAGTGCAACAAGAAACTGTTGCAACATATTCCGCTTCAGTGGTGGATAATGAAGTGCAAGATTGTTTCTTGCCAAGCCATGATACCAAGCAACCACCTAAAAAGAAAGCACAACCACTAGTACTCTTCTTGTCATCCACGGAGCCACCCCAATTTGCATATGTATAGGCTGTAAAAAGAAAATCAGAACCCTTTGGAAACCAAAGACCAAGATCAACTGTGCCTTTCAGATATTTAAAAATTCTCTTAACAGCTTGAACATGTGTCTGTTTTGGAGAAGCTTGAAATCTAGCAACATATCCCACAACCTACATAATATCTGGTCTAGTGGCTGTCACAAACATCAGACTCCCTACCATAGATCTATAAAAAGACTGATCAACGGAAGGAGACACATCCTCCTTACTTAGCTTACACTCGGTTTCCATAAGAGTGCTAACCGGATTGCAATCTTTCATTTTAAATCTCTTAAGTAACTCTCTAACATACTTAGCTTGGGAAATGAAAATACCTTTAGAAGATTGATTAATTTGTAGCCTAAGAAAATACGTTAACTCACCCATCATAGACATCTCGAACTCATTTTTCATACAAGTAGCAAATGTCTTAGACATTTTGACACTATCACTTCCAAAAATAAGATCATCAACATAAACAACAACAATTAAAATCCTGTTACCTTCTTCTTTAACATACAAGTTGCTGTCTACATATCCCTTTTTGAAACCCTGCTGTTGCAAATAATTATCCAGCCTGTCATACCAAGGTCTAGGAGCTTGTTTGAGTCCATATAATGCCCTTTTTAGCTTGCACACATAGTCTACATTGTTAGAAATCAAGCCTTTCGGTTGTTCAACATAAATTTCTTCAACTAAATCTCCATTTAAGAAGACAGATTTAACATCCATTTGGAAAACTTTAAAGCCTTTGAAAGAAGCAAATGCAAGAAAAATTCTGATTGCTTCTAACCTTGCAACTGGTGCAAAGGTCTCACTAAAATCCACACCTTCAATTTGAGAATAACCTTTGCAAACTAAACGAGCCTTGTTTCAAATTAACTTACCATCTTCATTTACCTTGTTCTGAAATACTCATTTAATACCTATCACGTTCTTGTTGACAGATATTGGTACAAGCTCCCAAGTATTGCTCTTTTTGATTTGGTCCAACTCTTTCATGGCAGCCACCCAATGTTCATCTATAGCCGCCTCTTCAAAACACTTAGGCCCAATCATGGAAATAAGTGATAAGTCATCATCTTCACAGCAGTTAACATTTTTCCTAGCATTTCTAGTCTTTGTTTCACCTATAACCTGATCAATAGGATGATTCTTTTTGCACAAAATTTGAAGAAGTTTTGAAATTAGATGCATCATGTTCATCTTGAGAATCATTTCCAGAATTATCATGTAGATTTTTAGCATCATTAAAAGTAGGAACTGTTTCTTCATGAGCATATTGTACTTTACCTTTGTCATTCTCAACACTCTTACTAGTTGTTACAACTTGAATATGTGAAGGAGAAGAGGGTACAACAGTGCTGGTTTGAGTTTTACCTTCTTCAGGGCTGTCATCATTCTCACCAAATTGATTAGTAACCTCAGGAACCTTAACATTTGCACTCTCTACTAATTTATGCAGCTTTTTATTGTAGCATTTGAATGCCCTACTTTTAGAAGAATAGCCAAAAAAATACCTTCATCATCTCTAGATTCAAACTTACCCAAATTATTTTCATCTCTCCTAATGTAGTATGGACTTTCAAAAATTTTAAAGTACTTAACAGTAGTTGGTTTTACCTTTCCAAAGTTCATATGAAGTCTTTTTGAGCTTGGGTCTCAACAATGTTCTATTCTGAATATAAACTGTTGTGTGGACAACCTCTCTCCAAAATATATTTTTTACCTTTCTTTCATTCATCATGCAACGTGCCATTTCTTAAACGGTTCTATTTTTCTTTTCCACAACACCATTTTGTTGTGGTGTTCTTGGGGTTGAAACCTGTTTCTTGATACCATGTTGCTCACAAAACTTGACAAACTCATTAGAAGTGAATTCTCCCTCATTATCAGAACGCAAGCATATGATTTTCATGTCCATTTCATTTTCAACCAGACTTTTAAAAATCTTAAACTTCTCTAAGGCCTCTAATTTTTCTTTTAGGAATATAACCCATGTCATGCGAGTAAAGTCATCAATAAGGAGAATAAAGTATTTCTCACCTTGAAGACTTGCCGCCCTTGTTGGTCCACAAAGATCCGTATGGATAAGCTCAAGTGGCCTACTGCTGAATTTAACTTTTGGTTTGAAGGAAGCTCTAGTTTGTTTGCCCTCTTGACAATTTTTGCAAACAACATCAGCTGGTTTCTCTAACATAGGCATATCTCTAACAACCTCTTTTTTGCTAATCTTGATAAGATTGTCAAAGTTAATATGCCCAAATCGCTTGTGCCAAAGCCAAGCATCCTCTACCTTGCTCAAACAACATGTCTCATCATTAGAATAATCAAGAATGTAGAAATTATTTGCTGCTCTAGTTGCTTTAGCTATGACTTCAATTCTTTTTTTAATAGTGCAAGCATTAGAGTTAAAACTAGGATCATACCCTTGATCACATAGCTGACTTACACTTAACAAATTGTGTTTAAATCCTTCTACATAAAGAACATTCTTAACAATAATTTCATCATTATTAATTAGGACTGTACCTATACCAGCAACCTTTGCAGAAGAGCTACCACCAAATCTAACTTTACCACCTTTCATTTTCTTGAGGGAATGAAACTTACTCAAGTCACCTGTCATATGTTGGGAGTAGCCACTGTCAACATATTATATATCCTTCTCACTGCTAGCTAGAAGGGCTGTTTGAACAACAAGAGCTTTAAGAGGAGTCTCTTGAACTTTTCTTCTTCAAACCTTAGTCACTTTAGTTCTTCTTTTAGGCTCAACATTATAAAACAAATTTGCACTATAGCTGTTACAAAATCTTGATGTATGGCCAAACTTATTACAGCTATAGCAAATCAAGTTGTACTTAAAAATATTTCTTTCATGTTGAAAATAATTCTTGTAGGGAGCAACTCTACAATCAACAGCTCTATGTCCAAAGTAATTACATGCAAAACAGTATCCATAGAAAAAAGGTTTCTTTACCTCGATAGGAGTAGATTGACTACTTTCCGGTGGTGAAGAGTTTGGATCAGATTGCATGCCAACTCTTCTTTTATCTTTGGTGGGTCTTTGAGAGCTAAGAACATAATCTAATGTGACTTTACCACTGTTGAAAGACAGTTCTTCACTTGAGAGCATAGAGGTTTTACCAATGTTTCTAAGAGAAACAATTTCAACTTCCAACTTGATGATATTTTGTTCCTTTATTTGAATTTGATTTTCCAAATCCTCATGAATCTTTTTGGCCTCTTCATTCAAAATTTTAGAATCAGCAAGCTGAGTTTCAACCTCTTTGTGAGATGTTGCAATCTTCAGCTTTTCAGCACTCTCAACTTGTAGAAGATCCACAAGATTTAGATTTTTCTTTTTCAGTTTCTTAATCTCAGAAAGAGCTGAAATCAATTCAAGTTCAAGGTCTACTTCATCATCTTCATCATCTACTTCAGAATTTGCATCATCAATAGCCATATCATCAATAGCCATGAACATGACTTCACTTATCCTAGAATCGCTTTCGCTGCTTGAATAATCATCGCTGTCATTTTTTGAAAACAACACCTTCTTGCCATTTTCAAATTTCCAATTCTTCTTGGCAAACCTCCTAGATTTCCGTTGTTTGAATTCTTTTTCATCATTGCTATCCTCTTCTTTATTAAACAGACACTTAGAGGCAAAGTGATTAAGCTTTCTGTAGTTGAAGCATTCCAGACCAAACTTGCCTTTGTTTTTGTTAAAGCCCCTTTTCAGCCTTCTAATGAGGTAAGCTATTTCCTCATTGGAGTCCTCATCCGAGCCTTCACTGGGATTGTTCTCTTTGTCCTTGATTTTTTTAGAAGCTTTGAATGTAGATTCAGTTTTAGAAGACCCTTCAACTGTAGTCCTCATCTCATATGCAGTCAAGATACCATGTAGTTTGTCAACAATTAGAATGTCTAAATTTGACATTTCTTCAACAACAAAGACTTTAACATCAAGTCTCATGGGAAGAGAATGAAGAATCTTTTGAATCACAGTTTTCTCTTCAACAGTTTCACCTGGACCTCTTAAAGCGTTGACAACTTCATCAACACAGAAAATATGCAACAATGTTCTCACTGTCCTTCATGCGAAGACCTTCAAAGATAGCCCAGTGAGTCTGAACTTTAGCCTTTCTGACTTTGTCATCACCTTGATATGCATTGTGCAATTTATCCCAAATATCTTTTGCGGTAGCGCAGTGCATGACCTTTACAAACTCAGCTTTAGTTAGACCACACAAAATTGCATTCATGGCCTTGGCATTATTCTCAAATTCCTTTTTACCATCAGTATCGACAGAAGGAGTAGAAGGAATAGTATAATTATTTACGAGACTGAGATACACATCACAGCCAAGAGACATGATGTAAGTTTTCATGTGAACACTCCAAAAGGCAAAGTTGTTTCCATCAAAGAGAGGGGCACGATTTGTAGCAAGACTTTCTAATGCACTCATGATGGGCACAAGGATTGAACTCTCAAGCTTTTATGCACGGGAAGAGAGTGACTGACTCTGATACAATTGTTGGAATCATTTTCCGTTGCACCAAAAGTTCAAACTATCAATGCCTGATACAAATGCTAGATTTAACCTGATCCACGGGAGGTGGTTAAGCCATGTCACGAATCTCCAAGGAGGTGCTGACCACCAAGTCAACACAAAGAACATTGTAATAAGACCTTTTAATCCTAGTGACAAGAACATAGAAGCATTCTAACTCATTTGTAAAGAAAATAAACTTTCTATAAAATGAAAGGTTCAACCTAATTAATACTAGCACTTGCACTCAAAGGAGGTGCAAGAGATGCGTCGATAGACATTTAATTGGAAAGCATAATTGAAGTGTTACATAATAAAAGTGAGGTTTTTAAAGTGTAAATGAGAAGCCAACATAATCAAAGCACATCAATTGAGAAGACATTTATATAATGTAACGAAATGGAGAATAACAAGTGTATGAACACCAAATAGGTAAAAGGTAATGATTTACCTTCAAAAGAAGTAGGGAAATTTTATACAAAACAATTGTTGTTGAAGTGAGACAAACTAAAATGTTATACCATCTCGTGCATCCAAAATCCCATGTTGAAGTGAGACAAACTAAAATGATATACTATCTCATGCATCCAAAATCCCATATGTAGCTTTTGACTACAAAAGGTAAAGTAAATTTCTATGATGGGGAAGCAAAATGTACCAACAACTTAATAAAATGAATTGTTTTGAAGTGTACTTCTACAGACATCTTGCATGTTAGAAGTATTGTATATAAGAGAAATGAACATGGAATAGTTGACTGTAAAGCATTGGTGGACTTTACTCTATACAAGTCCTCCAAAAAAAGAAAAGTATCAAAATGCATTGGGAAATATATTATTGTAAATCTAAAACAGATCGTATCCTAAAACCTTATATCTATAACCGATCTTGTTTGTAAATAAATAGTATCTTCAAAGAGAAAGGAAAGAACTTGTAGAACATGTTTTGTGCCAACTGTGAACAAACAATAATTGTGGGAAAGGGCAACAACAATATTCATTTTGGGTACAACTAAAAAAGAGTACGAAGAATCTATAATCTATAATCTATATTGTATGGAAAGCATAGGCCAAGTATCGAAACTTGCCCTCTTAAAATTTGTTCACAAAGATGTTGTAACTTGCTATAATAAAATAAAAACAAGGGCTGCGTGCAGCTGGAGTCCCTACCTAAGGTGAGGGAGTTGGAGGAAGTGTATGTGGTCTATTGGCAGTAAGGAGCAAGTCCGCTTTAAATTAATGTCTATGTTTGGGTGGGCATACTAAGCCTCAAACACTTATAGTAGGCCTACTGATATTCTTTAATACAATGTTTAAACTGTTATGGTGAACATGTAGTCTACCTATATAATGAGTTTCTATACAAATACAAGGCCTAGAGGCTACTTGTTTAATCAACACTTATCTCTCGTATAAGAACAATCATGGTGGTGGTGTTCTTGTATCCTCTTTCATGATTATGATCTTATTCATCTCCTCTGTTTGGCTGATTATGATCTTATTCATATCATCTTTGTTTGGCTGGTGATGACACATTGTAATGAATATGGCTATCTCTAGGCTGTTGACTCATTACAAGGCTAGCAAGCTTTAGAGAGAAATGCTATTTTATTACATGCCAATATTTTCCATATGTTTAGGAACTGCCTATGTATTCACCCTCTGAAACAATGTTAGAGTTAGGTAATATTCTTTTCCAATAGGAAGCCACGGATTTTTATGCACACTAGATTGTAGCATGTAAAGAAGCAAAAATATCAAGAACTTTGTAACATAGTAGGAATTAACACAATTTTTAAAAAATTTATATACCTCTTTTGGAGGAACCTTGTAGAAAACTAATTGCCTCAATGGCAAGAGTCGAATTTAATTTCCTTTGTTAGGAGTATGGGTGTTGCCATTGAAGGCAGACAAATCAGTCCAACTTTAAGTCCAACTTCTAGTTTTTGGCATTCGTCTTTTAGCTGGGAGATAAATACAAAAGTTACAACTTGTAACAAGAACAATTACCTTCAGCTAGCAAAATATTAAGAATGCATTTCAAATTAAATATAAAATGAGACAGATGTCAAAAAATATTGCATGCTCAACTAAATATAGTTAGCAGTGGAGGTCAAGCGTAGTGGTTTGGAAAATTTCTCAATTTGCCTCTCTGAATTCATATAGTCTATATACATGGTGTAAATACTAGGCCTTATTGTGATTGAGCATTTAAACTGCAAAACCTACATGCAAACTGCACCCTCATTAAAATGTATGCAGAAAGCCTACCATTGAGACAAATAAAGACTGTTTATCTGTGATTACTTGACTAAGTATGTGAATGCTCTAATTTTTATTTCATTAAAGTCTACAGCCTTCATGGAATAGAAAAGGACAGCATATACAAACCGTGGAAGTAGAGATTGGAGGCACGTATGGTGCACTGCATAATGCCGGGTTGCTATAGAAATGGACAACACGCATCCGTTCTCGAGAAATGAACAACACAACACCCGTAAGATTTTCTCCATAATTTTCAGAGGGAAAAAAGGAAAAGATCACCAGAAAAAATGAGAACGTCCAATGAAAAATTAGAAATAAAAACAAAAATATTTGAGATTAATAAGAAAATATTCTAAAACTATAGACTAGTGGTAGTTTGCACGATTTCTAACATGTGAATTAATAATGAAACGAAGGTGAAAACAATAGTCTCTTGCCTTAATGGTAGGGACTAACAATCGTGTGTAGCCCTTGGGTTATTGAGATTGCCTGGCTCGGGTGATTAGCGTGTATTCTCTATTGGACAATTCATGAGATCAAAGCACTGTCCAACTTTCCAATTATTTTAATTTATATAAAGGACTTTAAAATTGAAATCCAAAATTAGTAATGTAGAGCATATTGTAGGAAAACAATCTGATCCACTGACAAAAGATAATTTCATAGGTATACAAAACACCTTGCATTATAAAGAAAAAGTTTCAATTGTAACCTAACCAAAATCACTTATTTGATAACACTAAGTCTTGACATTACAAATTAAGAAGCACATACAGAAAATTATCAGTTACTAATTGAAAGAAAGAAAATTCATGTCACTTGAAAAGAAAACACCACCTTAATAGTTGAGATAAACAAGTATGTAACTTACCAGTATAGCTTCATCATGCACCCGATATAAACTTAAGGAAAACCTTCACTCCTAGCTATCATTGCACTCATTATACCTATTATAAAAAATTAGATGTGTTGAAGAAACCTAAAATGATCAGAAGGAAGCCTTATGTAGGAGCATTTTACGTAAAACTTTCAAAAAGAATTTAAGAAAAAAAAACTAACCGTAGACATGGCTTCATTATCCCAAACCAATTAGACCATGTTGTTTACATCCTAAGTGGGAGATTTGTTAGATGTTATCGGTGGAGAACCTATAGAATGAACTCCTATATCAGGTCCCGATGCATGCATATGGGAGGATGTAATAGGTAAAGATGGTGCACATGCATCCAATGAAAAGTCCATGGCAATGCAATGCAAGTTTTAAACATTTGTTAGGACTTTTATTTCTAATAGAGGATAGAAGAGGTGAACAAAGGGGCTCAAATGCTAGAGGATTTGGGGAAGTTGTGCTATTGTGAAGGAATCATGATGACTTAGTATTGTAGATCAATGCTCAATTTTGCATAGCCTCTTGTGTTTTACCAATAGCTGTTGTACTCAAGTAGGTTCATTGGGAGTGATTGTCCAAATCAACCCAAAATAGGAACTTGAATCATCAAGTTTGGATGCTATATTGAAGTTAGAAGTTGTTTTCAAAGGTGTAGAGCCTATAGTAAGAGATCTAGTTGAAAAGTTGAGAGATTCAGTCCTGGAGGACAAGTGAAGCTATAAGCTTTGCATCAAGTGGTATCAGAGCTCGGTAAGAGTTCTTAGGAGAAAGACAAGATGTCAGTGGGAGATGGAGAAACCAATCTCAGAATACCACTTGAAGCCTTGCAATGTTGAGAGTGGGATAAAGGGTACATTTGAGACCCTATTAAGGGACAACCTTATTGAGCTTCACTTTGTTTCAAGAATAGTTTTATATTCTGTACTAAACAGGGCCAACCACGTGAAGGTGGAAGCTCATTTGGCCCCACCCCCCCTAATATCACTCTAAATTCCCCGTTAACATCTAACATTCATTCATTATATCATTCATTAATAAAATATAACATTCATTAATTATCACACGATAACATTCATTCACACATTATAAAATTTATGAACATTCAATAGCACACAATTAAATTCATTGGCATATAAAAATCAGTCATTATCAATTAAGGTGCATAGATAACAATCATTTCTTTTTTTCTTTTGGTTTCTCATTTTTAAGAAGAAATCGCTAAGAGGAGCACCGATATCATCATGATCATCTCCCCTCTCATTAGATCTCAATGGACGCCTAGTTTTCTGTCGATGCAAACGAGGGTCATCTGTAATAACATATAAAAGGGTTAAATTAAAAATATTTTATTATAATTTGTTACAAGTATTTTAGTACTTTAAAGGCCATAATCGTATAGCTCTTTACCTGATCTAGTCACATCATCAACTTCGAGATCAGTTTGTTTGGCCTCGACCTCAACCTCAACCTGCTCATTAACAACAACCTCTACACTCTCTGCAACTGTAATACAAATTGTTACATTAATCTAAACACCAATTGCAATTAAATTTGTATTACTAAACCAATCAATTTAAGATGTTTACTTGTATTAATAATTACATATAAAAAATTGAATAGCAAATGTATACCTCCATCACTGTGATGCACATCCTCATTGTCATCATCACACACAGGTTGTGTACCAGAATTGGTAGGTTGCATTCCAATTTCATACGCATTCATGTTATCATTGTTTTCTTACTTAAAACAAATATAATTACTTTATGTTGGAACTTAACATCAAATAAACTAATTGGTAAATAATTAAATTTGAAATAATCATCATTTAGCTTACTCACCGTGATGGATCTATCAATAGAACCTTGTGTACTTCTTATTCTTTTTGCCACGACTTTATAGTCTTGTTGGAAGCCAATTCTCTTGTCCTCTTCTGTGAGACTTATATTGAACTCCACGCCCTACATTTTTGCTTGGTATCATCAAATTTTATTTCATTGTTTCATCAAAATAAAAAAGATTGCAAATTATAAATAAATTTATAAAGATCAAATTATTATTTTCAATGTTAAAAGCCATCTACAAATTGTATTTTTCCTCATATAAATTTGATAATATTAACACTTACAACTTGTGTAGCAAGTTTGGAATAACCGCCAGAGCCTAGCTTGTGTTACTCATGCTTTTGTAGTCTTGCCTTTGTTGCCTTTGATGTGTTAGGCAATCTATGAAGAGATTGAAATATGTTAGTTCATATAAATATGAAGAGTATTTAGTACATAATTACGTTCTTAACAGTATCACATACCTTCTTTTGTTGTCTGGTGGTGTAATTCCTTTTTTTATTTCATTTTTCTCATTCGCATCCATAATAAGACATCGCCACTCTAAATCAGGAATGCAAGGGGGGCGCTGGTGCTTTGGGTTTTTGGATAATGTACACCTGTACTAGTCCCTAATATACCTCAAACATAACCCAACTTTCTGAAGGAGCTTACCCTTCTCAAATGCACGAGGTCCAAATAAGTTTGTCATACTCTCTACGAGAGCATCCTTTAACTTTATATCTTGGCCTTTCCACCTTTAAAAAAATAAATAGTGTTATATTCAAAAATAAAGTGAAATTACCTTTAATATAGTTTAAGAAATGGATGTAATGATAACTATCCTAGCAATGATATGAAATCAAAATAGTGGACTGGGGTTTTAGTTCAGATATTATGTTCCACCCTGTACAGATGGTGGGTCCAAATATCCGCAAACACTTGTCACCAAGTTCACCATAAAAAACATCATTCCTTGCAAAATAATCATGGGATCATTAGTCGAAGGATATAATAGTATAAAATAAGAATACAATAGATGTAAGCTTCTCATATTGAATGCAAGGTGTAATTAACATACAATTGTATAGTAAAAGAAAAGTCCAATCTTTAAAGTACTTGGAAGTTTTGTTATTTTCAAGGGAACTCCTTCATCGCTCACAAGCAATATGTAATCCTTCACTGTTCCCATACTAGGAAAATGAGTACATCCAGGAAATTCACCATCGAGTGATGCATTTCCTATTGCATAAATTGAATCCATTACGAAATGCCCCTAAGAAAGAATACTTCAAGGGAAATAAATAAATAAATAAATAAATAAATAAATAAATAAATAAATAAATAAATATATATATATATGTATATATATGTATATGTATATGTATATGTATATGTATATGTATATGTATATATATATATATATATATATATATATATATATATATATATAATGACAAATAAA
The DNA here is from genome assembly GCA_027943335.1 of Chamaecyparis obtusa. Classification (NCBI taxonomy): domain Eukaryota; kingdom Viridiplantae; phylum Streptophyta; class Pinopsida; order Cupressales; family Cupressaceae; genus Chamaecyparis; species Chamaecyparis obtusa. The sequence goes on along the minus strand of BSBK01004076.1, from coordinate 762,267 downwards.
ATAAAATGTGTACGAGTATGTGGTGCCATGACGTCTGTGGCCATGCTACGCATTGCCAACATTGCAGGAGGCAGTACATTTGAGCCTGTCATCGTATGAGGCAACGATAGTAAATGATCATTGACAGGTGCTGAAGAATAAGATTGTTAGAGCATAATTAAAATAGTGATTAGCATGGACAATATTGTTAGGGAGTAAAAAAAAAGATAGTCCAACATGTGATCTACCTGAACCAGCTGCAGTACCCTCATCATGGCCATGAGGATCAATATTACACAAAAAAACTGTAAAAGCAACACATCCGCTTATTTTTTAATGACATAAAAGACTAGTATAACATAAAAACTATTATTGAACTTTTGTTATAATTAAAAATTACATTAATACTTACTATGTAATTTTGAGATAGGTGCATCAATTTAGTTTCCCTCTTTTGTGACTCAGGAGTCGGAGGGAATATAGATGCCAATTGAGCCACTCTTTTTCTAATTTTTTGGAGGCATTTTTTTATTGCAAAGGTTGGGTCATCAAAAATACTGAAATCAACATTTAGGTCCTCGTCAAAGGACTCCTCCTAAGGGACTACGGGTTCCTTTCCCTTTCTCTATTGACCACTTGTCTGTGACAACAATATTACTAACACTATTATAATTAATCTGAAACAGTGATGAAAATAACATAATAAAAAATACTATTTAACATTTTACTTCTATCTAATTTGTAATACAATAACAAAGAGGTTTACCTACTGGGAAGAAGTGCCTGTAGGGTCATCATTGTCCTCTCTATGTGGCTACTCCATATTGTGGCCTTGTGTTATTATTTAAAGTTAACCAGTAATTAGAAAGGACTAGATTAATAAATTTCATTAGAAGATGATGATGGAGATGAGAAGGATGGTGAGGAGACTCTCTAGATGTGGCTGGCAAAAAAAATCAATTATTTAATGGTACATAGTACATACTTGCACCCCCATGATAGTGACATTGTTTGTATCTATGCGATTCAAATTGTAATCAATAAGAAGCTCTTCCCCTGCATGTATTGATTTTATCGCACATACAAATACATGATTTCCCTCGCGTGCCTCAAATATGCAATTGGGTTGCTTAATAGTTGACAGAGGTCATGTGCTATTTATAAAACCTACAATATTCCCTGATGCTTTTGGCCTTCTATCAATGTATACAGCCACTCTTTTACTTTTCTCATTGTATTTTTATTGAATATAATTTTTTGAGAGTGTATACCTACGGATACTTTTTTATATTGAAAATTCACATCCAAATTTTGTAATCGTAACAAGGTCCAACATTCTCCATCAATTTGACAACTTTTTTGTAAGAGACCTTTATGCCATCCATGGCAAATAGGCCCAAACCATGTATTGATGATGGTGCAATGCGATATATCTTGCCTTTAACACTAAAATCAATGTTTATGTGAGGAAGGAAGTTCCTTGGGGAACCATTGTTTCTGTAGATATTGGTACCTAGAGGGTACCTTGATGTCGCCTTTGGTTTCATCATCATAAGAACATGACCCCCCTTGAGCAAGGAAAAATTTCACGCGTTTATTGAATTTTCTTCTAGTTTTTTGACCTCTAGTTGATCTTCCTAATTCAGACATACTACATGACTTACTTTCTTCTTCCATTCCTATATTTCCTTTGCTTGAGGAAGACACATCTAACAAATACCTATTTGTTGCTACCTACACTCCATCAAATGAGAGAGATAGAAAGTAATGCGAGATATTTTGCAAATTGTGAAGTACATTAATCTCTATAAGTTGTATTGAGTTATACATGTCGATCCATGAGACTATGTGGGATGCTCATGAAAGGGGTTCAGATACCTACATATGTAATTCAATTATCTTATGCTAGCTAAAAAATTCATGATACATATACTCTATTGGTTGTCTTTTCTTTCTACTTGCAGGTTTACACTATGATTGACAAATTAATGTCACTAACTCTATCACCACTCCAAAGTTTGCAAGAAAAAAGGGCCAATTAACAAGGATCAACAAGGATCCTCCTACACCTTGAGCCTAGATGCTCAGGCGGGTGTACTTTTGACTCACTTCTTCAAAGGAGTCACAAAATATTATACAACTATACCCTTCACAAACTGGTTTTAAAGATTTTATCATTTAAATGTGTGATTGATGATGATGAACTGCTTTGAGAGAATGGATCAGTGCCTTAACCTAGGGCATAAAGTCACCCAATAACATATATCAACTGAAAATCCTAACTCAAACACTCTTGAACTCAGAATAAGTGGTTTGCCTATTATCCCTCTTACTCCCAAACTTGATCTTCAAATTCCTATCCAACCATGAACTCATTGAAATTACCTTAAAGACTTTAATCCTAACTTTGTTAGGAACTCAAAGATAATTCCACAATACTCTTTGTTTACCATATGCTAATTCACTTTGTGACATTAACATATATGAGCCCAAGATCAAAACAAGAAGACAAACATAAATCTGAGATTGGAATTCAAGTATATTTTCATTAAAATTTGTAGAATCTATACATTACCAAGACAACAGAATGCTAGGAAACAGACCCAAAATCTAGTCTCTCCTTGTTCAGTCTTTTACATTGATTTTCAACATAACATCAATAACCATAAAAATGAAAACTTCTGCAATATATACCACTAGTCATCTTGAAATCCCAAAAATCAGGATGCAACAAGCTACAGATGACTAGGGTAAAGGTTTCAACCACCAAACCAATCAGATTCAATCATAATTTAATTCATTGGAGGGAAAACCAAGCAACCTGGAGAAAATAGATCCTAAAATGATCTCCACTTATGACAATTCTTCTGACTTGTGTACTGAAGATCATAAATTTACCAAGCTTATCAATCTGATTGTCCACCTGCAACATGCCTCGAGAACCCTTTACCCACTTTCTCACAGTACAAACCCTCTACAATCAATTATCAGACTTTCTGGACCACTCTGCAATAGTCGACAAAATCATATCTACCAGATCCAGCCGCCCAAGCATTAAAAATCAGTCCTTAGTCGCTGAGAAACCCTTAAAACATTCAAATTTGGGAGAAACGGCTATAATCATGGCACGAGACAGTGAATCAACGACCAACATTCAAATCTGGGCTCACTTTATATCACAACCGTCAGATCCTCTTACTTTTTTCGAGCTACATTTTGTCTTTAGTTGCGAGATCGCCAAACATCCCTTCTAACTGTGGTTACATCTAGAGACTAAGCGACTACAGTCTCGTAATCTCGCAGTCATCTCTTTAACCGCCAAACTATTCAAAGATCACGCGACATAAGAGATTATAAGTCGCGAAACAAAATCATTAACTGCATCATCATCACGAGATCACGCGATTGCAGGAAAACTAACTGTCTTGAAACCCTTTGACTTTCTATTTGGAGATTACGCGACTGAGGAAAATCCTCTTAGTCACTAAATAGACTTTCTTCATTCCCCGATCTGGCGACAAGAGGAGTTTTTTTCAAATTTTTCCATCTGGTGACCTAGCGACTATAGTCTGTCTCCTAGTCACGGCAACTTTATTAACCTTTTAAAAACATTCAGCGATCACCCGACCTGGAGATCTAGCGACTAACACAAAGTCTCATAATCGCTGAAACACCTTGACTGTTTATCTTTCTTTCTGAGATCTCGCGACCACCATTGATCTCCCTTTTCTATCCATCCTATGGTCCACATCAAGTCGCGAGAACTTTTATGACTTAATTGTTTGATTCAGTGACCACGAGACTAACCGTGTCGCTGAATCGCTGGAGGTTATCAACTTGACCATTAGGAACATGCGGATCACGTGACTATATAGTCACCAGATTATTGAATCAAATACTTAACTGCTAGGGCAAACATGATGTTAAGCCCCAGTCGCTAGATCATTGAATACCTTTAACCTTTGAGCCTACTGAAATCTAACGGTCGTCGCATGATCGCATAACCTGGAAAGATTTCATGCGATCATGCGCCATCCATTAGATCAAAAGTAATCTAAAAGTCGGGCCCCGCTGACAGAATCTAACTCACCATCTAGCTCGACCAATGAAAAGCTGCCATTTGTGCACACCTGGTAGTGGACCCACTGAGAAACATCATATCGCCAGGAAAATCGGACAGCTGTCGTATAATCGCATAACTTGGAAAGATTCCATGCGATCATACCCCAGCCATTGATCTTGAATCTGTCATGGATGCCTTTTAAAACTTGACCCCACCCTACCTTATCAACCATTTCATCGAATCACAAACTACCACGTTGCACAGAGCTGGCCCATTCTGAATTCTTTCTTAAGAACAAAGTCCTGTCAGCTGCCACGTTGAAACACCTGTCAGTGGTCCTACATTCGGTCTATCTGAACACCTGGAAGATTAGACGGCTGACACATGATCTCACGGCTACTAAGATTCCATGAGATCATGCGCCCACCGTCCGATTAAAAAGAGACTGAGAGACTAGGCCCCCCATCACGCGAACTAGCGACTGAAGAAAAGATAAACCGCCACGCCAGGTCACATAATATTTCGAGTCTAACCACCAGGAACAAGAGACTATGCGACTAAGGCAATCTCTAAGTCGCTGAATAAATCACTGACCGCTAGAATACTTAGAGACCTGGCGACTAACCACCAGCGGAGTCACTAAAGGATAAGGAATATTCTGAAAGCATTGAGAGATCTCGCGACAAAAACATTTCTCGTAGTCATAGGATAAAAAAGAATGTCATTTCGATAAAGAGATCAAGAGACTAACTGAGAGGATAAAATGCGCACATGCATTATAAATCACTTTAGTGGCCCGAAAAAGGTAATGACAAATTAGAACCTGGTCGAGATAAATTAGGGTTTTGTCCCTCCAACAGCTATAAATATGAATTTAGACCTAGGGTTTCAAGCCAGGAACATGGAAAGAAATGCAGGGACCAGAGAAGAAATTATATAGCCATAAAGTTTTTTGCAGGTGCTAACAATGGCTCTGTCTGGGGATGTATGCCTCCTGCAGGCATAGCAAGGATCCAAAATTACTAGGTGAAGCAGACCACCTATTGGACAAAAACTGATAGGGACCTCAAAAACTGGCAACCAAACCTAGAAAATAGGAAAGGAAACACACAACAGAAAGGGAGAATATTTGCAAATATTTACAATAATGAATCTTTACTTGGTGACCCCAGGCCACCAAAAGAAAATCAGTGACCCTCCAAAATCAAAGGTTTGATTTTCATCTATATATGTGACCAACCATTTGCAAATTTCATGATCATCTTGCTACCAACATATGTGAATATTCATGGGTTGAAAAATAAAATTGTACTGATCACTACCCATGTTCTTCCAGTCATAACCATTATATTCATACTCATATTTCAAGAAGTAAGGAACATCATATACTTCTTCTTGATGACTGGAAAAAATAAAAAACTTATCTAGTAATGCATCAAAAAATAAAGCATACTAATCATTATGCATTACTACAAAAATACCTAGCTGATAAGGACTTGGATCCTCTAATTTACCTTCATACATTGCCTCAGCCACTGAGCAACTTGGTTCCTCCATGATATTGTCACTCGCTAGATCATGAACCAAGTGAGGGTCTATTTCACAAATATTGTGACAATGGGACAATTGATTTGCATCATTATTTTCATCAAAAGAGTTTCTATCTCAATCATTGAAGACAAAGTCCTCAATGCTGTCACCATCACTATCATATCTAGCAAAAGAAGGAAAAGGATGTGAACAAGAATTTTGTTCATCAATATTATCTTTATGACAGGAAAACACACTGTCATGACCTTCAACCTCTTCTTCTATAGAGTCACTACAGGAGGGGACTTTTGGTACACATGGGTCACATTGGTCACTCTGAACACTGGCCTCATTATCAGTGTCAAAGACTATGTCAAAGGGGAGCTAGAAATCAAAGTCCACAACAGGTGCATACCTTTGGAATTCTTCAGCCAAGAGTGCTGAAATCTTTTCACTGCTCAATGGACTTTGGGCCTTGTCTTCATCTTCCTCAGCTTCACCCTTATTGCTGCAAACATCATCCTTGTCCAAGATAAGAATGGACATCTCTGGCCTTAGATCATCTTGTGTGAAGCAATCACTGCAGGAATCATCATCTGCATCATATCGAATACTCTGCCCTTCACACAAAATATCATCATACCGGGACAAAAAAGATGCCTTCTCATGCTGAATAGAAGAAAAATCTGCAGGCAAAAAGGAAATATTGCCAACCTCAGATTCATCTTCAATATTCTCATATGCACTGACCTCAATATCTATTTCATAGTCAATACTTCCTGCAAAATGAGAATCAACATCAGAAACACTAGCTTCTTCATGATCAACATAAGGAACCACCAGTCTTCGCAACCTCTTGTCCTCCTTTAACTGCCATATCTCAATCTTTCTCTTTGCAATTTTCTCCTTGAGAGTAGCAATTTCGATGAGCAGATTTTCATAGTTAGTATCATGGATGATAGGATCATCAGAGACACTAATGTCTTGTATCTGATCTTCATTCTTTTCTTCATACTCATCCATATCTGCCCCTTCATCAAAATATTCAACAAATGTTGCTCTTAATACATCCCAAGAAGAGATTGAACATGAAGGCAAGGACAGGAACCAATTCTTTGCACCATTAGTAAATGTCTACACAAGTAGTCTCATAGCAACATCCTCATGCTCAATATCCATTTCACCAAACAGACTCATGACATCATATATATGTTGGCTTGCCGAAACAGATCCATCAGCCATGAATCTAGGCAAACACTTCCCAACCTCAGTAGAGAACTCATTAGGGGCACTTTCAATGCCATCAAAATAAAAGGGCCTATATTCCTCCATGAGGAACTGTCCACTAACAACCATCCCTTTATACAATAGTGCTAAACACTTGATAGGGACACATTATCTTACAACTGATTTTCATAAAAAGAAGACATGAAAACTAAAATACCTGAAAGTTCTGCATCAAGAACTTAGCCTGTTGACTAGAAGGTAGGGTATATCTAAAGCTCATCATGTAGCTCCATCAGGTTCTTTGCTGTGTAGAGTCGCCACCTCCTTAAAGAGGAAAATATTGCACTTTTCTTTGTATCTTCTTCCAATCAACCAAAACCTCACCAAGATTTTACACACTGTTTATCAGGGATTGCATTGATCAAACAGAGAATTCAGAGTCGCCATTCAACACTTAGTAAGGAGATTTTAGCAAATGCTTTGTTTTATTTTTTGACTCTTTATTATGGTCTCCCCAGCATAGTCGCCATTTTGTTGGTTGTCTTTTCTTTCTACTTGCAGGTTTACACTATGATTGACAAATTAATGTCACTAACTTTATCACCACTCCAAAGTCTGCAAGGAAAAGGGCCCATTAACAAGGATCAACAAGGATCCTCCTACACTTTGAGCCTAGATGCTCAGGCGGGTGTATCTTTGACTCATTTCTTCAAAGGAGTCACAAAATATTATACAACTATACCCTTCAAAAATTGGTTTTAAAGATTTTATCATTTAAATGTGTGATTGATGATGATGAACTGCTTCCAGAGAATGGATCTGTGCCTTAACCTAGGGCATATAGTCAACCAATAACATATATCAACTGAAAATCCTAACTCAAACACTCTTAAACTCAGAATAAGTGCTTTGCCTATTATCCCTCTCACTCCCAAACTTGATCATCAAATTCCTATCCAACCATGAACTCACTGAAATTACCTTAAAGACTTTAATCCTAACTTTGTTAGGAACTCAAAGATAATTTCACAATACTCTTTGTTTACCATATGCTAACTCATTTGGTGACATTAACATATATGAGTCCAAGATCAAAACAAGAAGACAAACATAAATCTAAGATTGGAATTCAAGTATATTTTCATTAAAATTTGCAGAATCTATACATTACCAAGACAACAGAATGCTAGGAAACAGACCCAAAATCCAGGCTCTCCTTGTTCATTCTTTTACATTGATTTTCAACATAACATCAACAACCACAAAAATAAAAAACTTTTGCAATATATACCACTAGTCATCTTGGAATCCCAAAAATCAGGATGCAACAAGCTACGGATGACTAGGCTAAAGGTTTCAACCACCAAACCAATCAGATTCAATCATAATTTAATTCATTGGAGGGAAAACCAAGCAACCTGGAGCAAACAGATCCTAAAATGATCTCCACTTATGACAATTCTTCTGACTTGTGTACTGAAGATTATGAATTTACCAAGCTTATCAATCTGATTGTCCACCTGCAACATGCCTCGAGCAACCTTTACCCACTTTCTCACAGTACAAACCCTCTGCAATCAATTATTAGACTTTTTGGACCGCTCTACAACAGTCAACAAAATCATATCTACCAGATCTAGCCGTCCAAGCATTAAAAATCAATCTTTAGTCACTAAAAAACCCTTAAAATATTCAAATTTGGGAGAAACGACTATAATCATGGCACAAGACAGTGAATCGACGACCAGCATTCAGATCTGGGCTCACTTTATATCACTACTGTCAAATCCTCTTACTTTTCTCGGGCTACATTTTGTCTTTAGTCATGAGATCGCCAAACATCCCTTCTAACTGTGGTTACATCTAGAGACTAAGCGACTACAGTCTCGTAATCTCGCAGTCATCTCTTTAACCGCCAAACTATTCAGAGATCACACGACAGAAGAGATTATAAGTCGCGAAACAAAATCATTAACTGCATCATCATCATGAGATCACGCGACTACAGGAAAACTAACTGTCTTGAAACCCTTTGACTTTCTATTTGGAGATTACGTGACTGAGGAAAATCCTCTTAGTCACTGAATAGACTTTCTTCATTCCTCGATCTGGCAACAACATGAGCTTTTTTTCAAATTTTTCCATCTGGTGACCCAGCGACAATAGTCTGTCTCCTAGTTGCGACAACTTTATTAACCTTTTAAAAACATTCAGCGATCACTCGACTTGGAGATCTAGCGACTAAAACAGAGTCTCATAATCGCTGAAACACCTTGACTATTTTTCTTTCTTTTTGAGATCTTGCAACCACCATTGATCTCCTTTTTTTATCCATCCTACGATCCACATCAAGTCGTGAGAACTTTTATGACTTAACTATTTGATTTAGCGACCACGAGACTAACCGTGTTGCTGAATTGCTGGAGGTTATCAACTTAACCGTTAGGAACATGAGGATCACGTGACTATACAGTTGCCAAATCGCTGAATCAAATACTTAACTACTGGGGCAAACATGATGTTAACCCCCAGTCGCTAGATCACTAAATACCTTTAACCTCTAAGCCTACTGAAATCTAACGGCTATCGCATGATCACATAGCCTAGAAAGATTTCATGTGATCATGCACCAGCTGTTAGATCAAAAGTAATCTGAAAGCTGAGCCCCGCTGACAAAATCCAACTCACCATCTAGCTTGACCAATGAAAAGCTGCCATTTGTGCACACCTAGTAGTGGACCCACTGAGAAACATCATATCGCTAGGAAAATCGGATGGCTATCGTATAATCGCATAGCTTGGAAAGATTCCATGCGATCATACGCTAGCAGTTGATCTTGAATTTGTCGCAGATGCCTTTTAAAATTTGACCCCACCCTGCCTTATCAGCCATTCCATCGAATCACAAATTGCCACGTTGCACAGAGCAAGCCCATTTTGAATTCTTCCTTAAGAACAAAGTCCTGTCAGCCGCCACGTTGAAACACCTGTCAGTGGTCCCACATTCGGTCTATCTGAACACCTGGAAGATCGGACGACCGGTGCATGATCTCACAGCTACTGAGATTCCATGAGATCATGTGCCCACCGTCCGATTAAAAAGAGATTGAGAGATTGGGCTCGCCGTCACGCGAACTAGCGACTAAAGAAAGGATAAACTGCCAGTCCAGGTTGTAGAATATTTCAGGTGTAACCACTAGGAACAAGAGACTATGCAATTGAGGCAATCTCTAAGTCGCTGAATAAATCACTAACCGCCAAAATACTCTGAGACTTGATGACTAACCGCCAGCGAAGTCGCTGAAGGATAAGGAATATTCTGAAAGCATTGAGAGACATCGCGACAAAAACATTTCTTGTAGTCGCAGGATAAAAAAGAATATGCCATTTCGGTAAAGAGATCAAGCGACTAACCGAGAGGATAAAATGCGCACATGCATTATAAATCACTTAAGTGGCCCGAAAAAGGTAATAAAAAATTAGAACCTGGCCGAGATAAATTAGGTTTTTTTCCCTCCAACAGCTAGAAATATGAATTTAGACTTAGGGTTTCAAGCCAGGAACATGGAAAGAAATGCAGGGACAAGAGAAGAAATTATATAGCCATAAAATTTTTTGCAGGTGCTAACATACTAAAAAATACTTAGTAAGTACATTAAAAACCATAAGCATCCCATATGAATTAAAAATATTAAAAGGTACATCACGAATTAATTAGATTAAGCATTGATCGCATAACTATACATTTGTATCAAAAAATCAATATTAAATAGATTAAACAGTGATCATGTAACTGTACATTTCATTCATGTCATTCATCTTCTTCTTCTTCATCCAACTCATCGCCATGACCATCATCGTCATCGACATCATCACCACCACTATCATTGTCGTCATCATCGGCATCATCATCATCATCATATCAACAACAGTAGCAACATCATCATTGTCATCATCTTCTTCTTCTTCAAGAAAAGTTGCATCAGGAACATCATCAACTAACTGTTGTTCGTGATCATCATTTACAACATCTTCTAGTTGTTTGCAATCTTTTTCTTCCATCACATTATACGTCATCGACCTTCCTCTTGGATCATGTCTAACAACAAACGACCAACCCGATTTATGTGGAACCTCTAAGTAAAATACCTACTCACATTGGCTTGGAAGAACATAGGGCTCGTCCTTAACTAGCTCAAACCACCTTGTATTAGTCATTGTAAATCTATTGTCATGTTCAATAATAGTTCTATTAGGATCATTTTGATTAAGTCATAGCCTATACCATCTAATGACGAAGAGAACTAATTTGAAAGAATTAAAGTCACACTCAAGTATATCATCCAAAATGTCATAGTATCAATTTTCAGACTCTCAAGGATGTAAGTAATTTCTAGATGAAATATTAGTCACCTAAAAGACTGCACTTATCCCATAATCAAAAGTTTTTTTTGTGTCATCCAACTTTTTGATGCGAAATTTATGACCATTGTAAAACATAGCCTTGTGGTGTTTGACCTACAAAAATATGTCAAACATGTATAAATTATTACATCGAGAGTTCATAAACGTATGGGTGATTAACAAATTTATACGTACTTGGAAATCTCTTAAACCATATGCTAAATCTATTTCCCTTTGCGTAACATTTAGATCTTTGTTACGATGAGCTTCATTAACCAATGAAGACACAACTTCCCATGTTAATTTGCAACCTAAATGATGACATCGTTCAATCCATACCGTTATCCAATCTTGATTGTTTACAATATACAAATGTATTGCATCCCACTCTTGAGAAGCTGTACAAAAAATAAATAAATGACTTACAACTGATTAATTTTGAAAATTAAGAATTAATTAACAGCTACAATAACATCTTATAATTTATTACCTCTCACTTTCCTTATTCTACCTTTCCCCACCAAGTACTCCCCTTCGAATTTTCTAATGGTGTCGAGATCCCAAATGCGATTTATATGGACCTTTGCTGCAAGCTTAGGAAGATATTCAGTAACGTACATCATAGTTTGATATACCATATATCCCTCCACCATAGAATTCTCAGGACATTCTTTTTGCCGAATCAAAGCCTTAAAAAATTTCAAGTTCCTCTCAACCATCCACATTGACCAAGTGTGTATGGGTCCACACAATTCAATCTCCTCAACTTGGTGTATGAGGTAGTGTTCTTGTGCATTAAAAAATGTTGAAAGTAGACACTTTTACATTTTACACATTAGATGAGAAATTCTTCTCTTCTAATTTTTTATATTTGTTTTATGGATTTCTTTAGATGACAACCACCTACAAGACATTCAAGTCAAAAATATATAAATATAAGAAAAATAAATTGTGAATAAAATAAATATATACAACAAATTGAATAGATATCATTTCTTACCTCATGTATTTTTTAAGACCATATATCACTTGTTTGATGTTATTGTCGAAGTTTTCTGGGAGAGATAGGGGTAGCACATACTGCAATAATTATAAAAATAATCATGTCATTCTTTTTTCACATAATACAATGAGAAGTACATGCAGTTTACAAATATATTGTAAATACAAAAGAACAAGACTTACCTTGATGAAGGTATGCCAATCATGTGTTTTCAACCTTGGCCCAAATTGAATTTTCTTTGATATGGTATTGCTTATGTTCGCAACAAATCCTGTGGGAAATCAAATTTTTTGTATGACTTCTTTTATGGCATCACTTTGCTGCTCTGTCAATAACCAAGGAAGGGCTCTTATATTAATCCGTTCTCCATTTCTATTTGATTCAATGAAATTTTTCATTGCATGATTGGATTCATGAATGTCGCTACAAATTTTGACAATTTTTTCTTTGTCACGCCTGCCATCTAATATCTTCCACAATGTCTCCTTTACATTTTTTCCAATATGCATAGTATCAAACAAATGTATAATTTGCAGCTGCTCGTAGTAGGGCAACCTATTAAATTGTTTGGGATAAATTTTTAGTCCATTTGGAAGGTGCTCAGTAGTATTGCCTTGATGACATTCACGATCATTTATCACATAATCAACAAACAAAACACAATATAAATATACAAATTTCAAATATAAACCATTAGGTAGAACGATAGTACCTTGACAATTGATTTTATTATATTCCAACTTCTATAGGCGAGTTGTCATTCTTTGTGGCTTAGATGTAGTCTCTTCTTTCTCATTGAAAATATGTTTTTGGTAGTTCGATACTTATGATTTCTATGGAGAAAGTTCCTATACTCATCAAACACATGCTTTCCTAAACTTTTTGAATGACGAGATTTCATCTTTGGACCAAAAATTGGACATGTAAATTTTCCTTTTGTTTAAAGACCTACAAGATAATGATACAATTGGATTAAATATGTTAATTTTTATATTTAGAATTATCATGTGCAACTTGAATTCACCATAAAATACTAGAAAAATGTGTTAGCCCTGGGCCATCATGTATTGTCCATATAAGCATTGCATGGAATTGAAATTGTCTATGTCCTATTAGTCTAAAGATGTCATACATAGTGACACCATTCCATAACTCTAACAACTCATCGATAAGAGGCTCAATATATACATTCATATCTTTAACTTGGTATTTACCCAGTTGAATAAACAACAATATTACATAATCATTGTGACCATTTTACTGCAAGATTTATAATTACATGTAGATAACTATTAAATGATCAAATACCTAGAACAATCATTGCCAACATAATATGCTCCCTCTTTATTGACATCCATAGATGAATGTTATTGTTGATGACAAAAACAGACCAAACAGAGTAAATAGATCTTAGCTCTCCAAATGGATTGACACCATTTGCTACCAATGAAAGTTTGATATTTCAAAGTTCTTCAATAAAGTGTGGCCACTTTTCCTCTATGTCCTTAAATGCAAAACCATCCGTAGACATTCGAATAATGTCATCTTGACTCCTATTTCGTGCATGGTAATCTATAAATTGTGCCAAGCTACTACATCTGAAAAATATTTGTAAACGTGATATAATGGGGATGTAACGAGGAACCTTATGAGGCACCTTTTTTGTTATTTCATCTGTTCGATATCTACTCGTATGACATTTAAGACATTATGTTGCAAATTCATGTTCTTTATGATAAATAATATGATCATTGGGACATGCATCTATTGCTTGATACTCTATTCCAATATCTTTCATAGTGACACATAATTCTCAGTATGAGCGAGGGAGAATATTCGATGGTGGTAACAAAAACTCACCTATCAATCTATTAAAAAAATATAAGTTGTTAATATTAACAATATTTATGGTACATGTTTCACACTTTAATTATTATAATGACATATATGACATACCTTAGCATACGTGACATTGTTATGTTGGATAAACCATTCATAACCTTCAAGTTCAACAACAATAATACATTCCCTGATGACCAATACAACCACGTGATAGTTGTTTTACTTGGGAGGAGCATTTTCCCCTGATGGCCAAACCCTGGTATTAGGGGTTTGATCCTCTCTCAGAGTCTTTTAATAAAATACCCTTATGGGTAAGGTTGCTGAATCTTCCCCTCTATCTCTGGCTGGATTCAGTTTTGGAAACTATGGGTGAGGCTCTAGGACATTTTCAAATGGTAGATTCGAACTCCTCTGAAATTTTTAAGACCACTTATGCTCGTATTCTAGTGGAGGTTGATGTTTTTAAGGGCCTCCCTGAGCAGATTGCTTTGGATTCTCCTTTGGGCTCTTGGATTCAAAATCTAGATTATGAGAATATTCCGTTCAAATGCAGGAAGTGTCACAAGACTAGGCATCTTGCTGCGAGGTGCTTATCTAATAAGATCAAATCAAAGAAATTTCCCTCTTGGTGGGTGGGAGCCTCTGACCATCACTATATAGTTCGAAAAGTCTCTAAGGATGGGGGCTCGAGTTCGAGCCCGACTCAGAATGATCATGCTTTGGCTGAAGCTCCAGTTGATGTTTCGGTTGCTTCTGATGTTGTCTTTGATGCTGCTGGGGATGGCTCTGTTGTGGCTATGAATCAAGATGTTGATGTTGTCCCTTATGGCGCTATTTCTACTACCCCTATCTAGAATGCTATTGCTGCCCTTGTCTAGTCCGTTGGTGCTGTCTCTGGTACAACAGCCTTGTCCATGGATGTTGATATCTTTGGTTTCGTTGTGGGTGATGTTGTCTTTGGTCCTGCTACTGCCTTGTGTGCTGGAAATGTGAGCTCTGTGACCTGCCCTTTAGTGGGCTTTTCTAGCTCTTCTTTGGCTTGGCAGAAGGATGTTGGTAAGGTGGAGGATGGATGGACAACAGTGGAGGATGATTGCCCTATGTTTTTTTTGGTATGGGCTTATGTCCACTTGGTAGGAACTTTGGTTTGTTCCTTTGGTTTGTTTGGTAGGGCACCATAGTTGTTTTGATCTTTTATTGCCATATCTATTTATGCTCTTGTATAAGGTTTCAGGTCCTTTCAAAACCTTATTTTATGTAATCAAAACAAAAACAATACAAAAAAGAGGAGAGTTGTTTGGGAGCCTTCATTAAGGGTCATGGATGCCTTCTCAAGTAGAGGTATATCATGGATGACATCAACATCATCCTGATCATCATCATCAGCTGCGCTAGTACCAAATTTGGCATGGATCAATGCATTAGTACCATCATCTTCAAATGTGTTATCTAGCGCATGATCATCATCTTCCATGGGATCATAATCTTCAGCTTCAATATTTGCACCTCCATGATCGTCCACTTCCAAATCCATATTCTCCATATTCACACCTCCATGGTCCATATCACGTACTCCCCTGAGGAGGTTGACCTATATAAAAATGATGAACACAAATAAACCATGATAATGATCTCATCATCAAGTGTATTTCATATATATATATTAATTGTTAAATAAATATAATGAAAAACTTACCAATTCATGATAATCAAACCCCCCTTGAATGTGACCATTATCCCTACAATGTATCTTAGTTTTTTTTATTAACAATCTTCTAGTGTTTAAGCCCTTACAAATATTACAGAGACAATAACATTTTCCATCGTCTTTTCTTTTCAAATTAGACCATAATCTATTGATTGTATCCCCATTATGTGCTTCACTTAGATTTTTTGACATGATCCTTCTTCACTTAGATTATCTATAACCTAACTATATATAGAAATTGAAAAGTTATTTATGAAATGATGTTTTAGTATAGTATACCAAATTGAAATACTTCTGCTATTGTAGTCTTCCACCTCAAACTCTTTCCTATTGTGGCAAGAAAAAAATATATTCAAATAATATAGTAGTTTGTAAATCAAAATAAAATATCATATATATTATACACAAAATATATCATAAGTGCATCAAATTTGACCAAGAACTACTGGGAGCTAGACCTGACAAAAAATGGACTTGTAATGGTTTTCACAATAATACATTTGTTGCAGGGTAAGGTCCCAGTAGTGCTTAGGAAAATCTGCATGGTGAAGGTTGTATATGTTGGGTATGTGTGTGTGTGTGCATAAAAAATGGGGCCTTTATATTTGATATTAAAATGACAAATATGCCTATCTAACACTTTTTGAGGGTGCAAGGAACAACAAATGGAGGCAACTTGAGACCGCAAATGGAGGCAAGTTGTTGATTGAGGGTGCAGGGAACAACACCCATCAATACTTTTATCGAATTATAAATTTCAATTTTCAACCATTCTATGAATATAGAACATGGATGTAATCTCAGAAAATTACAAAATGTAGACATGACAACTTACTTATTTTTATATTCTACATTGCTTACTATTTTAGTGCACATTCCACCTACAACTTGATCAAGTCTTGTTTGATGCTTCAATTTTGTGTTGACTGTCTTGTAGAAGTACACAGTTTTGTATTTACCCAATATGTTATTCAAAAAATAACAATAGAATAAAATACTTGTTGATAAAGATCATCATAGGAGTATCAAAAACTCAAGATCCACAGGTAACTCAACATTATAAGACTCTTACATTCAACCTTCATCTCATGCACCTAATAAATAGGAGATAAAATACATGAAATTGAAAAATCAAATTACAAAACAATGAGCTAAAACTACCTACAAAAGTAGTACCCAATTTATATACAAAATATTTAACTAATGAATTGTTTCTTTCTTCTCATCTTCACTACCAAAATAATCACCCCTTTAATCCAACTGCACTATGTAAGTCTAGTTTAGCGACCATGTGCCTGTCATCCTCAATCAGGACTAAGGAACACTATAAGATAGGATTTTCTTTGGCCTTTTCATTAAAATGTTATTTTTTGTCCCAAGATACTTTAGATGCAAAAGCATCTTAGGGACTAAGCAATCTTGTACCAGTCCAAACCATTTTCCTTTCTTTTGTTTTCTTTTAGTTGTCTACACAGTAGATCAACTATTGTGTTTGGCTTTGTGCAGTGTGCATCAATGGTTTTGGCTTGTGGTTTTGATGCCAGAAGGATATATTGCAGTAACACAAAAACTAGTCATTGAGATGTCAGAGCCACATGGGCATACATTATTGGAGTCAAGATAAAATTGGAACTAAAGAGGTTATGGGAATACTTCAAGATGGGAAAGTGAGTGCTCATGGAGAACAGTTTGTTGACAACATGAAAGAGATCCATGATCAGGTAAGGTTGGCATTGCAAAAAAGTTCACAAAAGTATAAGGAGAGTGTTGATAAGAAGAGGAGGGATGTGAAATTTTAGGTGGATGATTTGGTATGGGCATACCTGAGGAAGGAGAGGCTGCCTAAGGGCAGACATACAAAGCTTCTCATGAAGAAAGTGGGTCCTCGCAAGGTTTTAAAGAAACATGGGTTGAATGCCTATAATATTTCTTTTCCATATCACCTTAGTATTTCTCTTATTTTCAATGTCTATGATCTAACACCATATAAAGGCCATTTTGATGCAGGTTCAAAAATCCATGTTGATGACTTGCAAGCAGATGTTGCAGGTATTCCTTCTCATGCACTCAAGAAACCTGAGAGGATTATTGATACAAGGGTCATCAAAAGAACCAAGAACAATGTGTACAAACAATACCTTGTGAAGTGGTTTGGACAATTAGAAGAAGACGTCACTTGGATGGATGAGACAGCTCTACAGAAGCATGGCACTTCATTGGAGCAACTTATCTCAAGTGGAATTGAGATCCATCCACCCGGGGAGTATAGTGAAGGAGCACCAAAGGAGGAAACCAATGAAGGAAGAAGGCCTACATGAAGGTATTGTGTTGATTTCATAAGCCAAGTGCCTAGAAGGATCAAGGGATCCTCAACATGTAATAAACAATCCTATTTTGTAAGGCCTAGTAGCTTAGGGTGTACTATAAAACCTATGGTTAACTATGGTCAAATGGACTTAGATTGGGTAGAGATGGGTTTGTTAAGGTAGATTTAATGTATTTAGAGAAATTCAACCTTTTTTAGGTCCCTAGAAGACTTAGGGAGTCATTTTGTTGATTAAGGCAAAATTTGTCAACAAAAATGTTGTCAAACCTCAATGTTGCTGAAGCAACTTTTTGAAAATTTGGTATCCAACATTCACAACCCCCCAAATTTGGTTGGAATAGTTTTGTGTGGATACAAAATGGATCAACCAAATTGAATTGAGAAGTTGTTAAAGAAATTTGAAAAAACAAATAGCAAATTCAATAAAATTCTGTATTTTTCTACAAAAATGACTAGTTTTTGCCTTGGCCCGACATCGTGCTGGATGTTATACAAAATATAACTCCATGGAAAGTTTGTAAAACTTCTTAGCTTTCATTTGAAACTAGTTTGAGCATCTACGGTGGAGTGTGGAGGGAGAAAAGGCGTCACAGTCATCTTGAAGTTGAGTTTGTGCCCTAACTGCAGTTTTTTTCATTCATTCCTCTATTTCTCCCCAATGAACTGTTGAAATCTTTTAAAATTTGGTGAGGAGGGAAGTTGGAGGATGAATTTTAAGATTCCTATGGTCTTTCAATGGTTCAATGCTGTTGGGATGAGTTTGAGTTGAAGATGTGCCATGCATCTGAAATGTGACTAGCACTGTTTTGAGTGCAGACCCCATAACTCACTATTGGAGTGGATCCAAACCCTAAGACTTTGGATTTAGGCTATTTTTGGAAGCCTTAAGAGTTCCCCCATGCTACCTTTGATAAATTTATGGTTTTTTTAGGTGCTCCTTCATTAAGTGCCATAATTAGGCTTGTGAGAATCTTGAAATCAAGAGACTTAGAAGAAGATCCAGGACTTGTCCTTTTGGGAGACAAGCTAAGAAATGATGAACAAGAAATGTTCAAGGTGATTTCTATCTATTACAAGGAACTTTACTTGATGAGAACAAATTTCTTTTTCATAATACCTGCTTTCCCTGATGAGAATAGATTTCTTATTCATACTACCTGCTTTACCTTATAAGAACAAATTTCTTATTCATAACACCTGCTTTACCTAATGACAATAGATTTCTTATTGCTCCTTATAACACTAAAATGACTTATAAACTATTTATATCGAATTATACTAAAGAGAGATACTCCTGTACATAAAAAACTTTAAAGTAATAATTCAAAAAAATTTAAGTAATCATTCCTTGCCTTATGTCACTCATTATTTCATCCTTACCTTCTTTAATTTTTAAATTTCTCCTTCGGCCTGGCTTTCAATTTGAATTATTACTTAAAGTTTCTTATATATAGTTGTATCTCTCTTTAATATAAATAGTTTATAAGTCATATTCACAAATTCAAGTGCTTCAATGTATCATATGATGTAGTAATTAAGGCTTCATTGTATCATATGAGGTAGCAATCAAGGCTTCATTTGGAATTAGACTTTCTCTTTTTTCAGATTTGGAATTCAACTGTTGAGTAATGTCAATTATATTATTTCTACAATCATTAATACTAATATCAAACAATAGATGTACTCGATATATCATATATATCAACCAATAGATGTACTAGATATATTGGAAAGATAATATTGAGCATAAAGTTTGTCATTAACAATGATCTTACTACAGATGCAATATATATTATTATTAAAGTTGTTTACATTCCATGTTGGTGTCATTCTTAAAACTATTTTAAGATGCTCCTATATATTACTATTAAAGTTGTTTGCATTCCACGTTGGTGTCATTCTTAAAACCGTTTTAAGATGCTCCTAACATGACTAAGGAATACATATACATTCTCCTAACATGACTATGGAATACATATACATGACAATAATTTCAAGAGTCAGTAAACACAATGAAATAAAATGCATTAAAGCCAATGAATATACACTAAAAGGAAAGGACAATGTCAATGACTATTAAAATAACAATGCCATAGTAGCATGAAAGAGATTAAAGGAAGTGGAAGCAATAAGCAAGGCACTGATAAAACAAGTAATAATGATCACTATCACTAGTAGAAAAGTAAAAATGCGAACAAAGGCATCAAATGGTGTCACCAACTACCAAGAGAACAATGCTATTCACTCTTGGAGATAGTGATAAAATGCATGAAAAATCAATCACTAATAAGAATGAAGATAGTGTTGTATAACTCTATGGCAGTGATCTTTTAAGTCACAAAATCAAATTGGATACAATGTCAAGAAATTCCAATGATTCTAAAAATAGACATAGGAAACAAACAAAGACTCTATGTAGTTAGTAGGACATTAGTCTTTGTTGAATATTGAAAGGAAGCTATTTGTAGCAAACAAGACAATGTGCAACAACATTTAATGGCTCAAAGACAAAAGGGTATCTAGATCTATCAATTAATATAAGTATCCCAATCAATAGGGTCCCATGGAGAAATAGCTATGGTAGAAGAAGAGGCTACAATGACTAATGTCATGTACCATAGCTAAAGACAAGAATCGGTCATAGGGGTCAGAAAACATTGAAACAATGCATCAATGAAGTGACCATGCAGAAATCCTTGAATAACATGAGTCAAAGCAATGGTTGAAAAGGAAAGAAGAGTGGCAATGCGTGAATAACATTGGTGTAGGAGCTACAATGTGCCAATAGAGTATAGTATTATCATGGAATGTTTTGACAAGTCCATGAAGAATACATTATGAAGAAGCCTAAGAATAGTGAATGAAATGCAATGACAAAGACCCAACTATGGATAAAAGTAGAGGGCAGGTATTTACATGAGATTAAGCATGGTAGAGAGTCAAAACTCTGAGATTAATAGCATATAATATGGTGAAAGACATTGAAATAAAAATGAAGTGACCCTCAATAAGATCAATCCATGATATACATGGATTGATATACATGGAGCTAGGAAACATGTTGGGATTGTTCATTTTAGAGGGCTATTGAAGTCAACCAAGATAGAGATATGACTGATAAATTAAGAAAATAATAAACAATATTAGATAAAGATTAAGAATTATTGATATGCTTTAAAAAAATTGAGATAGATGAGCGTGAGGTGAGAGATAACTATCATGTGAAGAAAAGAAGCCAAGGCCTACTAGAATGAAGCTGAGAGCATGTTAGTGTGCAACCAAGGTGATGAGGCATCAATGCCGAGTGATAAAATTGTTGTGAAAGTTTTGAAAAATGATGGAGAAATTGCAAAGATAACTCAAGAATTGATTTGAATGAGCAAGAAGTTAGAAAAAAGGAAAATTAATATTTTAAGAAACCTAATGGATTCTCATTGTTGGTTTCCTATCAAAGGAGGTGTTACACCATGAGGGACAATAGGTGTAACACTCAAATGAACATCTTTTATCAATATATTTTTAGGATGAGTGTGTGTCATGAAGATGCAAGCACCTTGAATCTAAATAGTCCACATGGTTGGTAATTTGAACAAGAAGAGGTGATTTGGTAAGTGAGGTGAAGTGGGCATAAGTGTAGATTTGATTCAATTAAAGTGGGAGTTCCATGCAACATGGAATTGCACATGGTGCACTTTATGGCATTACAATACTATGTATTATGGTCATGTTATATAGCTTAAGGAGAGTGGGAATGTCTTGATTATCAATTAATTTTATGTTGATTTTATTATATTACTATGTTGATGAATTTTAAGCTATAATTATGAATGATTAATTTTTAGTCTTTGGCTAAAGGTGGAAGATTAATAGTTTCACCTCAACATCTTCTTATTAATGTTTTCTATAAAACCATCTTAATAAATGTTTCTCCATGTTTATAATGTATCAAATTTTTATAACTTTTTTTATAATTTTTAATTGGTCCAATGCATTTTTGTCTTGCAATTTTTTATTTTTTTGTAGCTTCCTAAATTGTAAGCAACACAATTTCAGTTCTTTTCTAGACCCTATTTTAGTGTCCAAGAATTACATGCATTAATGCTTAGCAATAAAAGGGTTTAAGCATCTATACCCACGTAAAGCGGTGCCAAAAGAAAACAAGAGTCCGGTTAAAAGAGGAAGAAATGCAGAGACCTCATTACCTTATTGGGAAGGCTATGGTTTTCTATAGAGAAGTAATGACTCATCTTGGTTGGGGTTCAAGAAGTGGCCAAAGGTGGTGTAGTAGTAGCAATTATATGTTTAATGGTGTTATGTAGGAAAAGTGTAGAGGCAATGAATAAGATCTAGGTGAAGCTTCCTTTGGAAATCCTTAAATTTGGCGGCATGACAATGCTGAA
Organism: Chamaecyparis obtusa; assembly: GCA_027943335.1. Classification (NCBI taxonomy): domain Eukaryota; kingdom Viridiplantae; phylum Streptophyta; class Pinopsida; order Cupressales; family Cupressaceae; genus Chamaecyparis; species Chamaecyparis obtusa. The sequence continues at coordinate 739,785 of BSBK01004076.1, read as the reverse complement.
ATTAAAAAATAAAATAAAAAATAACAGTAATAATTTTTAGCTAGTTTGAGTTATTTGTTTCCTTGCTACTGTAGTGTTTGTTCGGTTGATAGGAACTAATATATGAAGTGGGTTTTCCAGTGATTTTGCATGTTCTCAAAATAAGAAGGTAAAAAGGTAGGAAACATGTTTATGATTTCCCAGATAATGGCCACTTCTCGAACCCCAAGCAAGACGAGTCATTACTTCTCTGCAGAAAACCATAGCCTTCCCAATAAGGTAATGAGGTCTTATGCACTATTTGGCAGATTGTTACAAAGAAATATGGTCTCATGGATTGCATTGATAAAAAGTATGCGCAAATGTATTTACTTAAGATGATTAAAAAATTTAGATTAAATTTCATACCACTGGCATGATCAAATTAGAGGGCATGGGTTTATAACTAAATACATATGAAATGAATGAAGGAAACATACATCAGGTGAAAAGCAATGGACATATCATAATCACTGTATTTGTTAACATTCACTACTAAACAATAAACCCTAAGGGCACAGATTATAGTTTCAGGGTCTAGAAATCACATACCTTCGGATACCATCACCGATCAAAGATGAAGAAAGCGAATCAGCTACACCCCATCTAGTTACACTGTCTTCACACTCATCTTTGACCTCAAAATCGCTTCATCCCACTCCTTTTCTCTCTTCAGCAATAAAAATAAAAATGATTTGGCAGTTTCACTTTTTTTTTTTCATTTATACTCCGAAACTGTCAGAATTCTGATGGTCTATTTAAAACCCATAGAAATCTCGACACCATCGGGGACTACTACAAAAAACACCCAAATTCATAAAAAAAAATTATCTGTCAGAAGTTTCCATCAAAATTTGGCCCCAAATGTAGTAGTGAAGTGAGAAAGGACCGAGGGTATCTTCTAGAAAAGAATCTTCAGTGGCTTCGTTTCCAATGAGTTGTTCTCTTTCTGTCAAGCTTTCTTCAGTGACTAAAGGGGATTTGGAGAACAGTACTGATTTTAAGTCTTATGGATCAATTTTCTATTTTGGGGGCTTGTGGCCTAGTCTGCCCCAATTGCATGACTAGGTGTCTTAAATATGGGAACCAATTTTATCTGGTACTGTTCATATTTTTCCTATGGAAAAAGGGTTTTTCATAGCTAAGTTTGATATTGCAGAGGATAGATCTAAGATCTTGTGTGATCATTTCCTTAGTTGGGAGGAGGAAAAAATTATGCTTATGGTTAAGCCCTGGCACCCCGATTTCAATCCCTCCTCTAAATTTTTTAGCAAGATCCCTATTTGGGTTAGAATCCCTAACCCCCCCATTCATCTTTGGCATGATTCCATCCTTGAGGAAGTGGGTGAGAACTTGGGGGATTTTTGATGTTGGATCATGATTCTTCTAACATTTATCATTCCACTTTTGCTCAAATCTTGGTTGATCTTGACACTTCGAAGGGTCTCCCAATTGAAATCAAAATTGAATCATCCTTGGGATCTTGGATCCAACAACTTGACTATGAAGGTATTCCTTTTAGGTGTCAGAAATGTTTTAAGACTGGTCACATTTCAGCCCAATGTGGATTTGATATTAAGAAGAAGAAATCTTATCCCTCTTGGTGGAAGGGTGCCTCTACCCATCATTATACTATCCTGAAAAGATCCTCTTAGCATGAGAAGGAAGGAGGTTGTTCCTGATTTAGGTACTCAGGTGTCTAATGTGGTGGTGGATGGATCAGGCCCTGATTTGCCTCTTGATGTTCCTATTGGGTCTTTTGTGGTTGTGGGTTCTGGATCTGTGCACCCTTCTGCTGGTTCTTTGCTGGATGGTGTCAGGCTCCTTGCTGGTAGTTTTATGGATGTTGTTTTAGATGGCTTTGATGGTGTTTTGGTAGTTTCTAGTTCTGGTTGTGTTGATCCTTTATTAGATATACCCATGAATGGTTCTAATGATGACCCTATGCTGGTTGTTTCGTTGGTCGATTCAATACTTTTGCTGGGTGTTGGATCTTTAGTCTTGGATTTATTGTGCTAGCAGAATGAGACTGCTAGAGTTTAAGAAGGTTGGATCACAATTAAAGTTAAACATTCTAAGAGGTCCTCCTCTTCTTTTGACATGACTCTTCGGTCCCATAAGAAGGGGATGAAAGGATAGGTCCTTCATTTTCTATTGTTGATCCCCAATGGTTTATCTAGTGCAGTGGTGTGGGATTTCTTTCTCTGGGCTGCTGGTTTTCAAAGTCTAATCTTGACAGTGTTCTTATATGTATTTTTTGGGTTTTCTAGCCTTTTCTTCAGGCTAATCTGTTGTGCTTTGGGTGCTCTTAATGTCATATCTTTAGTTTTTCTTTGTTCAGGGTTTCAGGACCCCTTCAAAACTTGTTTTTACCTTATTCAGAAACTTAAAAATACTATTGCAAAGATTTCTCATTTGAATCTTATTAATGCTTCTAAGCTACATCGTAAATGTTTTGAAGAATATTTTTAGAAAGATTGTTGTGCCAACCAATTTGAAACCTAAAAAGTGGCATTTATGTTTGACCCTATTTAGGAAATTTTTTCTATATTTTTATTTGAAACACATAAGTTGCGTGTTGTCCAAGTTATTGAACAAACACCCACCATTGTAGTCTATGGGTGTGTAAAAATCAAAGGGGCTTTTGTTGACAATGGATATACTTTGAATATTTATAATTAAGAAAATTTCAATGGACATGGGGATTCTTCCGATTTTTTTTTAAAAAAGAGCATTATAAAAAGATTTGATAATGTGGAACAAGACTCACATAGTGATTGATTTTCTTCTTTCTTTTGGACCTCCAACGGTTGATACATTACTTCATGTGATGCATGGATAGTTTGTCTACAATTTCATTTTGTGCCACCCACAAATTCATGCCACAATTGCATTTCTTTCCACTCTTTATCTACTATTAAAATCTAACTATAACAAATATATTTGTAATGCATGTAAAAAATAATCATTTATCAATTTTACAAATTGATTGAAAAGATAAATCTTGTGATTCCTACTAATTGATTTTCCTTACATTATTGACTCCAAATGCAATGTCTTCACCCAATGTTGATCTTGAAATGATTGGGTTCTTTTGATTTTTCACTTTAACATGTTAAGAGCATACAAGGTACATGCCACTAATTTTAAAAATCCTCTTGCTATTGTAAGTTCCATTTGTAGCGACAATTTGATAGATTGGTAAACAAATATACTACCAACTATAGTATTTTTGACGACTCTCTACTATGTATTCCTCTTTTCCTACAAGTATGATCATAGTTACATAATACATATGGCAAGTGATTTTAATTTCTTCATATTCTTGGTTATAAAGGCAATGCTTAAAATAGCCTAAAATGAAGTTTAATATTTTAATTTGTTTCTTGTTTTATTATTGTTTTTGATTAAGTGAAAATAGGTTTTGAAGAGACTAGAAACCTTGAGAAAAGTAGGTTTTGGAGGGACATGAAACCCAAACTTAAAGATATTCAAGACTATACACTATCTGAAACATGACAAAGATGAAATGGAGCAAAGCCAAGAAAGGGGAGAAAAACCAAAGAACTTCCCCCAACAAACCAAGAGGCTGCATGAGAAGAGGAAACAAGCCCATGAAAGTCTCACATGCAGCCTAAGTAGCTCAAAACAACTTAAGGTTTTCTTACCGATTTACCCTTATGAGAGCAAAGGGTCATATCAAAAGTGGCTTGAGAAGATTTAGACTTTTTACTTTTAACCGTGATCCAACCCTCTTGCACCTTTTCAACAACATTTTGCCAAGAAATAGAATCCAACACAGAAGTACCCCCACCATGGGAAGGAAGAGCAATAGAAGAACCCAAGGAAGGGCCGACATAGGCCTGAGGTATAGGATCAACAAAATTCTGAGAGATCAATAGAAGCATAAGAGGCATAAAGACCCGAGATAGGTCCAATAGAAGTCCTAGAATCAGGATCAGCAACAGGCTAGGGGGAGAAACCGTCAACCATCACCTGATAAAAAAAATAACCAACAATCAAACACTCATTAGAACCAACAACAACAACACAAACAAAATCAGTATCCAGAACCTCAACACAGTCTGAAGAGCCAACAATAATACCCTCACCAGAAAGTTGAGGCTGAGAAACCTCAATTTTTGGAGGATCCTGTGAAACCTTGTTTTATTATTGTTAAGTAAAGATTAAAATAGAGTAAGATTATGTAAATTAAGATCTTTTCACACTAATCACCTAATAGTAGCATTAGAAATGTCTATAGAGGAGAGACAATACTATTGGAATACAAAATTTTAAAACATGCACATACTAATATAAGAAATGGAAAATTACAAAGACATGGGTTTAGATGTGCCCATAAAGAGTAATTACTACTAGAACTAGACTTAGAACAACAATGAGAGGTTCCAAAATAATTATTGACAAATTTTGATGCAAGAAATTCTTTGTAACTTGGATGTATGCCCAAGGTTGAGGAGATGTCATATGTGTCATAAAGGTTCATAAATTTTAAGTGATGTTCATAATGGTTTGTTAATCATTTATTTGTATGGACATGTTTCAAGAAAAATAGTAGTGGATGGAGTAAAATAATAAAAGTTGTTGCATCTAATCTAACATACACTATTAGATAAAGATAAATAAAAATATGAGAGATACATCTAACATAGATGGTCATACCACAAATATGGGTTGAACAAGACACTAAGAAGTTTCTATTTTAATTTGGAGTTAATTAAATCAAATACTTAACCATTTGTTTGATTTGTTCTTAGGGTTGTGGACAACTCTTTTCTTGCATACTAGACCATTGTGTTCTCCTTACACCTTGGGTTGTGGAGATGTCCTAGAGGGTGGTCTTTTCCAATATATTAGAATGACCTAAAAATTTATAGAATTTTTCATCTTGTCATCCCTAACATACTTTATTATTGGAATTATTAGTATTTCATTAACAATTCATCTTTCATTTAGAAACACCAATTTCACAGAAGATACCTTGTAAAATAGAATGATTAATAGGGTGTCTACATTGACTAGTTCTCTTATGGGGTTTTAAACACAAATCCACTATCATATGTCAATATTTAAATATTTAAATAATATTATATTAATAAGTTTAACTTATAAAGAGGAAAATCCTAGTGGTGAGTGGTAATTGACAACAAAGAAGGGTTGACAAGGGCATGGTTGGGAGAGATAAAAAGTGATGAAAATAGAAACTAAAGGAGATTGATATGTGTGGAAAATATATAATGGAGTGGATACCATGTGTTTATGAAAAGTTTGGGTGGAATCAGAAATATATGGGAAGAAAACCTAAAACTAGGTAAGTTAGGGTTTGTAGGAGAGTGCAAGAGAGGGAGATAGAAAATAAAGGAAAAATGGAAATATGTTTGATGTGAGGATTAGGATGACTTTTTTTCATATTTATAATATGGAATTTGAAAGGGCGCAAACCCTTCTACAAAATATCAACCAATATGAAAATGAAACAACTACCATAAGGTATGGGGTAAATGAAAATAACTCATCAAAATGAAACAAAGGGATCTGTAAGTGCAACAAAATATCCCTATACAATCATGACAAAAAATAAGAACCAATATGGATCCTTGAGATACATCGTAGACAATGCTAGAACAATTCTTATTCAATTACATACCATTTAGTTTACTATGAGAGGGAGGGAGAGAAGGAAGGAGGGAGGGAGGGAATGAAACAAAAGTGATCCCTCCAAAGAGAGCTCATCTATTTGGGTAGTAGGAGTAATAGAGTTTGGAAGGGTGTCCAAGCATAGAACAACCTCCTTATGACTAGATTGAAGAAAATCTAGAACTAATAAACATATGATGTTTAGTAACTAGAGTATATGGAGGCTAAAACTTTGTGATATGAGTTAATAGAGTTGTAGGAGTGAGACCCTCATGAGATCCAACATTTAAGAAGTTGAAGGAATGAAGAATCAAGTGATATTCAGGCATTCTTCCACCATGATGTGTTCCTGTGTTAGGAGAGTGGACACTCAAAATTTAGGTGGCTGATGTTAAATCATTGTTTGCATTAAAAGGGGACAACCTCATAGTCAAGTGGTTGAGTCTAGGGACTATCTTCCTCCTTAAAAATCAATATATTGTGAAGAGGCTTGGATATGTCAATATCCATTATAATGCCTGGAAATTTTGAGTGACTTGTGTAGGAAGTTGTAGAGTCAATTTTCATAAAGTGACCAATAGAGTTGTCTATGACTTGTAGCATAAAGCTTCCCATAACTAGAAAAATAATATTTGGAAGGAAAACCCACACACATATAAAGGGAGTTAAAGAAATGAGTCAAAGTATTGATATAGAGACTAATCTTCCCATATCCACATCTTTCCCTCAAGCATCAAATCCTTGTCCTTTTACAAGTCAAAGTACACAACGAATACAAGCCTACCACAAGGAAATAGATTTTTCTTTGTCATGGTGATAGGAATCCATGAATCAAAGACCATTTATGTGGATTAGGAAGGCAAAACCAATGAAAAAACTACAAAGAATGCCCCTTTTGTAAATACATATATTTATTTCCAATTGTATATTGTACATAAATCACCATCAAGGAAGATTTTGCACAAAGGAGGGATTATATTTATCCTATAGAGAGTAAGAAACACCCCTAACATAGAATGTTTGCAAATGACTATTCACCACCAACACTAGTGGTTACAACTTTCACATTACTAGCAAAAAGGACACCAAATGGGCACTGATCTTTGGGATAAAGGTAACCATATACTTGGGAAGAACCTATCTTCCCTAAAAAAATATGGGTGGGAGGGTAACAAGTAATATAAGTGTTGTGAACCACAAGAACCCCCTCAACAACTAAATAAGGTTTGACACTAAGAATGTTGTTGTTAGTAGGTGTTGTGAAAATGAATGTATTATCATATGAAAGCATGGGGAGGATAAAGTCAATACCTAAGAGGGGTAGAATAACACACCTAAGAGTAATAAGAGAGACAAAATCTCCATTAGAAATACCATTGTTGGAAGATACAAACCTCAAGCCCTTGTACACATTAAAAATGACACCCAAAAAACATACATCTGTAGTGGTGTCTAGTTAAGAACCAATTGGATGAGAGTTTGGGATAAAGAGGATTTTAATTGGAAAGATAGTATTTTGGAATGCATGTAAGGAAAAATAAAAAGAAAATGAGAGAAGAACAAATTGGGATAAATACTAACTCAAAAGGAGACAAATGAGGGAAATATAAGTGAGGAGATATGGATACGAGGATTGAGGTGAATGGACGGAGAGTGATAAGAGGAGTCTAAAATCAAAAGATTAATAATAGGAAAAATAGAGGAAAAATTATGAAAAGAATAACAAGGATAGATCAATGAGAAGGGACCTTTGAGGTCATTGCCCCTAAGGATAAAGAAAGGAGAGGAAAAAAAAGTCACTACTTCTAAGTAGTGAACACAACAAGGAAAAGTGTTGATGAAAAAATGGGAAAAGAGGATGAAACACAATCATAATATGGTGAATATATTGTGGTTCCTCAAAACCAAAAAGAGAAAAATGGTCAAGAGGAAATAATGTCAAGGTAAATAGGCTCACAAGATGTGAAGATTTTCTTAAAGATAACTAAAGAAAAATGAAAAAATCACTATAATAAAAGAGACAAAAATACTATGAAATTAAACAAAGTTAAACTACTAAAGAGATGGAAATAGCATGATTGAAGTTCATTCCTTGAACTTCTTAAATGTTGGATCTCAGGTTTTTGGGTGTCTTCCCTCTAAGGGTTCTAGGTGTTTGGTACTAGATTCTATGTTTTGGCATGATGAGGCTGCTAAGGTGGAGGAGGGATGGATTACAATGAAGAGTAAGAAATATAAGACATCTACACCCTCCTTTGATATGACTCTTCGCTCCCACAAGGGTATGGTGAAAGGTAAATCTTAATTTGTGGGTGTTGGGGCTTGGGTTGTCCTTTGAACCTTTATTTGTTTTTGGTTGCACATTATTCCTTTTGTGTAGCATTTGTTTTAGGTAGTGGGATCTAGGTGGTAATCCCTCGTCTTAGTCTTGCTCCATTTTTTTTTGTGGGCCTTCTTGGTTTTTCTTCTATGGCCTTCTTGTAAAGGGTTTTGGGTCCCTTCAAAACCTATTTTTCCCTTAATCAAAATAATGTGGAGGAAATTAGTCCTACTATTAGCATATGATATTGAATAAATATAAATTATCATTCTGTAAATTTCATAGTGACATGAAGTACAATCTAGTAGAAAGACAAGAAAGCGAGGAAATAAAATTAAAATAGTAAACAAGAAGAGAAACCAAATGTGAGAGGAAAGAGGAACTAAAATCAAGATGAAGGAAAATAAGGAAAAAAGGAGAGAAAAAAGTGAACCCTTAGTGACAAAGTTGAATAACGAGAATATTAAATAAAGAGAGAATATGTAGAGTTGGAGAGAAAGGAAAAGTGGGGAAATGAGTTACAATGGAAAACAAAAAAAGAGAAAAATGCAAGAAAAGTGGGTTATGAAATTGCAAAGAGAAAGAAGTGAATATGGATCTTCAATAACATTTAACTTTTTAAACTTAGGCTAGATGCCTCTAGACTGTGATTCTAGGTTTATGCACCAAGACATTTCCATCGCCCTTAATCCAACATCACTGTATATATATTTTTACATTAAGTGGTAGTAGAAAAGAAGTGATAGCTAGATGGTAAAGTGAAAGTACATTTAATGTGTGAATATGGGAGATGAGAAGATGAAATTTTCCATAGATTATTCAAAGGTTTATCATATTGGATTATAGATTCTAAGATAAAGGTGTTAGATAACTTGGCACCGGGGGGGGGGGGGGGGGGGGGGTGAATCAATTAAACTAATTATCCCACAGTCCCAAACTCTTAGATGTACTTTTCAAACTTCTTTCAACAAATAATCAAATCGATAAGATATTAAAACTAAATTTGTTCTCATTTACCGATTGCCAGTAATTTCCAAAACTGTGTTTACCGATTAATCAAATATGAAATATGTAAAGTATGATAGCAATCCAATCACAACAAATAACACATAACCTAAAGATTTAACATGGAAACCTTGCTAAGGGAAAAACCACCTGGGACCGGTAACACAAAATATTTCACTCTTCTGAAGTGAGCTCAATAAGGAGCCAACCCTGTTAAAGGTTACAAAACACACTATAAGGTGTGACCTTGTTAGAGGATTTATCACTAATAGTTCTCCCTCAACCAGCATTCACTATGGGATCAACAAGAAAACAATTAACATTCGTTGAATGTCATATTGAAATACAAAAGACTGTTAAGTCCACTCGGTTAAGAGATTTAGCTATAACAATGGTTAAATTGATACAGTAGTAATCTGCTTCAAATACAACTCAATTCACAAGTATTCAGATCTATGCTAAGATCAATATAACTCTTCTAATCAATAATCAATTCACTCCATTATATCCTCCAACTTACTTCACTCAGTATATAATTCTCTGATGCTTAGTAATACCTGCAGTCCAGCTCGGTTATGTCTATAACCAATTTGATCAATGGTGCGTGAAAAATGTATTCATGTGAATTCTCCTGCAGTCTCAATTCATCTGGCAGATTCAAAAATGAATCTCATGTATCTTAAATAGACGTGTAAATCATTTTCATCTCATCCATTAGATTTTACCTCTTAATCTCCATCGTTCATTTTGCCACTTCAAGCTTCCTTGATAGTTGTATCAATAACATTTTTCAATCTCTTCCCTTCAATTATCTCTAAATTTTGTTAGCCGTTGATCTTTCATAACAAACTCTATCTCTTACCTCGAAATCATAAGTATCATCCAACTCATCAATTTCAGTCAGCTATTATAAACATTTAATGTTTTCATCCTACTCGGTTAATATAGAATGCGTCGGTGATAACTGACTCAGTTGTTACTGTCACTCGGTATACACAAGACTAACTCGATGTATATACAAATCTTCAATTACCGACCACATTAACTTATTCAATTCTAATCTCTTTTTCATAACAGAATAATGTAACATGCTCAAGTTAACAACATAATGCCATAGACTCATCAATAAGTTACCCAATGTATACCTTATCCATATCTGTCATATTCATCTTGTCCTTATGTAGATATCTCATTTCTTCACCATTTCTTCCTTCTACAGATGTTCATATGTTTGTAACTATCATGATAAGTATAGTCAAAACTAGTTGACATCAATGACAACATATTGACTGATTTAATCACCTTACATATTACTTTAACAACTCGGTGACCTCCTGAATCTTCATCAATATATTCAATCAATTGTAAGTTAACAATCTCTCCCTTTGGCATTGATGGAAACACAATATGAAATATTCCATAGAATACCAAACATATGTTCTACAACTATATAGATAAATGTCGTAGCTTGGTAAGCTCTCCTTAGCTTGATATTTAATATGTTTAATCACTACAACAACATTTCATGCAGAATCTCCTTGCAAATTTGATCTTCTTCGATTCACTTGCCAACATATATCTCTCTTCCAAATGATATTTCATAGAAATCTCTCTCCCTTTGACAATAATATCAAAAGAAAATATTCAAACAACTCTTCAGTAGCCAAATAGTATTTCGGTTTCTTGGTCCAGATCAAGTACCTTCATGTACTAATATACAATTCTCTGTTCTAGCTTCTACAATATTCACATCCTTCACAACCTTAGGAATCCTAAAGTGTGAGCTACATGCATCAATATTATTTGATTTTTTGATAAACTACAGGTTGATGCAACCTCCTGATCACCTTAGTGACCGACAGATAGGGGATGGACCCCTAGTCTAGTCCTTAAGTACTCAAAAGTATACTTCGGTATGGGTTTAGTAAATATATCTGCAAGTTGTTCTTTAGACTTCACAAACTTTAGTTTCACTTGCGAATCTTGTACTTGTTCCCTCAAATAGTGATACTTAATTGATATGTACTTTGTTTTTGCATGCATCGCTAGATTCTTTGAAATATTTATGGCACTTGTCTTATCACAATATATAATCACTGGATAAGTGATCTCATCATTCATTCCTTTCAATAATTATTTTATCCATGCAATATTTGAACAATTAGTAGTAGCAACAACATACTCTACTTTAGTAGTTGATTGAAAAATACATGCTTGTTTCTTATTTATCCATGTTACAAGTCTTTCTCCCAAAAAGAATGCTCCATTGGTAGTACTCTTGCAGTCATCAATATTTCCAGCCCAATTTGCATCAATGTAAACTTGTAGTTCAAAATTGACTTCCTTCTTGTACCATAACCCATGATGCTCGGTGTTCTTCAAATATCTCAAAATTCTCTTAACAATAGTCATATGTGATTCCTTAGGATTAGCAGAAAATCTTGCTACAAATCAATTGCATGTGCTATATCAGGTCTACTGTGTACAACATACATCAATTTGCCAATCATTGATCTATACAGTGTCTGATTTACTTCAATTGATTCATCATCTTTTGTTAATTTGAATCCGGTAACCATAGGTGTTCCAATTGGTTTTGAATCTTCCATTCCAAATGTCTTCAATACTTGATGTATTTTTATTGTGTGATGAATATGCCTTCACTCTCTTGTAGTATTTGCAATCCAAGAAAGAATTTAATCTCTCCAAACATTGACATTTCAAACTCTTTTCTCATTTGAGTAACAAAAGATTTGCAAAGATTATCATGTCCTCCAAATATTATATCATCAACAAAAATTTCAGCAATAAGTATAATATCATCAGTTCCACGTTTAAAATATAAATTGCTATTGTCACTTGTTCTCACAAAACTAATACTAATAAGATAATCATGCAATCTTTCATACCATGCTCTCGGTGCTTGTTTCAGTCCATATAGTGCTTTGTGCAATTTGCAAACCATGTTTTTCTTATTCTGATCAACAAAGCCTTCAGGTTGTTCTATGTAGACTTCTTCCTCAAGAATTTCATTCAAAAATACAGATTTCATATCTATTTGATAAACTTTAAATCCTTTATAAGAAGCATATGCAAGTAATATTATGACTCCTTCAAGTCTTGCTACTGGTGCAAAAGTTTCACCATAGTCAATTCCTTCTTCTTGTGCATATCCCTTACGTACAAGTCTTGCTTTGTTTCTAGTCACTTCACCATTCTCACTCAACTTGTTTCTAAATATCCACTTTGTTCCAATCACATTTTTGTCACTCAGTCTCGATACCAATGTCCATGTTTAGTTTTTCTCTATCTGCTCAATTTATTCATTCATTTCTTTAATCCATTCTTCATTCTCAAGTGCATCTTTAACATTTTTAAGCTCAAATTCAAAAACTAAACATGTGTTCTATCTTAACTTACTTCATGTCATCATCACATCTTGTTTGTCTCCAATAATCTGGTTATGTCGATGGCATCTTCTCACAAATTTTGCCAACACTTGCTCTCCTCTTTGTTCATCAGTCGGTACAGGCTCAATTTCTTCCTCGGTAACATCTTCATGATTCTTAATTTGTATTTGCTGACGCTTGGTAGCATTTTTCCATCGCTTGATAGACTCAGTATGTGGCTCGGGTAGATAGTCTGGATGCTCAATATATATAAATCTACCATAGTCTTTTCGTTCCTTCCCGCTTTCTTCATCATTTTTCTTAGCAAACTCATCAACTTTCACATTAGCACTTTCAATCATTTTGTTAGTAATCTTGTTCAAACATTTGTATGCTTTGCTCTTAGTAGAATATCCTAGAAATATTCCTTAATGACCTTTAGAATCAAATTTCCTATTTCTATCATCTTTTAGAATGTAACATTTGCTTCCAAAAATTCTAAAATAACTTACATTAGGTGTGTAGCCAAACCATAACTCATAATGTGTCTTGTTTGTATTTTTCTTCAGTTGAACTCGGTTTAATGTGTATACAACAGTGCTAACATCTTCTCTCCAATACATTTGTGCAAAATCCTTTTCAATCATCAGTGTTCTGGCATAGTCAACTATTGATCTATTCCTTCTTTCAGCAATACCATTTTGATGTGGGGTCCTCGGTGGAAAAACCTATCTTTTAAATCTATGCTCTTTATAAAAGTTAGTCAATTCATCATAAATAAACTCACCTCCTCTATCAGATATTAAGCATTTTAACTCTTTTCCACTTTCCTTTTCTGCTTCTGCTTTATACCACTTAAACATTTTGAAAGCTTTCAAAAATGTAACCATCATCATCCTAGAGTAGTCATCAACAAATAAAATGAAATATTTTTCTTCATAATAGCTCTGAGTTCTCATAGGACCATACAAGTCATTATGCACCAACTCCAAAATACCTTTAGAAGAATAGTTCTTTCTCTTAAAACTAGATTTAGTCATTTTCGCTATTTGACATTAATTACACATGACATGGTCAGGTTTAGTTAGATTCGGCAAACCTTTAACTCTTATTTTATTACTAATCTTAACCATGTTATGAAAATTCACATGATACAGTCTCTTATGCCACAACCACACATCTTCATTTCTAGCCAACAAACAAGAAGTTTCAGCATTATCAAGATAAAATAGATTACCTTTGGATTGTTCACTAGTATTGACCAACTTTTTGGTTTCATCATAGATCTTCACCTTTCTACTTTCAAATGCAACTCGGTGCCTTGAATTATTCAATTGTACTACACTCAATAGATTATAGTTGAGTCCTTTTCACCCAATATGAATTCTCACATCTAATCTTATTGTTCAACAAGATATATCCCTTTCCTTTCACTATACAAGGTGTATCATTTCCCATTTTAACAGATCCTCCATTATAGTGTTTAAGATATTCAAATTTGTCCTCATCGTCAATCATATGATGTGTACATCCACTATCAATAATCCATGTATCATTCTTGCTAACTTTAGATATAATTGTCCCCAGCGTTCAGCTCAGCATTTAGGACAGAGGCCAAAAAGAATTGAGCCTACAGTCGGTGATGTAGGTAGATCCCATAGGGATTTTGCAGTAGGGTTTGATCCTCAGAGTTTGAACCACAGGGTAGGAAAGGGTCCGATGGAACTTACTCAGTGATCCTTTGCTTAGATTTCAGTTGAGTGTGGTTTATGGGACTTATGTTCCTATTTTGTTCGTAGGCTTCCAGGAGTAAGCCTAATTATAGGGGAGGTGGATGTAGTACCCCTCCATAGTTTGTTTTTCTGTTATCCTTGCCAAAATCTTTTAGGCCACTTATATGTGTGCTTTGATATTTCAGTGTTATTATAATTTTGGAGGTATGTCACTTCATGGTGAATCTTTAATAAATGGATGTTTATGATGATTATATTGACTCAGTTATATGTTGTTATTTATGATGATGTTATACTTGTTTCAAAATGTTATTTATAATGATGATTATACTTACCCCATACTTGCATGTGTATGGTGTTCAAGTATGCTTTTACATTTCTGCTTGATGTGCTTGATGTGGTTGAGGGACAGAGTCGTAGTTAATTATTTGCGAGATCCACACAATCAACCGATCCCTGCCATTGTCTGTTATATCTCTATACATATATGCACATGCTTGTCTCTTATGCATGTTTGCAGGTACCGAGCATCAACTTCCCTGAATTATCAAGATGAGTGTGCCCTATCGCTAATCTCAATGGTAAAAGAGGGGAGATAACATTCAGTTCCAAATCCTAACCTAAGCCAAATATTGTCCTAAAATAGTGGATAAGATTATGTGTTTCCTACCCTTCCTAAACTCATCTAGTTGATGTGAGTTTATAACCCTGTCCTTGTGTTTGAATGTGGGTCCTTAGGTCCTTGTGATGCTTTCGATTTTGGTGCTTGACGTGTTTTCTATAATTAGATTATTTAATTTGATTAAATAGTGTAATTTTAATAAATTGGATCTTTGCTATTTTTAGCCATGAGAGATTATTTATTTATTTATATATAAATTAATTAAATGCAATTGTTGAGTGTGGTTGAAATATTTAATTAATGAGAATTAATTAAATATCTTCACCCTAGAACTATTTAATTTTAAGTTTAACCTATGTTCAATTGAAATGTATTTGTTAATTTAAGATTAATTTAGCATGTGGTAATTATGTCAAACTAAATGTTCTAATTTTTAATTATTTAAATGCATTAAGTTGCACATTCATAATTGAATGAAATTAAATTAATAATATTAGTTAAAGTTTGGTTATGTGCTTTCAACAAAAGTCAAAGTGGAGAGGAGATTCTAGTTCAACTGAAACTAAACTATGAATTAGAGTTCATTTTCATGCAAAGCTCTCTTGGAGTCGAGTTCAAACTCTTGCATGTGAAAGGAGATTCCTTTATGTGTTGAGAGTTTAGCCATTATTCAATTACATAGTTTTGGAGGAGAAATTTGGAGACAAGTTTGGAGAGAGCTCTTCAAAAAGCTTGGATTTTATTTCTTTGTTTTGGACATCGTCAAATCTGTATAATTTGATTTGAGGTAGGTTTTGATTTATTATAGTTATTTCTTTTTTGATTTCTATAGGAAAATAGAGCGTGTCTTCCTCGTGCCTGTTGGATCTATATATTTGAGAAGTTTTGGGTTGTTTTATCTGTTGAATTTCTTTTAAAGGATGTGAAATTGCATGCAATTCAATTTGAATGTTTTTTTTACCTATCTGAAATGAAAGATATGAAGGCTTTGTGAAATCTATAGAAGAATTGTTAGAAAACCCAGTTGGATTAGGGTTTTGATCTTTGTTGAGAAATTAGTAGAGTTAATATTCATGTTAAGGGAATATTTGTATTTGTGGTATATATTTAAATATATATTTATATGTAATTAAATAAATATAATGTATATATATAGCAATATATACTTATATTTATGTGGCTAATAAAATTATATATATATATATATATATATATATATATATATATATATATATATATATATATATATATATATATATATATATATATATATATATATATATATATACTGATTTAATATATATATAGTTTTAGAGTATCGTTGCAAAATCTTTATATAAATTTATATTGGGTTTCTTTTTGTAAAATTAAATTAAATTTTGGAGGGGTTTTTACTCCCTCCCCTTACCTTTACATGCACCCCATAAAAGGTTGTCATGCGCAGTACCTGTAGGGTACTGACACATGACAGTCCCCTAAAGGACTGTCGTGTGCTAGTACTGCAGGGTACTGATGCACGTCAGACCCTACAAAAGGGGGGGCTCATGTACTGAGGCTGGGGTGTGGGGGTGCATGTGCTCCCCACTCACAACATTTAATTTTTGTTTATAAACTTTGTTAATTGTTTTAAAATGTTAATACTTATTATAAATTTTGTTATTTATCTTAAATATTAATTTTTATTTTAAAACTTGGTAGTTACATATAAATTTTATTATTTGATAATTGTTTTTATTTATTAAATTAGTTAAAGTATGTTTTAATCAGATTATTTAAATTACTAGATGTATTTGAAAAGCTAGATTAATTTTGTATTATTTTTAATGAATTATATATGGTCCTAGTATTAGGATGAGATAAAAACATTTGTGAATTTGGATTGTATATTCTTGTGTATATAAGTGATGCAATCTTTAGCAAACATGGTTTATCGTGATGACTTTAGATGCTCTTAGGCAATTTATCTTGGATTGATTATTAAGGGTTGTAGTTGACATTTGGGGGTATAATCCAGAGGTGGGTATATCGAGTGTTTGGATTGTCTCATTTGTTTTCCTTGCATATTCTGCTAAGTCTAATGAGTTGTTCTAAACCTATGTGGGATTGTTCTATGGTGTTTTCTGGTCTCACCTGTTGGATCTGGATGTTGTGATTCATGAGTTGTGTTAACTCAGGGTTATATTTGATCTTGTGAAACCCTAGGGTAGGTTATCTGAGTGTATAGCGGGAAGTGGCTTGTAATTGGTGTCGGAGCCTGGAAGTGGCTGTCAGGATATCCTATTACAAGTAGCTTAATAAATGATAATTAATGTCATTGAGAGTATAAAATGAACCTAATAAGATATTATGTGCCTTGCCCATGCCTGAGTTCCTGATTGAGTTTTGACTAGGATGGGAGTGAGAAGATGTTTGCTGCCTATGTGGACTGGATATGGCATGGTTAGTACCTTCTCTACATGAGGGGTTACTAATACCACATAGAGTCACTAGGGCACTGGGGTTTGAAGAGACTACCAGGATAACCTTAGAGTTGGCTTGTGTGATGACACTTCCTTTATGCATCTTAGGTTTCCTATGTGTGTTGGTTGCCTCTGGTTGAGTATGTTTTACCTTGTTGTCTTTTTGTACCTTTTGAGTTAGAAGCTTTCAGGATCCCTTCATTAGCTTGTTATGTTGATGTTTGTTATTCGAGTGGGATCTAATGTTATCTCCTCAACACGTTGGGAGTGGACCATTTAGGTTCACGAGGTCGGGTGGTAGTGATTCTTTTACCATTTGAGATTTTGATGTTTGTGTACCAGTGCTGGATGATCCCTGTAGAATTTGTTCCTTCTTGAGCTTCATTGATGGAGATGTGATCTTCTTCTTCTTCTTCCTTTTTGTGATCTTGTATCATTGTATCAGTTCTACAGAGTTATCACGTTGCACTTCTTTTCAGTTAATGTATTTGCATACCATGTGACATGTGCAGTGGATGTAGGTTATTACAGTTACCTTATGGTACCAATTGTATCTATGTTATCTTTTATGTGATGTTGCATTTGTCTTTCATTTGTTTATATGAGTTTCTAATTATGTCTAATCTAAATTAATTAATTTTATATTCACGTAATCCTTGTCATGGAATCCTCGAGAGTTGTAACTTATGTGAGTTGTTCATTTCATTGTATTGCTTCCGCTTAGTAAAACTTTGATGTTATTGTTTGTTAAGACTTAAAAAAAAAACTATTCCGCAAAGTTAGATGCATGTTTAGGTTAAGTTCTCATAGGTTCCCTGGCGGGGCATTATAGTGTTGGTGTCAGTATCAACATCATCATCTCCAACTAGGTAACAAGCCTTCTTGCCTTTATCTTTATAGTCTCAGTTTTTTCTTCTGTCATTATGTCAGTTTCCTCTATGGTCTTAGTTATCTCTTATGTCATACTTTCTTTCACCAAGTCAATCATTGTCTTTATCATCATCTTTCCTGTTAGGACATCTAGCTGTAATATGGCCAATTTCTTTACAATTAAAACATGCTAGAGGTCATTTTCCTTTATACCTTCCTTTACCTTTCTGCAACCTTTGAGCCACAAGTGCTTCAAGTTCATCAAGTCCATATTCATCATTGTCACTATCACTTTCATTCCTTATGTTATTTTTACTGCTTGACTTTCCAATTTTCAAAGATGACATAAATGCAGACTCAACACTTGATACAATACTGTTATCATAGTTATTGAGCTCAAAAGTAGTCAATTTACCGATCAAATTATCAAGTGTAAGAAAATTACCTGATGTAGATCTCATTTCTTGAATAATAGAGATTCTAATAGCATAGATTGGCAAAAAGGTTCTCAGGATTTTACTTACAACAATGTCTTCATCAATAACAGCTCCTGCTCCTCGGATAGCATTGACAACCTCCTTGATTCGGTTGATGTTCTGTGTAATGTTTTCACCTTCTTTTATCTCCATATCATCAAATTTTCCTCTTAGGCTTTCAGCTCTTGCTCTCATCACATTCACATATCCTCCGTAGACTAGTGTCAGTTTGTCCCACATTGCTTTTGTTGAAGTACATGCTTTGATATCTTCAAATTCTGCATCAGATAGGGTAGCAACAATCTCTATCATTGTCATGTTGTGGTCATGTCTATCTCTCAGTTGATCAACTATCAAAGGTCCAATATACGGTTGTATGTACTCATTAGTTAGGTAGAATACTATAGATTCTCTAATTCTAGATATGTAAAATTTCATTCTGCTTTGCCATGTTGCGAAGTTATCTTTATTTAGCTTACGTACCTCCCTTTTATACATCTTGTGATCTTTAGCTCAAGTCCTTCAAACTTATTTTTCAAGCACACAAGCTCTGATACCAATTGTTAGATAACTAAGAGGGGGGTGAATCAGTTAAACTAGTTATCCCACAATCCCAAACTCTCAGATGTACTTTTCAAACTTCTTTCAACAAAATAATCAATTTGGTAAGATATTAAAATTAAATTTCTGCTCATTTACTGATTGCAAGTAATTTCCAAAATTTTGTTTACCAATTAATCAAATATGAAATATGTAAATTATGATAGAAATCCAATCACAACAAATAAAACATAACACAAATATTTAACATGGAAACCCTGCTAAGGGAAAAACCACTTGGGACCAGTAACCCAAAATATTTCACTCTTTTGAAGTGAGCTTGGTTAGGAGCCAACCCTATTAAAGGTTACAAAACACACTGTAAGGTGTGACCTTGTTAGAGGATTTATCACTAACAGTTCTCCCTCGACCAATATTCACTCTGGGGTCAACAAGAAAATAATTAACATTACTTGAATGTCATATTAAAATACAAAAGATTATTAAGTCCACTCAGTTAAGATATTTAGCATTAACAATGGATAAATTGATACAGTAGTGATCTAATTCAAATACAACTCAATTTGCAAGTATTTAGATCTATGCTAAGCTCAATATAACTCTTCTAATCAATAATCAATTCACTCCATTATATCCTCCAACTTACTTCACTCGGTGTATAATTCTCTAATGCTCGGTAATACCTACAGTCCATCTTGGTTCTATCTGTAACCAATTTGATCATTGGTGCATGAAAAATGTCTCCACATGAATTCTCCTATAGTCTCAATTCATCTGGCAGATTCAACAATGAATCTCATGTCTCTTAAATAGATGTGTAAACCATTTTCATCTCATGCATTAGATTTTGCCTCTTAATATCCATCATTCATTTTTTCACTTCAAGCTTCCTTGGTAGTTGTATCAATAACACATTTCAATATCTTCCCTTCGATTATCTCTAAATTTTTTCAGCTGTCGATCTTCATAAAAAACTCTATCTCTTACCTCGGAATCATAAGCATCAACCAACTCATCAATTTCAATCGGCTGTTATAAACATTTAATGTTTTCATCCTACTCGGTTAATACATAATGCATCAGTGATAACTGACTTGGTTATTACTGTCACTCGGTATACACAAGACTGACTCGGTGGATACAAAAATCTTTAATTACCAACCACATTAACTTGTTCAATTATGATCTCTTCTTCATAATAGAATAATGTAACATTCTCAAGTCAAGAACATAATGCCATAGACTCACCAATAAGTTACCCAATGTATACCTTATCCATATTGTTAGAATAACTGAGAGGGGGGTGAATTAGTTATCGACAATCCCAATCACAAAATGTATATCCAAAAACAATTTACTAAAACTTTTGCAGCTCAGTAACATAAAATAGTATTATGTCTGTGCTTTTACCGATTACTAGTTAATAACATATAGTGATTACCGATCAAATCCAATATGCAACATGTAAAGTATGACAACAAACAATCATCACAATCAACACATAACACAAGAGATTTAACTTGGAAACCCTGTAAAGGGAAAAACCACCTAGGACCAACAACCCAAAAATTGTTCACTCTTCTGAAGTGAGGTCAGTGAAGACCCAACCCTATTAAAGGTTACAAACACACTGGGAGGTGTGACCTTGTTAGAGGATTTTAGACCAATGATTATCATCCAACCAACATTCACTATGGGGTTGATAGGATAAAAAATGTACACTCTATGAATGACATTACAAGACTTTCTAGTCCACTCTGTTAAGAGATTTATCTGTTTACAATGGTTAAAATGTAACAGTAGGTGATCTGATCACAACACAACTTTAATTGCAGATTATTAGATCTATGTTAAGCTCATTCAAATCCTCTGATCAATATATCAATTCTATTTCAATCAATATTCAGTAACTTACTGTCTCAGTTATAGCTTTTTGACGCTCGGTAATCTTTGCAATTCGGTTCTCCTTAACTAATCTGATCAGGCATGCATGAAGCTTGTTCACATGATATCTCTATAGTCTCCTTCTTCCGGCATGATTTCATCATGAAATCCTAGTCTCCTAAATAGACAAGTAAACCATTTTAATTTGATCCATCAGATTTTTCCGCTTAATCTCTTTTGTTGATTTTGCCACTTAAACCTTCCTTGGATGATCTGTCAGTAACACATTTTATTTCAATCCCTTAGATCTTCTTCAAATTATGTTAGCCTTCGATCTTCGTAACAAACATTATCTTCATCTCTGATTACGAGGTACTTTACAGCTCATCAACTTCATCAGCTAAACTAATCATTTAGTTCTTTTCTCTTGCTCGGTTAACAAAGAAATGTGTCGGTGAACACAGGCTTAGTTTATACTATGCTCGGTATACACTACACTACGTCAGTGTATACTGAAATGCTTCTTTAACTGACTACACTTCTTTGTGCATTTTTCTCTATCCTTCATCATAGATGAATGCAACATAATCAAGTCAATAACATAAGGTTATAGACTCATCCATAAGTTACCCAATCTATTCCTTATCCTTATTTGTCATATCCATCTTCCTCATGTAGATATATATGTTCTTCATCTCTTTTCTTCTTCTTTCTACAGATGTTTAGGTATAGTAACTTAAAAGATAAGTATTGTCAAAACTAGTTGACATCAATGACAACATATTACTGATTTAATCATCTTACATATCTAATCAGCAACTCAATGATCTTAAATCACAGATCTTCAAGTCATATAATTTATTCAAATTATTTGTAATTTATCAATCTCTCCTTTTGGCATTGATGGCAACACAAGCAATATGAAATATGCCATACACATATCAAACATGTATTCTACAACTCTGTCAACAAATGTTGTAACTTGGTACAAGCTCTCCCTAGCTTAATATGTTTAATCACTACGTTACATAAAAGCATTTGCAAGTGCAGACTAACTTCTGCAGATATGATCTTTTTAGCTCGCAGGTTTTCTTCTATTCTTAGTAACTAATCTTCAATGCTCTCCTTTTTATGTATCTCTCTCCCTTTTTCTTTGGCTTCATATTCTTCATATTGATCTCTCTCCCTTTGACAACAATGTCAAAGAGCAATAAAAACATACAGCTCTGTAGTAGCCATGTAACTCTCTGTTGTCTAGTGCATTCTCTGTATCTTAGTATACTGATGTACAAATATGTTCTAGTACTTCATCCTTTCACAACCTTAGACAAAAATCCAAAGTGTGAACTCTGCTGCATCAACATGTATGATCTTCTAATAAGATTAGGCTGATGCAACCTCCAAATCATCTTAGTGACCGGTAGACAAGGGATGAACCCCAAGTCTAGTCCTCAAGTATTCATATGTATCCTTCGGTAGAGGCTTTGTAAATATGTTAGCAAGTTGTTCTTTTGATGTAACAAATTATAGCTTCACTTGCTTCTCCTGTACTTGTTCCCTTAAGTAGTGATACTTAATAGATATATGCTTTGTTTTAGAGTGCATCACTGGATTCTTTGAAATATTAATAGCACTAGTGTTGTCATAGTATATAATCACCGGCTCAGTGATTACCTCATTCATACCTTCTAACACTTGCTTGATATATGCAATATTTGAACAATTAGTAGCAGCAACAACATACTCTGCTTCAGCTGTAGACTAGGAAATGCAAGCCTATTTCTTACTTGTCAATGTAACAAGTCTTTCACCAAAGAAGAATGCTCCTCTGGTGGTACTCTTTCTATCATCCACATTTCTAGCCCAATCAGCATCGATGTATACCTTCAGTTCAAACTTACCTTTCTTAGAATACCATAGTCCATAATCTTCAATTTTCTTTAGGTATCTTAAGATTCTCTTTGTAGAAACCATGTGTGACTCTCTAGAGTTTGCAGAAAATCTAGCAACTATTCCACCAACATGTGCTATATCAGGGCTACTGTGAACTACATACATTAACTTACCAATCATGGATCGGTACAGTGTCTGGTTTACCTCATTAGTTCCATCTTTTTTAGTCAATTTACATCCAGTAGCCATCGGTGTTCCCACAGGTTTAGCATCTTCCATGCCAAATGTCTTCAATACTTCTTTTATATATTTAGATTGTGTGATGAATATACCATCATTTTGTTGAATCACTTGTAAGCCTAGAAAGAACTTAATCTCTCTAAACATAGACATTTCAAATTTACTTTTCATTTCATCAGCAAATGACTTACAATTGTGATCTTGTCCTCCAAATATTATGTCATCCACAAATATCTCAGCAATCAAGATAGTATCATCAGAATTTTCTTTCATGTACAGATTACTGTTCTCACTTGTTCTAACAAATCCAATACTCAGCAAATAGTTATGCAGCCTCTCATACCAGGCTCTGGGTGCTTGCTTTAAACCATATAAAGCTTTATGTAATCTACATACTATATCTTTGTTTTCTGGATCAATGAACCCTTGAGGTTGTTCTATGTAGACTTCTTCTTCAAGTATCCCATTCAAAAAAATAGATTTGACATCCATTTGGTAAACTTTGAACTTTTTGTGTGCAACATATGCAAGTAACATTCTGACTCCTTCTAATCTAGCAACAGGTGCAAAAGTCTCACCATAATCTATTCCTTCCTCCTATGCATATCCCTTGCATACTAGCTTAGCTTTGTTCCTTGTTACCTCTCCATTCTCATTAAGCTTGTTTTTGAATATCCACTTAGTACTGATAACATTCTTGTCCTTAGGTCTAGGTACTAAACTCCAAGTTTTGTTCTTCTCTATCTGTTCTATTTCCTCTTTCATTGCATTAACCCATTCATCATTTTCTAATGCAAATTTTACATTCTTCGATTCATAATCACAAACTAGACATGTACCTTGTCTTGCTTTACTTCTTGTTTGCATGCCAGCTTGTCTATCTCCAATGATTTGTTTCTTAGGATGATGTCTTCTGACAAATCTTTCTAGTATCTGATCTCTTCTTTCTTGTTCATCTTGTGTAGGTTCATTTTCTTGCTTGGTAGGTGCTTCCTGCTCGTCGATTTCTTTTTCCTGTTCCTTGGTATTGTTTTCCTATTGACTGGTTGTCACTATCTGCGGCATCGGTAGGTACTCTGGTTGTTCAATGTAACTGAATCTACCACAGTCTTTCGGTTCCTTTGTGTTGTCCTCTGCATTCTTATCATCAAACTCATCAACCCAAACATTAGTACTTTCAATCATTTTATTAGTTACTTTGTTAAGACACTTGTATGCTTTACTTTTAGTGGAATATCCCAGAAATATCCCTTTATCACCTTTTGAGTCAAACTTCTCATTTCTTTCATCTTTCAGAATAAAGCATTTACTTCCAAAAACTTTGAAATAACTTATAGTGGGTTTGTGACCAAACCATAACTCATAAGGTGTCTTATTAGTGTCCTTCAGTTGTACTTGATTTAGAACATAAATAGCTATGTTGATTGCTTCTCTCCAGTATGTCTGAGCAACATTTTTTTGTAACATCAGTGTTCTTGCATAGTCAACTATTGACCTATTCCTTCTTTCAGCTATTCCATTTGTTTGTGGTGTCCTTAGTGCAGATACATGTCTTTTAATACCATGCTCATTACAAAAGTTAGTAAATTCATCAGTAATAAATTCACCACCTCGGTCAGATCTTAAGCATTTCAATTCTTTACCAATCTCTTTCTCAACTTTTTCTTTATACCACTTGAACATCTTAAATGCCTCTAATTTTTTCTTCAAGAACATGACTGTCATTAATCTAGTATAATCATCAACAAAAAGAATAAAATATATGTCTCCATAGTAACTTTGAGTTCTCATAGGACCACATAGGTCGGTATGCACTAACTCAAGTAATTTCTTTGTTGAATAATCTTTGCTTTTGAAACTAGATTTTGTCATTTTACCTTTCTGACATTCATGACACATAACATGATCAGGTTTAGATAAGTTAGGTAGACTTCTAACCTTTTTCTTTTTATTGATCTTAATGATGTTATCAAAGTTCATATGACATAGCCTTGTATGCCACAACCATGCATCTTCATCTTTCATCATTAAACAAGAAGACTGATCATTATCAAGATAAAACAAATTACCTATCGATTGTGTTCCAATTCTAATAAGTATTCCTCCATCATTAAATATCTTCACTTTCTTGCTCTCAAAAGAAACTTGGTGGCCTAAATTGTTCAATTGTGCTACACTTAGCAAATTATAGTTTAGACCTTTTACCCAATAAGCATTGTCACATCTAATTTTATCATTTATCATCAGGGATCCTTTTCCTCTAACCATACAAGATGCATCATAACACATTCTAACAGATCCTCCTTTGTGCTCTTCAAGATGATCAATTTTTTCTTTATCACCAGTCATGTGATGTGTACACCCACTATCTATGATCCATGTATCATTTTTATTAACCTTAGAGATAAGTGTTGTCTCTACATACCTTCCATCTTCCTCCGAGTCATCCTTCATTGCAATAAATACTACCTCCACATCTTCATCAGTGTCGGTATGGGTGACATATTCTTCTACAATGTAGCACACCTTCTTGCCTTTATCATTATTGTCTTGGTTGTCTCTGTTGTAGTGTCAATAACTTTTGTTGCCTCTTCTCCCATAGCTTCCTTCACCAGATCGATCTTTGTTTTTGTCATCATCTTTCCTGTGTGGATATCTAGTAGCAATATGACCAACCTCTTTACAATTAAAGCATGCTAAAGGTAATTTTCCTCTATATCTTCCTTTACCTTTAGGTAACCTTCTAGCCATAAGAGCTTCAAGTTCATCAAGCTCATCATCAATATTGCTATCACTATCATCATTCTTATTTCTGCTACTAGACTTACCAATCTTCAGAGAAGACATAAAATCATATTCAACAGACGGTACAACACTATTATCAAAGTTATTCAGTTCAAAGGTTGTAAGCTTACCAATCAAATTATCAAGAGTAAGGTTGTTACCAGATGCAAACCTAGTTTCATGAAATGCAGATATTTTGATTGCATAAACCGACAATAAGGTTCTGAGAACTTCTTTCTTACCACTTTCTCTTTGTCAATAACACCATCAGATGCTCTAATAGCATGTACTACCTCTTTTAGTCTATATATGTACTGCACAATATTTTCTCCTTCCTTCATCTTCATATCATCGAATCTTTCCCTTAAGCTTTCAGCTCTAGTTCTTTTGACATTCACATCACCACTATAAACTTGAGCAAGTTTATCCCACATATCTTTAGCAATAGTGCAATTTTTAATATCTTCAAATTCGGCATTTGTACAGGCAGCAACAATCTCCATCATAGTAATATTATGTTCATTCCTATCTCTTAGTTGATCAAGGGTCAAGGGACTAGTGGGCGGTGCAATGTAGCCATTCTCCATTAGTGTGAGGGAAGAATTCCCAATTCCAAATACATGCAGCTTCATTTGGCTTTGCCATACTGTGAAGTTATCCTTATTTAACTTTGACACTTCCCTCTTATAAATTTTGAGATCTTTGTGTTGAAGTCCTTAAAAATCTATTTCAAGCAACCAATGCTCTGATACCAATTGTTAGAATAACTGAGAGGGGGGTGAATCAAATATCCACAATCCCAATCGCAAAATGTATATCCAAAAACAATTTACTAAAACATCTGCAGATCGGTAACATTAAAATAGTATTTTGTCTATGCTTTTACCGATTATCGGTTAATAACATATAGTGATTACCAATCAAATCCAATATGAAACATGTAAAGTATGACAACAAGCAATCATCACAGTCAACACATAACACAAGAGATTTAACTTGGAAACCTTGTAAAGGGAAAAACCACCTGGGACCGGCAACCCAAAAATTGTTCACTCTTTTGAAGTGAGGTCGGTGAAGACCCAACTCTATTAAAGGTTACAAACACATTGTGAGGTGTGACCTTGTTAGAGGATTTTAGACCAATAGTTATCGTCCAACCAACATTCACTATGGGGTTGACAGGATAACAAATGTACACTCTATGAATGACATTACAAGACTTTCTAGTCCACTCTGTTAAGAGATTTATCTGTACTTTACAATGGTTAAAATGTAATAATAGGTGATCCGATCACAACACAACTTCAATTGCAGATTATCAGATCTATGTTAAGCTCATTCAAATCCTCTGATCAATATATCAATTCTATTTCAATCAATATTCAGTAACTTACTATCTCTCGGTTATATCTTTCTGACGCTCGGTAGTCTCTGTAGTTCAATTCTTCTTAACCAGTCTAATCAGGCATGCATGAAGCTTGTTCACACAATATCTCTGCAGTCTCCTTCTGGCGTGATTTCATCGTGAAATCCTAGTCTCCTAAATAGACAAGTAAACTATTTTAATTCCATCCATCAGATTTTGCCGCTTAATCTCCTTTGTTAATTTTGCCGCTCAAACCTTCCTCGGCTGATGTGTCAGTAACACATTTTATTTCAATCTCTTATATCTTCTTCGAATTATGTTAGCCGTCGATCTTTGTAACAAACATTATCTTCATCTCCGATTACAAGGTACTTTATAGCTCATCAACTTCATCAGCTAAACTAATCATTTAGTTCTTTTCTCCTGCTCAATTAACAAAGAAATGTGTCGGTGAACACAAGCTCGATTTATACTATGCTCAGTATACACTACACTGTGTCGGTGTATACTGAAATGCTTCTTTAACTGACCACACTGCTTTGTGCATTTTTCTCTATCCTTCATCATAGATGAATGCAACATAATCAAGTCAATAACATAAGGTCATAAAATCATCCATAAGTTACCAAATGTGTTCCTTATCCTTATCTGTCATATCCACCTTCCTCATGTAGATATATATGTTCTTCATCTCTTTTCTTCTTCTTTCTACATATTTTTGGGTATAGTAACTTACAAGATAAGTATTGTCAAAACTAGTTGACATCAATGACAACATATTACTGATTTAATTATCTTACATATCTAATCAGCAACTCAGTGATCTTAAATCACAGATCTTCAAGTCATACAATTTATTCAAATCAGTTGTAGTTTATCACATATCTTTCATATTCATCTTGTCCTTATGTAGATATCTCATTTCTTCACCATTTCTTCCTTCTACATATGTTTAGATGTTTGTAACCATCATGATAAGTATATTCAAAACAAGTTGACATTAATGACAACATATTGACTGATTTAATCATCTTACATATTACTTTAACAACTTGGTGACCTCCTGAATCTTTGTCAAGATATTCAATCAGTTGTAGGTTAACAAAAGGGAATAATAAAATGTACGAGGATAAAAAAATGGAAGAGTAAATGTAATATCTTAGATTATAAGCTTATTCTTAGGTCATGTATTCTATAAAAGAAAAAAAGAAGCAATACTAGCCAAAGAGATAATCCTATAATGACACATAAAATGGATTGTAAAATACAAAGGGGAAAAAATAACAGTTTAATTTTTGGTGTGACACTAATAATCTTACCCCATGCAAATAGTAAGATGCATGGTCTTAGCACTAATGATTAGATCAAGTGGTTATGGACACCTTACTTATGAATTCTACTCCAATATATTTTGTGGGAGCTACCACTTGGGGGTATAAGATTTGTGGGTCTAATAGTACTAAATACATAGATGAGTTTAGAGGGGAAAAGTTATTTAGGGACGATGTTCTAAAACTTACTATCAAGTTTCAAATATGATGATGAATAGAGGGGTAAGAGTACTCATGAATTTGATTATAAAAAACCTACTTAGCATATGGTAAAAAGGATACCATTAAATAGAAAGTGCATTTGAAATGAGAATGGATCTATTATTCAAATTTCACATGACTAGAACTAGGAATTTATCATAGAATGTAATAATGTATAAGATGTACAAGTGGGAAAATATTGTATATGTGACATGTATGAAGTATAAGATGAATGCACATTTGAAATGAAACAAATATGTGTAGAAGGAAGGTTTGGGTAAATTTGTGTTTGTTTTGTTATCATAAATATAGAATCGCATTCATGAACACATTGCTCCAAATTGGGACCTTTTATACAATAGATAGAAGTCAATAAGAGTGAGAAGTTGAATAATAAGAGAATTTAAAACTTGATTTATGAATGCATGTGTACTCAAAATAATCAAAATGAAAAAATGAAACTAATGAAATAATTTTCAAGAAAATTAGGTAAATAGTCTTATTGAAAAGTGCATTTTAATAGTTGACATATTTACATTTTTAGTTAAGAGAATTTAAAAATAAAGAAAATAAATTTTATAAATGGACACTTTTTCACTCAAAAACAATTGTGACAAAAATTAGAATCCAACAAAATAAATTTCATGAAAATAAAATTTACAATGCCCTCAAAAAGTGTGCTTGAAGGTCATAGGTTTTTAAATTTTTTAAAAGATTATAATTGCAAATGATGGATGATATTTTGAGTAGGGATATATATAAAATTAGGAGACGAGTTATATAATAATAGGTAGGGTGGTGTAAGACACTATTTATGGAGATTTTGTTAGTTAGATGAGTGATATAGTTATTTGAGCTATATGACCATGTTTGATATATAGATATATGACATAAAGATGTTATCCCATTGTATGATGTGTACCAATTATAATGGATTTTAGTCATCTTAGAAAGGTGATGGAGTTTATTTTTACATATACATCCTAAAGTAGTTTTCTATCCAATAGGAACTACCGCCAACTTTCCTTTTATGTAGGACTATTAAATTTATAGTAAGGTATGGTTATGTGTGGAGGCCTTCATATGACATGGTAGATACACAAGAGGAAGTTGTAAATGATAGGGTTCTAATAGATGATAATGATATAGTGTTTACATGTGATAACTAAGGGGCAAGAAGTAATATTTTTTTTAGTGGTGAATTTTTTCCAGTTGGCGAATGGTTTAGATTGGGAAATTCAAAATAGGTGATTTTTTTTTCTCATTGCATAATGACCAAATCACCCAATTTTGGAAATAACAGTTACCCGATTCTAATGTTGTAATTAATACTTTCACATGAAATATTGGATGGATGTACCAATTCACCCACTTATTCACCAATATATAAAAAGTTTGTTATGTTTGAGGACTAATTTCACTAAAAACATTATATATTCACTATGTTGGAGGACTCATTTTTCCAATGACATTATAATATAATAATGTAGGACCCATTTTTCTAAGAAAAGTATAAGTGTATGTTTATCATAAGTCCACAATCGCTGAAAATTAAAGCATCTATGTTTTTTCAAGCTTTGATTAAGCCAACATTTTCACGTATTAATTTTGGAGCACACAAGAATCGTGACTTTTTTAGTAAAGCATTTTAAAATATCACATAATTTTCCCAATATGAAATAATATAAACACAATCAAAAGTCTATTTTTTGAACATTTTATTTAGTTACGAGCTCTTGATTCAAATAATAAGAAAGTTGCAACAATAGGCTTTGGGTTGTATAAGGGAATTAATGATGACTCAAAGGTAAGTGATACAATGTTATAAGATCATCGATCTCTTTGATAGTTAGATATTATTTCTACAAATATATAGTTTTAGTTCATTGCTACAAGACTCTTAAAAGTGGTGAAGGGAGGCCATCAAGATGCAAAACCATAATGTCATACTTTGGAAATACAAACAATCAATTATATGGAGCTACAACATTAAGAATTACACCAAATATTAATGGGCATACCTCAAGGGAAGATCAGAATGAGTTTTTTTTACTCAAATTCCAATGCTATAGATTATGTTCCAAGAGATACCCATAGTATCCATAATGCGTTAATTGACTAGATGACAATATCATTGATGGCGTTGTTAAAAGTACATATAAGGGAGAAATAAAACAAAATAGAAACATGGTGTGATTGAGCTATGAAAAGGATATTTTAGATGGATTGGGTGTCAAATTATCCATTCATTGAACCAATAGATAATGCAAACAAAGACAAACTTCCAACACATTGCAAGTGTAATATTTGTAGTTGGAAACATAATAGGGACATGAAGTTGCAACTAAAACCAGATAATATAGAAAAGTATATTAGTAAATTTTATTAAAAAAATAACTAACAAAAAGGAACAATAAGTAATTAGATAGAAAAAAAGGAAGAAATGTTCTTATGTTAAGTATGTTATTGAATATAATGAGCATATGCAAAGAAAGAAAAATCTTGCTGAATGTTCCGATTAACATGAATACAAGATTTGAAATTAAATTGAACCTCAATTTGGAAAGATCGTGACATAAACAAATAAGTTCAAGACTACTAGTAGAGTGTTGTTATATGATAAACTAATTTGAATATAAAATTTTATTATATTTCGTGGGTGCTCCTAAGTTTTCTTAGACTCATTTTGTCAATAAACAAGGAATGAAAATAAGAAATTTTTCATCTCATGGTGGATAAACAATATGATCATAAAAAAAGAGTAAGCCTTCATTGCATAATCTTGAGATGAAGTTATAGTAGTAGATAATACTTCATGGGTATGTATGCATCCGTATATTGTACACAAACATGTTCACCAACCTCATGTACTATGTGTTGTTAAAATTAAGGAGAATTCTACAATACAAAATTTATTTCAACTAGTTGAGAGATATTTGAATGAAATTGGCATTACAGATGACTTAACAATTGCCAAGATGTTGGTACAACATAGGAGATGATGGAGTTTTAGTGATACAAGGTCATAGAAATGGTCTTGGCATAAAAGTATAAACTAATTAAGTTGACTATATATTATTTCTATTCCCTTCATGGCCCACAAAATGAATTTATCATTTAAAATTATGAGGTAGTGTAATTCAAGAATTTAAGTTGAAAATCTAAGTCATGATTTCTACTAATTTTTTTGAAGTCCCAAATAGTTTGCAAAATTTCAAAATTATGTCAAGGGAATAACCTCAAGAAACAAGCTTCTTAAGGATGTTGATATTAGATGGATTTCTTTGCACGAACTAGCATATTGAGTTTTTTCACAATATCAAATCCTTGATTGGACTAATACTCAAACTTCATGATAGTAAACAAATATCCTAACCTTTTACATAATCTAAGTGATGGAGTGACACACTTAACTATATCTAGTATTTTGGCCTTGCTGGACATAATGAACATGCTTGTCCAAAAATCCCAAGAAATAATTACATATATTTTTAAATATACTAAGACTATGTGAAATGGCATGCTTGACCCTTGATAATCCATATCTATTATTGTAGGCATTTATAAGTTTAAAATTTAGTAGCTGGAAATTGATGTTTTTGATTAAGGAAAAAACAAGTTTTGAAGGGACTTGAAGCCCTTTACAAAAAGACTACAAAAGATATACTAGAAAAGCCCACCAAAATAGGAAAGAATGGGATAAAACCACAAAATGGGTTTTACCAACAGGCTCCCACAACCTGAAACAAAAGATGCACAAAAATCAAGAAGAGGCCCAAAACCTAAAAAAGGACCAGAGAAAACTCTAGCTTGAGCATGCACAACTAGGGACTATCAAGATTTATCTTTAGTAATGCCCTTGTGGGAATGAATCTAGTCATCTCAAAAGAGGGCATAAACATCTTATCTTTCTTTTCCTTAACATTTATCTATCCATCTTCCATCTTTGCGGCCGCATCATACCAATTTGATGAACCCAATGCTAGTCCACCATGATCCTCAAAAAGAACACCTATAGAGAGAACACCCCCCATCTCAGAGGCAACACCACATTCTCTCCCTACAAAAAAAAACACCACCTCAGAAGCTATCAAAATTGATAGCCATAGTACTATCACTGGACTTAGACACCTGATGCCCAATTCCACACACACCCAAGGAAACAACAAGAGGGACTAGAGAATGCAAACCAACTTCAACAGACACACTACAAGAAATCTAATCATCTTGAGAAGAAACTACAATATCACGTGTCGCCTCTTGAGAGGACCCCCTAAGAATTTTAAATTTATTTTCAATTGTGTAATGCTACTTTGAAGCACCTTTCCACCATAGGTTGACAAAATATTCTTCTCTAACACATAATGATCAGCCTCATGACCAGTTTTGAAAGACCTTCTACACCTTAAGGGAATCCATTTATAGTCCAAAGTTTGAACCCAACTGCTCTTAAAAGACTTGATTAAGATCTTAGAAGATAGTCCTTTAGAGACATCCAACTTGACCAAAATGCAGGAAAAGGTGGAGTGAAGAATGTTAGAAGAATCATCATCCACTAATAGAAAATCCCCAAGAGCATTCCCCACTTCCTCTAAAATAGAACCAGCCCAAAGATAAAGGGGTAGATAAGGAAGATGAACCCAAATTTGAATCTTATCAAACTTTTTAGATTAAAGGATTGAAGTCAGAGTGTCGGGGTTTAACTATTAATGAGAGTCTATCCAGCTTCCAACTAAAATAATTATCACACAAAATTTTATTTCTATCCTCTGCATTCTCAAATTTTGTAATAAAAAAACATTTAGCCATAGGGTAAATATGAACAATACCAGAAAGAAGAGGCTCCCAATAATGGGAGATCCAAGCATGTAGCTCAGGGAGCCTAGGCCAAAATCCCCTGAACAAATAGATAACACCATGAGAGGAAAAATAAGACACATTATGTTCGATTTCATCCTAACTTCATTTAACTTCACTGAACACACGAAGTAAGGATAAACCATATATCACTGGGACATCTCTTCAACACCTTAAAACTAGAAGAAAGGCCTCTTAGGGCTACCAAAACACCCTAAACCCTAGTGGTCATTACATTAGCCAGAATGTAAGCATAAGTGCCTGAGAAAGGGCCAGTGAAAGCCCCCCCAACACTCATCCTAAAGGCAACATCCATAAAAGAAAGCGCAACAACAGAGGAAGTAGTACACATGGTTGTAGAAGGGAAAACGATAGAATCCAAAATTGAAGGGACAACTATGGGAGCGATTTCAAATTTTTTAAGGTTGGAAATTAATGTTTGGTAAAAGTACAAACTCGTGTCACACTTTTATGAAAGAAAAGGTCAACAACACACAACTGTTAAATTTTAATGACATAAATGTGGTATTTTTGTTTAGAATTTGAAGATGATGTAAACTGATGAAATGTGTAAAATTGGATAAAGTTTATGCCTAAAATTTTTTTTAAAAAAAAATTGAACAAGAATTGACACGGTTTTTTAATTTTTGAAGTCCATTTTTTAGTTGCTAAAAAATTCTGAAAATCTAGGGTCTAGTTCCCGCCAAACAAGTACATACAAATAATCATTTTTCCTCTTATTTCAAAATATGTTATAGATGACATGTATAGCTAATGCAAAAAAGAAGAAAGGTTGGCTTTTGATGTATATTTTCTCCAATATAACTATTCAAAGTCAAACTCATCTGAAATCGATAGTTTTCATCTCCCGTCAAATTTCTGCTATCAAATCTACACCATAGAAAAAAAATTACATACTCTTGAAAAGGACTCTCTCCTCTAGTGTTAAATATAAATTTTAAATTTTTTTGATATGATTTACTATTTTTTTTTCTTTATTTGAAGCAGCATATTCTCGAATGTTAAAATACCTACTTGCAGTATTTTAAAATTATAATATATTAGCTATAATCAAAATACCATAAAACTTATATGAGAATAATCTTAACTCTGAGCTCTACAAAAGGGTATTTTTATATTTATAAAAAAAATCATTAAAAATAGTAGGAGTTAATGAAACATTACTTTTTTGAAATAATTTTATTTCTTTGGTAATTGGACCCAAATTGGTATAAAACATGCATTTAATAGATATTTCCAATTGGAAAAGTTGAATCACTTATCTAATGAATCTAGTTAGACCATATGTTTGAAAAAAAAAAAATAGTTAGAAATGCTCAAATTCAGCTATGGTGATAAGTTAGCCTGAAACGTGACACAAATTTATGTTTTTACACTGAGATTACATGTGGACAATCCTATTAATTTATAACAATTTAATGCAAGTGTGAATTTATGTGTTTTATATGGATATGAGATACAAATGCACCATTTCACCATGATCATTTTTAGATTCTCTACCAGAGTGGGAGAACTACTTGTTGCAAATACAATTAATATTTTTATATAAATATTGAAAGCTCTAGTAAGATTTTATATATTTTTCAAGGGGATTTCTTAAGGTTTTCCCTAGTGCGAACAAAATATCTCCCCTCTAGGAAAAAAATATCCATTGGTGATTGGAGAATCCATTCAAATAAACTAGAACATCTAAAAATCCATATCCAAATGTTGTGTGCCTCTGAAAACTGCTCAAACGTCCTCATGTTGGAATGAGATGTTGTTAATCATAAAAGATATGAAGACTATGTAGAACAATATCCATGGGTGATGAAGATGGGTTGACAATAGTAATGTAGTTGTCATCCAAGCAACTATGTCTAGAAATAATGAAGAAGGAAGTCTAATGACAATAGTGTGAATTTTCACAAAGACTAGATGGATGTCCTCAAAATAATCTTCCAAAACCACAATATAGGATCCCACAAATAAAGATGATATGCCTATGAGATATGAATCCCAAGTAAATATGTCTAGAAGATGATGGATTTCTTAATGTAAGAAATCAATAGGAGCCACAACTTTATTGATGTCAAGTTGATCAAGAACAATAGAAGATAAAATTATATCCTATGCTAGAAATTGAATCCTAGTAATTTCTATACCTTGTGTGTGATGAATGGAAAAGAAAGCCTAAGGTCTGGGGCTTGCTGAAGAAGGGGAAAATGATAGACTTTATGGAGAGGCTCTACAACTGTAACACTACTATCACCAAGATTCTCAAGAAGGAGTGGTGTGATGAGAAGATTACTATCCCCGACAAAACCGTTAAGGTTGATGAGGGTGTTATTTCCAAAATCACTGGTCTCCCTCTTGAGGGAAATAAATTTTACAGATACTAGAAACTCACTAATTTGACGGTCAAATAATTTTCAAAAGAGGAGGATAAGAAGCACAAGCTGGTGAAAATTAATAAGACCTATTATTCACCTAAGACAATCAAGAAGGTTTGGAGGTGGGTTCTATTTGTTGTCATACAATACATCAGTCTTGATGGAAGGTTTATGAGGCTCTACGGCTACCACTTTGTGCTCCTGAAACACTTTCGCCATCAAGATAAGGTTCCATTCCCATTCTAATTTATGTGTTCTATCAATGCTAGTGTTAAGGAAGCTAGGGCCAACCCTAAACTTCATGAAGGCCTCATGGTTTTAATTTATGAGTATTTTAAACTTTCTACCATCGAGCACCACATTCCTCTTTACTTTGATTTAGAGGAGGATGCCCCTGATGAGGAGGAAGATGACAAAGAAGGTTCATACACTGAAGTGGAGGAGGAACCTGAATCATCCACCCTTGTTAAGAAACCTAAGAGATCGGGAAAGGGAAAAGGAAAAGCCTTTGTCCCTACTTCTACTACAAAAAAGGGTGGAAAACCCATCACTTCTAGGGATAGAAAACAAAAGGATATTGAGGAAGAAGAGTGGTCTGACGATGAGGAAGATGATGACGAGGGCTGGGAAACTAAGGTGGAGGAAGATCCCAAAGCCTTTCCTCCTAAGAAGAAAACCAAATGTATTGGGAATTTTCCTGTTCGGAGCTCGAGAAAAGACATAGGTAAGCCCCCTTCCCCTTCCCCCCCTTCGTCTTCTAAAATGCCTAGAAAACCCACCCCCAAAGATAGAAAAATTAAGAATGTAGTTTTTTATGAAGAGGTCCCTATCTCTCCTATTGGTGAGGAGAATCTTGATGCTAGTGGGGATATTTCTAGGGATGGTGCTTTATTTAGTGAATTGGATAACCATAATAGAGAGGCCTCTATTATTGTTCTACATACTATCAAGGATGAGCGTTTGGACTTCTAGAGAATCAGTAGGTGGGTCTTCCATGAAATTAAAGAGATCAAAATCAAGCATGGGGCTTTTACCAACAAGTTAGAGTTCTTGGAAGATCTTGGTGTAGGAAAGCATAACTCTTTTTCTGATAGTCTAAAAGACCTCACTAAAGTTGTTAGTGATGGCGAATCCATGACTGATGCTTATGAGACTAAGTTGGGTGCCATTGATGCTAAAGTTTATAGCCTAGAGTCCACCCTCAAAAAATTGGAGAGTAGAGCTACAAAATTATCAAAGCCTCTACTGAGCACCTTAAAACTCTTGTGGGGATCCTCAAGAAAATCAATCAGGACAAAGAAATTGTTGAGGTGGAAAGTGAAAAGGACACAAGCCTTGGAGAGGTTTCTGGCCCAAGGAGAAGAAACCGCGCAAGTTATAGGAAGATGACACTCAAAGACAACAAGGTTATTGAATAACTCAAGAGTGTCGCTACTAAAATGGACCAATTGGAGCTAGAAGCTACAGAGCCTCTCAAAACATTTGTGTAGTTGTGTTGGTTTTTTAGTCTATGCCTACTTGTTGGTCTGTCACTAGCCTTTGGTCTTGTGTTATCTTTTTGCTTGTCAATGCCAACTTTTCTCCTTTTGGTGTCTTTTTGTCATAGTCTAGCCTATGTTGAACTTTAATGCTTATTCCTATATAATGTTGTTGTAAAGGGTTTCAAGTCCCTTCAAAACCTATTTTTCATTTAATCAAAAACTTCACTATCTAAATAGGATGTTATCCTAATCAAATTCCAAATACAACTCATTAGGTAGAGTAGAATAATAACCTTATTATAGAATCCAAATGTGTTTAGACAATGAACAATATAGCAAGTGAATATAATATTTCAAATAGATCTAAAAAGAAGATATCACAGACTGTAATCCTCACATATTTTGTAGTATCTTAACTCTTGTTACGTAATAATCTTATTTGTTGTTTATATATCATTTTAT
This sequence comes from Chamaecyparis obtusa, assembly GCA_027943335.1. Taxonomy (NCBI): domain Eukaryota; kingdom Viridiplantae; phylum Streptophyta; class Pinopsida; order Cupressales; family Cupressaceae; genus Chamaecyparis; species Chamaecyparis obtusa. Next base: position 701,782 of record BSBK01004076.1, on the reverse strand, counting down.
TTTATTGTTTACTTGTACTTTTTGTTTATAATAATAGTCCTATTACAACTCATTAAATAGAGTAGAATGATATTCTTATTACATAGTCCAAAAATATTTAGACAATAAATGGTATATCAAGTAAATAAAATATTTCAAAAAATAATCTAAAAACAAGATGTTACTGGCACTTAATCCTCCTCCACTTTGTAGTACCTTAACTCTCGTTGCTTAATAATTCTATTTTTTCTTATACATTTTTAAATTTATTTTTTAATATTAACTTTACTTAGATTTCAAGATATGACTTGTTAAAAAAATAGACATATAATATAAATCTTCATACAAAGCATTATAAAACATCTATTCAATTGAAAAAATATTTAGAATAATACAGTAGAATGTTAGCCTTATTACAAAATCCAAAAATGTTTAGACATTAAATAATCTCAAATAAATAAAATATTTCAAAAATGATCTTAAAAAAAGATGTTAGTGACACTTATCCTCTAAACTCTATAATACCTTAACTCTTATTGATAATTCTATTTCTTTCAATTTTTTAAAAATTCATGTCAGTATTAACTTCACTTAAACTTCAGAATATGATTTGTTCTTACACAAAACAATATAAAGCATCCATTCAAATGGAACAAAATGAATAGAATAATATGTGCATACATGGAGCTTACCTATGCATCTTGACAATTGGTGAAAGTAATATGGATATAAATAAATGTTGTTAGAAAGTCCATGTGCCCAGGGGCCACAAGTATCATGGATGATAGGACCGTGTGGGTAGATGAGCAAAAGGAGACAAAGCGAAAAAAACAGCAAGAGCATATTCCCTTTTAAAGAGAAGGGGGCTAAAGATATCACTTTTATTTATCCTTTAACCTTTAGTTGGGAAAGTGAGAGGTGGTCCATTACACAACTCACCCTACACGCCAGGCCTTATCTTTCCTTGGATATCCTTTTCTAGTCTAGATGGCTTCTTTTTTTTATTCACTTAACTTTGTTCTTTAGTTTTTGTCACTTACGGGTATTTAGAAATAGAGATGGTATCTTTTTATGTAGTTTTAGGAATTTATTATAAGTTTGACCTTTAGCTAAATACTTATATAATGGAGTCTAAGCTAAGCAAATGTTTTGGAGTATTCAATATCTTTTGAGTTGTAATGTATTTAATTTTCTGTTTTAAGATATTTATATAAGATTTGTTTGTTCTATGTATTTGTCAAGTATAGTTTTTTATATGGGTGTCATATTTTGGGTATTGTTTTGGATTATCAAATTATATTTGATTTGAAAGGGTTTTTATTTTATTATTATTCTAATAATATTTTGTATCAAAAGATTATATCGTTTTAAAAAGTTTGGTATAGTTCTAGATATCTCAAATAATTTTTTAGGTTATGACTATAGTATGTAAGTTTAAATAAATGATGAATTCTAAAGGTAGAAACCTTAAATATGTATGTTATTTACTTTGATCTTGGATGTGATAACAAATTTTAAATTATCTAGTATAATTATTACAGTAAAGATTTTTTGATATTAGTTTGTCAATCTTTACATGCAGTAAATACTGACGTATAACTTTTTAATGAACAATTTTCACATCTTCAAGAGAGATAAGTATGAATATTTGAGAGGAGATTTATATACCCTTTTTAGTTTGTGGTTTCAGTTTTGTAATTAATTCTCACCAAATATTGACCACTATTGCAGTGCTCATATACAATTTAATAATGTGATTCTAGATCCCTTAGGGTACATGGAATGAAGTTAGCTTGAATAGCTTAATGGTATCCTTAAAACATATGATAACTTTCACTCATTAACACCACACAATGAGATAAATCTCCTTTAGAATTACCATAGTCATTTGATTTGTCCCCTAAAGTAATGGAAAAAAGAACTGATTGTACTTAAATGTGCTATTTACCATGTCATTGTTAGCCAAAATAATGATGTCTATGTTTGACCTTATAGATAGCTCTTACAACCATCATACATTGACATATTAGTCTTTAGGATTGCTCACCAAATGTGAGTTTGAAATTAAGACCTTTTAATACACTTGTAAATTGTAGGATAAACCTTGGGAGAATAGTCTTAAAAAAAACAAAATAAAATCCATATCATTATATTGGCAAAGCATCACAATATTATATCTCTTATCAAATGTTAGTACAAACTATTTACAAAAGGTTTATATAGAATTTCTTTAAGTTTCCCCTCAAGTGCAATTAGATTATTTTAAATATTATCAATCCTTCTTCTATTTAGTTATCATGCAACTATTACTTTTAATTAATGCATAAATGAAAACCTATAATTCTATTACTTCTTCTAGAAGCTAGCTAGGAAACCCTATCCTGTGGAATCAATTTACATATAATTCAACATATATTTTTTTATAAATTTTATAGTTATATATTCTTGGCACATCTTATTAAAAACAACTTGTAGTAAATGCAAACTCATACAAAAATACTATCATTTGATTTTTATACCACTTTAGATATTTAAACCTTTCCCCACAAGTATTTATTCCATATAAACACCGAACATGCCCAATACTTTTTTAAGAGATATTTTATAATCATCAATATATACATAGATTCAAGGGTTTTGTAGAAACTCATACTAAGATTATTTTTCTATTTTCCCCACATTCCTTATTATTTAATTAAGAAAATAATAAATGATATATGCACATACAATGAGAGAAGATCGACAAGGAAGTATAGCTCTAGTATTGTTTTGAGCCTCATGTCTATCAACCATAATGTTTTCAATGGTATTAAACATTATGAATAATTTTCAAGATAACATAACTAATATACTTGTAATAATTTAAAAATTATATGCCTTGAAACTTCTTTTAGTATGTTTTGCACTCATTTTATTGCTTTTGTAGTGTTCCCTTTTATACCCCTTTCTAGCTTCCATTTTCTATTTTCCCCTATCTCATCAATTGTCATTTTCCAAGTATCTCGCTTCTTTCTAAGGTCTTATTTATTATCCCCAAATCATTCTTATCCCCTTCTCATGTGTTCCTTCACCCCTAATTTATATGTGTTTCCATTTCCAAGGTGATTGCTTATAAAATCAAATGATTTCTTATTCCCTCTCAGAACTAGTCTACCCTCTCATTATATATTCTAGAACTCAAATATCATAGCCCCTAATCAATTTAAATAGCATCTAATGAGATATTTTCCATCCTATCTTTGTCTCTATCTAATCTCACCTTTCTTTGAATAGAGGAAAATATGCTCTAATAAATTGAACCACCTCCTTGTGCTCTAAATATCAATTGTTAGGTATCCCTAGGCCAAGTATCCCATTTCAAGATATTCCCATTTTCAAATCACTTTAAAAATATAAAAAGAAGACTTTTCCTCTCATTTTAACATCCATAATTAAGGGCACTCTTGATTCTACTAGAAAAAACAACCTAATTGTAGCTATGGAAGATATCTTTTCAACAAAACAAGGGAACTTAATAAATGTTTATGCTCCCAATTCAAAGTAGGAAGAGTTGACTAGTGGAACTCTTTGGTTGATATCAACCTAAGTCGTAGACTAGAAAAATTAATGGTGGGAGAAGATTTTGATTATTCACTTTATTCTTCCAAGAAATTGGGAGGTCAAGATAAAATTTTTGATAGTATGGTGGATCTGGCAGACTTCTTTATTGTAGCTAGTCTTATCAATATTGATCTTGTAGATGCTAGGTTTACTTGGAGTAATAGGAGCCAATGGGATCATCTTATTCAGGTTAATCTAGATAGGATTTTTATCTCAATTAATTGGAACATACTCTCTTCTCTTACCCTTACTTCTCTCCCTAGGACTAGATCAAAAAATAATGATATTTTTCTTTCCATAGAGGATAATATGATTAGGCCCCCTTTCTTCTCAAATATGAAATTATGTGGACTTATCATCTGTACTTTAGGAAACTTGTGGAGGAATGGTGGAATATCCCTTTTCAAGGTATGCCTATGTACTATGTCTCTCAAAATATCAAGAGAGTTAAAGAAATGGTTAAAGAATGGAATAAAATCCCATTTAGAAATATCTTTAATAAAATATAAGTCTCTATCTTTAGACCTTAAATAAGTTTAGGATCAAATGGATCTTGGAGCTAAGATGCTTAAGTTTTCAATGAAGAAAAAGAACATTGTGCTCAATGAGATAAGGTATCTATGGAAGAAGTATTTTGGAAGAAAAATCAAGAGTTCAGTGGCTTATTGAAGGACATAAAAATACTAAACTCTTTCATCAATCTACCATGAAATAAAAATGAAAGAAAAAAATTAGAAAGTTGGTTAAGGATGATAGTGTTTTTTTGACAAAAGAGAATGATATTGCATAAGAAGTTGTTTCTTTCTTCTCCAACTTATAGAGATAGATATGAAATGATAGTGGAAAGATAAATGAATTGTTGGAAGTTACACCAAAATTAATCACATAATTAGACCTAAAGGAAATACTAAAATTTGTGACTATTGAAGAAGTTCAAAAGGTTGTCTTCTCCTTTGGAGCTTACAAAGTCCCTAGTCCAAATGACTTCTCTGAATTGTCTTTCAAAATTCTTGGGATCTTGTTTATGATGACATTTTGAATATGGAAATAGATTTCTTTAGATCTGGTAGAATCCTCAACCAAGTCAATGCTACATTCATCACTCTGATTCCTAAAAAAGAAGATGCTACCTCTATGTAGAAATTTAGACCTATTATCTTATGCAATTCTATTTATAAAATCTTATCAGAGCCGGTTTTTAAGAGGCTTAAAATAAACTAATAGCCCAAAATTAGAAAGGATTTGTGCAAGGAAGACATATCATGGGCATTTCATTCACTACTCATGAAATAAATCACTCATTGGAATTAAGTAAGAAGTTGAGGATTATTCTAAAGTTGGACATCTCTAAAGATTATGATAGGGTGTCTTAGCCTTTCTAGTTAGAGATTCTTAAAAAAATTGGTTTTAGAGGAAGATTCTTAAAAATTATTTCAGCCCTTGTTATTATTCCATCATGCTCTACCTTGATGAATTTTGTCCCCATAGGATACTTCTCATGTGGTAGAGTCCTAAGGCAAGGCAAATTTCTATTCCCATACATTTTTATTTTTTTGGCTGAAATGCTTGGTTGAAATTGTAAAAAAACTATTAGATCAAGAAGTTATAAAAGGTGTGAAAGTTACCTCCTTTTTACCTCTAGATTCCCATTTTGATGGATCCATCCTCTTTGGATAAGCCTTGATAGTAGAGGCTAAGCACTGGAAGGTTGTTATTAATGATTATAGTACTACCTATGGTTGACATATTAACCAAAATAAGAGTAAGATAAACTTGTTTAATGTAGATACTTTTATCAAGAAAAGAGTAATGGATACTATTGGGTGCCAATTTGCTACCCTCCTAACTTCATACTGAGGTTTACCTTTGATTTCTAAAGCTCCTAATAACTCCTATTAGAACAACATAATAGAAAGGTTCCAAAAAAAATTGGTAGGTTGGAAAGGCAAAATGTTGAGCCAAGCTAGGAAGGTACAACTTATAAAAGCCTCCCTTCAAAATATCCCAATATACTATCTCTCATTGCTCAAAATTTGAACTTTTGTTGTACACAAGATATAATAGATCTAAAGAAAATTTCTCTAGAGATGGACAAAGGAGAAATACAAAATATTTTTAGTTAGGCAGGAGTATGTTTTTTCTTCATAATACAAAGGAGGACTAGGCATAAGGAGGCTTAAATTATTTTAAAATGATCTCCTCTCCAAGATAGGGTGGCATTTTTTTGAAAGATCTAAGGATTGGATTAAAATTCCAAAGACTAAGTATAAATAGAATGAAACATAGTTACAAACTATATAGAAAATGAAGATCTTCAAATGAAAATTTGGAGCCTTTGGAATAGTTCAAATGTTCTACCAAATATTCAAAAGATTATTTCAAATGAAATTAAACCTTATCAAAAAGTGGGGAGTGAGGTATGAGATGAGATGGAAAATAAGATGACATAGTGATGAGATGAAAGTCCTTATGTCATGTGATATGTAGTGCCTTTGTATTTTGGTTTGAGTTTATGTTATGCTTTGTCTAGATTTTGGTGTGACATAAGAGAATTGTTGTTTGTGAGTTTTGTTATGTTCTTTTGGTTAGATACTATTATGGATATATGAATGTCATTGGTCTGATTATGTCTTCATGACACTATTGATGTGTAACACCTTCTAGATGAATTACATTAAGAATATTGGTGGAATTTGCTAATCGTATGGTACTCCATGTTTATTCTTAAAATTGTGTGAATGACACTAGTACTTGTATGGACATTTTTATTGTATACATGTGATTTGTAATAGTAATTGGTTAAAATAATAAAAATTTCAACTAGCTTAAAGTGCACTTGGAAGATCATTTTAAATGAAGTATATAGTTATGCCCAAATAACTAGGAGGAAATTCATTATTGAATCAGTTTAAAAGTTGTTAAAAGAATCCCATGTTTAGGGATTAAGCTCCATTAAGTTGAGATAGTGTGTTGTTGAGGTTCCATGAAATTATTGGGGTTTGATAGATTTGAAAGAAAATTCTAGAATTTGTTGTTAGTATTTGCTAATTTATTCTTGTAAATTGGGGAAGAGTATTTATGGTTTTGTGTTCTTGTGGTTTCTGGTTCGGTGGAATGTCGGGGATGAGCACTTAAAAGATGGACTGAACAAAGAAACCTGCCCATTAATCATCATACTTTTGTCACTTTTCATTTGCGAGGTAGGGCTTTTTCTTTTCTTATTTTTTCTCTTCTTTTGAAATGGTGTGCCTTGTCACATAATTTTGTTGGGACTTATATTGTTTGTGTTAGTATTATAAGGCATTGAGAGGGGGGGAGGCAATTGGTACAACCAAAAATATGAAACTTTTACTGATTATCTTTCCACTTAACTAACATGTAAATGTAATATTAAGTAACAATACAACATATAAAACATTCACACATTTGAACACATAATGCAAAGATTTTTTTCGTAAAAACCCTTGTTAGAGGGAGAAAACCACGTGTGGGGATGATGCCCACAAGATTTCACTAGTGCACTTGGAAATCAGCCATGTTAGGAGAAATTACATCAAGCTTTCTGAGGTCTATACTCGGTTAAGAGCATTTATGGTCTGGTTAAGAACTATAACAATCCTGTTAAAGACTACCCTACTAAGAAATTTAAAAACTCTAGTTAAAGAGCTAACTTGTTAGATGATTTTCACTTTAGATCTATTAGGATCCTCCTCACCCTATTAGCATTGACCCTATTAAAGGATTTATCTTTACAATCTATTAGAATCAACAAGAAAAGAATGACCCGATATTTGTACATAATGCATGATAGATCCAATGAATTCCATATCAATTACGCTACTTTGAATACTTTATTATCTCTATTAAATCGCCAATAATCATCACATACCATCATAACTCTCTACAACATTAATTTCTTAACCATTTATATACTTGTTCTAGGTCAGTGCAAGAACCCTAAAACATTTTACAAGTAGGACCTCAAATCCAACTTATCATTATGAGAGAGCACACCAAAATAAAAATTAAACATCCTTGATGTCAATCTAAAATATTAAAACCCAAAAACATATCGTCCTAACATAAATATTTAACCACAACTCCGATCTAACCAACTGTGTCCACCGGTACACTGTCCTAACTGTAAGTTTCACTTCAATATTCAATAACTTTCAGAATACTCCAAAATAACTGATGTGATCCTAGAAATAGATAGATATACCTTTGTAGATGTTAACTCTATGACCGTGCACCTTAACTCAATCATCTGGTCCAAATATAATTCAATATTTCTTTCTTTTTGCAATATCACCGGTTGACTAAACACTTGGTCATTCTTCAATCCAATCCTTTAGTACCATCAGAAAATCTATTTTATTGACATAAAAAAACATGCTTCCAGCAATGACAACACCACAATACACTCATGTGACCAAAACACATATGAATTTCATCAAATGCCAACAATCTCCCCCTTTGGCATTGATGGCAACACTTAGAAAAATTCCTAAGTACTCACTCCCCCTTACACTATTCCTATTCAACCTTTTATGCTATACATAAAAATTTGATTTTTCTAACTACTACTACTGCCCCTTTGAGAACAATGACAAAGGTAAAAGATATGGAAGAACAAACATTTTATTGATCAAGAGTAGCACGGTACAATTTACAATCTATTGAAAATTTCATGGAAGCTGACCTTCAAAATTTGTCAATCACTAACCCATGACTTATGTAAGTTCTTCATTATGAGTATCTGTCCATGAAGTAAAAATGTCAATTCCTCTAATCCTTCAACTATATTAAGTAGATGGGGTGTCAGGGCTATCTCAACCTCTTTCAAAATATGTTGTAGAATATCCATCTTAGGTAACAAAATGCTTTGAATATCCATTAGATTATCAATGCTCTTATTTTGTTCATCTCTATAGATCTTCAACTTCTAATGAATCTTTCCCACCTCAATTCCAAAAGTTGTAGCAGACATATGAAGGGGATCAAAACTTTGTGACAAGCCATTTAGTTCTAGTTGAAATTCACCCTTCTTCTCAAGATCTTGCATAAAATAAGAAAAGTCACAAATATTTTTTAGTGTCTTACGTCCTTCATGTAATGCTTCCTTAATCTAGTTCACAACTAGTGTAAGAGTGTTTCTATCTTGAGCAATAGACTGTGACAATTTCTCATATCTTTTCTTTTCATAATCCTTTTTTTCTCTCTCAATTGTTGCATCTTCAAGATTCATAATCTCTTCTTCAGTAGCAATAATGATCTGTCCCAACTACTCAATAGGAGTATCCTTCTTTTCATATTCAACCTCCGGTACTAGTTCAAAAAATAAATCTTTGGCTTTTAATATGAGTTGTCCTTCTTGCTTCATCTTCTCCTTTTTGGCTTTGGACTTAATTTACATTGCAAAATTTATCACGTCATCTGGGATCAATGAGATTATATCTACTTGACCCTTTACCAGTAATTCATCATCATCAATTCTTAACTTGGAGAGTGAGGAAGATGAAATCTTTTCTTATTGTCTCAATAATTAATTCCTCTTGTTAATCTTGCACAATATTATCTGTACCCTCATTTTCTTGCATTTGTTCTTGTTCTGGTACATTTGTAGTAACATTTAATTTTGTAGCATCAGGAAAAGCTTGACTAGTAACCAAGTTGACTATTATATCCTCATTTTGTTCCTCTGGAATGTTCGATTGATCAAGTATGTTACTTGATTTAACCTGTGCTTGTGCTAAAATATCTCTTATGTTATCCACATCATCCTATTTAACATTGAGAAATTCATTGTCAAGTGTGACACTAACACCATCAATCTTTCATCCTTCATTAGTTTGAATAAAATTTAGTTATCTTTACCTGGTTTGAATTTCACTGGATCCTAAACATGTTCAACAATTTTCTCCATCTCTGCATCCTTGAGCATACCAAAGTGTTTCATCAAAATTTCTTCTGTCTCATCCTGTACACCAAGAGATTCACTACATAGAAATCTAGTGAGTCTCTTATTTTTCTTGAATAAATGTCTTATGGTAGAAAGTACCTTTTTTACTTCTTCTTGTGACATCCCCAGTTGTAATTTCATTAACACATACTCTATCAATTCCTTATCCTGTCTAATTGCAGTATGCTATCTGGCCTCTAGGTTTTTATATAAGGAATTTGGAACTTGACCTTTCAATTCCATCACTATTTTTCTGAATTTGTTCATGCTATATACAAAACCATCTTCAATCAAATCATGATCATCTTTATTGAACTTATCAAAATATTTTTTCACTTTAACAAGCGGTCCCCATTTATTTACTTCTTGAATTATGTCATAAACACTCATGAATTTATTGAGATCATGACCTACTAATTTTGGAGTAGGGGAACCTACCACCTTAGACTTTTTTCCTTTAGATTTGATCTCTCTCTACTCCTTCTCTGATTCAGTCTCTTCACTTTCTTCATTAGCTGCACCTTTGTCTCTTTTTGCTTTCTCCTTCTTTCTTTTTCTTATAGAAGCTTGTGGTTTGATTGGTTCTCTTATCGGTGCATAAGGCTTGGCAGCCTTGGATGATTTATTTGCATAAGTTTTCACCTGATCTTATACTTTAAATTATTTCCCCTTCTTCATTGTACCACTTCTTGTTTCTCTACTGGTTTGGGCACTACCAATTGCACCCAGTACTTCCACACAACTCTTTGTTGTTGTACCAGAGATACTTGCTTGTTCTATAACGTGGTTGGCTCTAAATTTCTCAAAATCTTCTTTAGTAAAGCCTCTTTATTCAAATAATTGTTCAACTTCCTTTCTTATTTTCTTCTCACTAACCAATTTCATCGAATCAATGTGTACTTGTAGGGATTTTTCTTCATAAGTCCCAAACCTTGGAATCTTGGGATCTAATGGTTTAGCTAACAAGTTTTTTGCATATAATGTCAAGATGTCTCCTTCAACTTCATATACCATAGGCATTACCCATGAGGTCCTAGCCTCAAATGCCATCATCAAGCATGAATCAGTATCAACCATGAAGAAAATGGTATCCTTGAAATTTTCAAGAATTTCTAAAAGGTATTCTTTCTTTCTCATGCATCCTTTTCTGAAATTCTTTGAAATATCCCCATATCTTGCTGGTAAATTCACTACCCAAGATTTTGATCATGTTTTTTTATCTAAATACACACTGGATTACCTATAGTCCATTCTATACTACTAATACCAAGAAACATATTCTAAAAATAGAAGAATAAACATACAACCAACTGACCATATTTAAATTTATGCCTCTTATCCTTCTTTATCTTATTGAGATTCAACATTAACTACTCCCTCAATGCTTCATCTAGATCATAATCCTTATTTTCCTTGATCATTCATAGTTAGCACACACCCATTCCATTTAGACTTTTTCAATTTAATCACCTCTTCCTTGGGAATAGTACAAAGAATAGGTACACTACCGATTGTAGACAGACCGGTTACAACATGGATTGCTTCCTTGGTTATCTTATGTTGTCTATCCAACCATATGAATTGATCATGTATCATGCTAAGAACATATCTTATCTAATCATCTTCAAATTCATTGGGATAGTTAACAACATGATGAAAACCTTTATCATAAATATGTTTGTGTTCATCCTTCAATATCAAATTCTCATCACACAGCTTCTTGTACTGATCATAGATAGCTCCTTTACTAAGATCTTCCAGTTTGTAGTGAATATAAGCTATTATATCTTCCACATGTATCACTCCATAGGGTACACTATTTAGGTACCCATTGGATCATTTTTCATCGACTTGAATGGGTGTCATTTGAATTATGGTCATAGTTTCTTAGTTATATTAATCAACTTAGAAGTAGCCATATTAACTTTCAATCACTCAAATAGATAACTGATCAATACCTCAAACTGCTTGCAACTAGGGTTTTTTTCCAAGAAACACAACAACCACCAAAACCTCTAATCAATTTTCTCTTTCAGATCACCACAATCAACTTCTTTATGTCACTAAGATCTCTGCAAATGGCCCAAATAAATCTTATTTTTCTCTGCAACAAGATTCACAATGTGCAAGGTAAAAATAAAATTGAAAATAAACTTTTTATCTACCTTCACATGTGAGAATTAAATGCACTAACTTATTGAACATAACCTTTTCACCAGTTGATATACAAGCATATTACAAATTGACAAAACCTTATGCGATCGATCAAAATTTTCTCAATCAATTAACCATACCTCATTGCATCTATATATTCTGATAAAGCTTACCGCACACTTGCAGTGGGGGTTCAGAAATGAATTTTTTAATTCTTTCTCCCCCTATGTCAAAGGTGACTTAGTTTTATGAAGAACCATCCACACCCAATGGTGATGTTGATCCCTCTAATGTCTTGTTTTCATCCAAGTATTTTTCCAAATATTTCTCATCTCTTTTTTGGTCTCTTCCACATTAACAATTTGTTTTCACTTTTGATTTTCTAACCAATTTACCAGTTGGTTTCTCATTCTAGAATTCCTTTCTAGATGACCAATCTTGTGATAGTGAAAATATGCCATACCAGTTGACCTCCATAGTCCAGAATTACCTCTATTTTTCCTCATTCTGCAGTTCATAGCCATGTGTCCACAATTCCCACAAATTGAGCATGTGACATTGAATTGCCTTTCATTTTGGTAAGGGCTTTCCTAATTCATAGATGGCCTTGGATTATTCACTCTTGACTTGAATTCATCAAATTTGTGGCCATATTTGTTTTATGTATAACAATATCCTTCAAAGCTACTAGATCTACCGCTAGATTTGGATCTAAAATTATATGTAGTGTGTCCATACTTATTGCAATTATAACAATACCCATGAAAAGTGTTAGGTCTATTAACCGACCTGATTCTACAAATATGATTACTGAAATGATAAAGCAAAAAAAACCATAAAACATAAGAGAACTCATAACACCATCATTTGTTCTTGAGGAAACCCTGGCCAAGGGAAAACCCCAGTGGGGATGATACCCATAAGATAATGCACTAGTATGATAATGTCTCTATTAGGAGACCTAGCTCTATTAGGAGCTAATACATTACATCTAGTACAAGTCCTTGTTAGAGGACATACCATGTTAAAGGTCTTCAACCTTGTTAGGAGTTGGTGATTACAATGAAGAGAGCACTAATCAAGTAAGAAGGTTAAATCCACCTTCAAGGGCACACTGTCTAGTACAGATAAGTATTACAAAATGAATGTGTGAACTATACTTAGCATCATCTATGCTCGAGTAGTTCCAGTGTAGGATCACATTTGATCTTCTCTAACATCCAACATTACATCTTGCAATCACAATAGCATCATAATGCTTGATACATCATCGCAACCAAAAATACAATCATATATACTCGCTAATCTTTATTTCCTAGTCAAATCACAATATGAAACATGTGCATACACTTAATCAATCACAAAATATCAAAATGTGATCCAAGAATAAACAAAATAGATTTGGCCCCATCAATAATCGCTAATTGAATTTCCAAGTCAATTCAATCATTGATGCCAATCATTGCATCCATTGAATAGCTTTGTCTTCGTTGAATTACTGAACTCGACTGACTTCATCATATTGTAGCTCATGGAATACTTAAATCCAATACAGTAAACCATGAGAATAGAATGTACACTTCACAAACAACATATACCTGAAGCTACATAACCATATGATCAATATTCTATGCTCGTGACCCAAAATTGTACAATTGTACACTGTGAAGTCATCTTGTACTTAAATATTTTCACTTGATTTACCAACTAAAATATCTCCACTCAATTAGCGCCCATACTAGAGATGTATGTTTCCATAAATGACAACACAAGTATGGTCGCAAGGCACTCACTTTCCAACAATCTCCCCCTTTGGCATTTATGGCAATACTTAGTGAAAAATGACTAAGTATCCAATGCCAAGAACAAAAACTAATATGTAACTTAACTTCTCCTCACTATACCATCTCACCCCTTTAGAATGTAGCCTATGTACATCATTTTTCATTTCTATCTCCCCCCCTTTGACATCAATGGAAAAGGTAAATAAAAAAAGATATCTATATACATAGAAACATTTTTTGACTCCAACAAAGTATTATACTATGTGAAGTAAATCTGATAAATTTGATTTTAAGGCCTAGAAATCTATATCCCATGACTTCTTCAAATATTCTATAGCTTGGATTTCTCCACATAAGGCATAAGTTACAATCTATGTTTCCTCCAAGTCAATTGGCCAAAAATTGCATATGACCTTTTTGCTAACTTGAGCACTTCAAGATCTTTTTGCACAACTTCAATTTTAGGAATAAGGATACTCCTCAACTCAAAAAATATCTTCTCAACTCTTCCTTTTTTAGTCTAAGGTGTACATACTTTGTCCATTAGCTGAGACACTTCCTTGTCAAAATTTGATATTGCTTGGCTGGATGATACATAATCATTTTCTAGCTTGTCCAGGCTCTCCTCACTCTCTTTGATTAACTTCTCCAAGTTTTCCACATGTTTGGATTAATGCACACACTGAATGTATATTTTATTTCCTTGATCTATGCATTCCTTTGCATTCTTTGTGTGTTCATCTAATAACTTGGTATCTTCAGCAATAGACTTACATACCTTAGTAAATCTCTTCATCTAATACTCTTTTTCTACCTTTTCTTATATTGCATGCTCAACAAATATGAAATGAGCATAAAAATCATTAATAAATTCATCAAGATTATCTATTGTGTCTCCACCTTGGAACACATAAGGAATGGGTTACATTTTATTCAAGGTATCCATGGTCCTTCCCAAAATCCTTTCTTTCTTCTCAGATATTTCTTTAGCCTTGGAAAAGGTCATTAAGGATAGCTTCATTAATTGGTGTTCATCATAGGATTCTAACTCTCCAATATCTACCTATGCTTTTGTCATCTTGCTTGCTAACAATGGGTCTGTTGGTGCATGCTTTCTATCAGGAGGGGTGGAAGTTTGAATAAGGCTTTCAAGTTTTTCTGATACCTTACTTGTTTCTGTAGACTGATATGTTTTCATCTCAGATTCTTCTATTGTAGCTTTACCTTCCTCCATTATCTCCCTTATCTCCACTTTAGTGATGATATCTTTTTCACTAATTTTCTCTTTCTCTACACTCTTCTCACTCTTCTAGATGCAAATGGTGAAGAATTTAATAAAAAATCACACGTTATACATAATATTTTAATACACCAAGTTTAGGGAATAAAAAGATGTTGAAGAACTAGTTAACGAAAAACCATTAGCGACCTTTTCTATTCACATTATCAAGATATGAGATCACATATATAACTTCAAATCATCAAGACATTCCTATATCCATCTTCACATTTCTTAATTCTACAATTCAGGGGCTAATTAATTTTCTACTCAAATGCTCCCTCTAAGGCCATGCTTGACCAATTGAGCTGATGTAGAGGGTGGAGAATTAGGCATAGACTTAGTTGTACCAACTCACTCTCCCTGACCTGTAAAAGCATTCTGACTCTTCTCCTTCCATACTTTCTCGGTGTCTTTTCTTCCTTCCTTCACAAATGTATCATTGAAATCCTTCTTATATTCTGAAATATTAGATCCATTATTTCCTTTGCGATTACTATTATTCCTTCCTCCATTTGGTACTCTTTTATGATTAACAAAACCATTGAATCTACAATATCTAGTTGTATGTCCTAGGTTATTACTTATAAGGCAAGTAAGAACTGAATTCCCATACCTTGGACCATTGTGATTGATCTACAACCTGTAATCCCTTGCAATATGCACAAAATTATTGCACTTGTAGCATGAAACTCTAGAGGATATAACATTGTTTTCTCCAATTGTTTTTTTAGCATCATATATAGGGTTATGTTTTGCATTTACCCTCTAATTTTTTGTGGATATGCATTCTTGTGACTTGTGCCCATATCTTCCACAATTGAAATAATAACCTGAGAAATATTGAGGACCAATATTTCGTATGAAATATTTTTTCATGTGGCCCTCGTTGTTGCATCTAAAGCATCTACCTTTGATTGTTCTATTCTGCTCCTTAGGATCTTCATTTTGGTTCAATGTTTGATCGGTGTTTGGTAATATCCTTTCTTATGCTATTTTGGAACTTTCAACACTATTGTATCCAAGACCAGTCATATCACCATTAGGTTTTTTGTAGTTATAATTGTTCATCAATATGATCACTGCTTGAATAAAGTTTTTCTATATAATTCATAGCCTCAACAAGATCACCTTTGATGATGTTGTTATACCTCTCAAGTTCCTGACAGTTAGATTTAGAATCTTCAAATTCCATACGTGTCTTACCAATATGAGTATTCAAGTCATGACATTAATTGGATTTGATTTTCAAGGCTTCTTTAAGGTTCTTTCTTTCTTCTTTCGCTTGTTCAATCTCTTTGGCCATTTGAAGAGTAGTAAACTCATATTAATGTTATAGTGATTTATTTTCTTTCTTAATTTTCTCAATCAGATCTAATAATGGTTCAATTGTTGGTTCATCATTTATATTTTCAACAAGTTCCTACCTCTTGTTCCTTGGGATGTCAAGTTGTTCTTGTTACCCAAATTTTCCTATGCAATTTGGCTAAAATCCATTCAGGAGTCCCTATTTTAACCCTGCCAAGCACCCCTAAAATTTCCATGACTTTATGACTTATTCTCTAGCCTCTACAATTTGTTCTATCCTCTGGTCTGCAAGTCCAAAAATTCAAAAAAGTAGTTGTTGTGCAAAAAACCCTAAAAAATCCTTTGGCCTGTTATATTTCTTCATTACCTTTTCAGCCACTTAAAAATCCCAATACCCATGTGCATTTTTTTCCTTTGGCCGCACATTCGCTAAGTCTTCCAGTGGTTATCTCTTCCTTTCAGCGACTGGGCAACTGCAGTGGTCACATAATATCTTATTCCTGGCGGTTAAGTCCTTGATAGCTAGCGATCCAGCGAAGCAGTTACCCTCTTCCTTCAGTCGCGTGATCGCTTAAGTGTTTGGCAGTCACTTTATGGAGGGGTTCCAGTTAGGAGGATCAACGGTTGTTGTGAGTTCATGAGGGGTCTATCAGAGGCTTGTGATATCATGACAGTCGTTGATCCTCCCTTTTGATGTAGCGCTTCAACCTTTGTGTGGGTCCATTGCCACGTTGTCTGACTTGGAGGCTCCTGATTGGCCGAAGGATTGTGATGTGTAACTTTGTCAGAGTGGGCCCGACAGACTGTGTCCCTTTTGATCAATGGCTGGCATATCTTCTCAAGGTGTTTTTCTGACACATGATATTATGTGCCAACCGTTGATTTCACTTTGTTGTCAAAGCCTTTGGAGGTGGGTCCTTTCCTGCTGATTTGTTGTGTTATGATTGGTTGTCGGAGTGCTGACAAAGATTTCTAGGTGGACCTGCATGTCAGTGGGGTCCCAGTGCAAAGGTGATCTATGGCTGGCACATGATCAGAAGGAATATTCGAAGGTCATGAGATCATGCACCCGCCGTTAGATTGGAATCTTAGACTAGAGTGGGTCCATGTCAGAAAGTGCTGAGGTGTTTGTTGATGGAGCAGCCGGAACAAATAGAAGATTGACATGTGGAGATGGGCCCAGGGTTAACAAAGTATTTGGAAGCTTTGATAAGTTCCTTTTGGTTGCGTATTCATGTGATAAAATAGTAGTGCTCCAATTGATCTGGCGAATGCGTGAATGTGTGTATTCACAGAATCTCAGAATTAATTAGTGAAGCCCTAAAGTTCTCAGTGACCTGGCGATTGTCTTCAGTCACTAGTTCGCCAAAATATAGGCCAAAGTTCTCATGTGTGGTTAAAGGTATTTTGTGAATCAGTCAATGAAGGGGTTCCTCTTGTTCACTTGATTTAAACAAGGGTCAACAAAAGACTTAGCGATTTAGCGGAATGCCTTGTTCGCTGAATTGCTTAACCAGACCAAAGTAAAGAGAAGGATTCTGTGAATTAGAAAGAAGTCTTTAGTTGCGTAGTCGCTGAATGACTTAAAGGAGGAAAAGTTCAAGGTGGGTCCAAAATAACAGATATGTTGACATGCTCGGTTCTCATTGGTCACGATATGCTGATATGGACTCTGACTTTTCAAGAAGGTTATGACTATTGTAAAGCTGATCGGAACCGTTCATTTGCCGGGAATTAAAGGATATCAATGGACACATTTTAAATGACCGGCTAGCCATTATGATTCAAATTTGAATATCTCTGCAAAAGTTTTTTTGCCAATTTTTTATTTGCAGGCTATGATTGTAGAGGTGGCTAAAGAATTTATGTTGCCAGGACATTTGTAGTTGAAGGAGATGATGGGGAAGTCTGGGCGGCCATCATGGGTTCTTTCTTGTCTCAGAAAGGTACCAGTTATGCATTCATGGTGAGACTTTGTGCAGGAAAGTAGATGAATCCAAGTTTCTTGTCTACAGGTTGATTGCAGTACAGGGATGGGCACGTAAACAAATATTTGATCAGCCATGATGTTGCAGAAATAATTTTATGATCAGACTTGTTTGAGTTAGGGTTAGCTATTATTCTATTGAAAATCTTGTAACCCTAGTTAGGTTTTTGACTCCTGCCTGCATGCAGTTGAGTTGGTATATATTGTATTTTTAAAGCTTTCGAAGCAGAGAGTTCACATTTTGTAAAGAAGAAAGTTTCTTTCTTGGAAAGCTATCCGTGGAATTTCTTCCTGCCCTCTGGTTTTTCACATTTTTTAATCTCCCATTGATTATTCAGATATTGCAGAGGTATTTTGTGACAATCCTTCATGTCCCTATGCTTCCTTGTTTGGATCATCTCTTATTGGATTAAAGTATATGATGTTTTCAATGATAACTTAGGGTTCTTGATCCCTCTTACTTCCTATAATTTTGTGTGTTATTGCATTTGATCTGATTTAGATGCTTTTGTGGGTATACTTCAGCCCCCTAACAGTCTTGTCTCATTCCTACACCGAGTTGTAGAAGTGAATGTCTGTTTGCAGGTCACAAGTTGTGTCTTATGTTCAGGCCCTCTTATGAAACACTTATGCAAGCCTATTCAGTAGGTTGTGACCTACTAGACCTAAGCCTTTCATTAACTTCATTCCTCTATACTAATATCCAAACCCTAATTTTGGTGTATCACCTAGTAGGTAGTTTGCTTTCAGTCATTTCCCTTTCAAGCACTCCTTCTATCCCTTTCCCTCCAAAGTTTTACTTTTTATGTCTAAAAGAAAATTAAGGTGATTATCTAAGAGGAACCAGCCTAGAACCTGGAGGTCTCATCTCAGTTAGCATAGGTCCCACAACTTGGAGATGATTCCCATGTTATACTAGGTTATCAAGACTACGAGAGCTTGAGACAAAGGTGCAAACTTAGTGTACAATAGTTCCTTGAGTTTTTTGATGTATTCTTCAACATTCTTGAGCTTACTTTTCAATCTCACATTATTTTCATTTTCTTAATCCAAGTCCTCAAGTGTTGCTTCAAAATTTTCTTGTAGATTACTTGAATTTGTCAAGATCCTCCTCAAGCTGTAAGACTTCTCTCGAGGAACTAGGATCTAATACCAATTGTTAGGATCAAGCAACACTAAGAGGGGGCATGGGTGAATCAGTATTACAACACTTTTAAATCATATAAATTTCTTATAACAAAACCATGTAATAACTAAAATACTATAAAGAAAACAAAACCATAAAACATAAAACATAAGATAACTCATAACACCATCAATTTTTCTCGAGGAAACCCTAGCCAAGGGAAAACCCCAGTGGAGATGATACCCACAAGATAATGCACTAGTGTGATAGCTTCCCTAGTAGGAGACCTAGCTCTGCTAGGAGATGATACATTACATCCAATACAAGTGATTGTTAGAGGACATACCCTATTAAAGGTCTTCAACCCTGTTAAGAGTTGGTGATTAAAATGAAGAGCACACTTCTCAAGTAAGAAGGTTAACTTCATCTTCAAGTATGCATTTTCTAGTACAGATAAGTATTACAAAATGAATATGTGAACTATACTTAGCATCATCTATGATCAGTTAGTTCTAGTGTATTCTTGCATCTTCTCTTCTCTAATAGCCAACATTAGATCTCGCAATCACAATAGCATCATAATACTCGCATACATCATCACAACCAAAAATACATTAATATATACCCGCTAATCTTTATCTCCCATTCAACTCATAATATGAAACGTGTCCATACACTTAACCAATCACAAAATATAAACATGTGATCCAAGAATAAAAATATATATGTAGCCCCATCAATAATCAATAATTGAATTTCCAAGTCAATTCAATCATTGATGTCAATCATCACACCCACTGAATAGCTCTGTCTTCATTGAATTACTGAACTGGATTAAATTCATCATACTATAGCTCATGGAATACTTAAATCTAATACAAGAGACCATGTGAATAGATTTTACACTTCACAAACAACATATACTTGAAGCTACATAACCATTTGATCAATATTCTATGCTCACGACCCAAAACTGTATGAATGTACACTATGAAGTCATCGTGTATTTAGATATTTTCACTTGATTGCCCAACTAAAATATCTCCACTGACTTAGCACCCATACCAGAGATATATCTTTGTTTCCATTAATGACAACACAAGTATGATCAAAAGGCACTCACATACCAACAAATGCAATAGTGCCACATGAGTTACCCTTGGGGGTTAGGGCCCAAAGTGGCCATACCTGGGTGACCCAATGGGATAGGAATGTGATGAAACTCTTCCTTGTAGCACTCTTGTGTCTAGTCATGTGAGATGATTTGGTAATGGAACTTATTCCTTTGTTGTTCCTTGTTTTGTTTTCTAGTAATATGTTATGGATAATAGCTCTCATGGGTTATCATTTCATGCTTCTTGTTGTTTTATGGTTCATGATTCCTTAGTGTATTTTATATCACACTTAAGGAAATGTAAATGGTTTTTATGTGATGTATTTAATCTTTTATGTAGTGCTCACATATCTTCTTATGTGTGTGTTGTTTTCTTATCATTTTTTGTGTTGGTGGTTGTCCTTGTGTATCTTGTTGCAAGAATGTGGATCCAAGGAGAAGGCTACCATGAACTTGTCCTTTATTGTCAAAGTTTCTCTATAATTAACTATTAGATGAACTTATTATGATCAATGTACAATTTAGTTGTTGTTTTCTAAACAAATATTGTGTCTTCTTATATTAAACAATGTAACTATTCATTGTCTTAGAGAGATCAACTCATACCTATGTAGGATGTTGTGACTATTTGTATAAACATTTCTAATGTAACAATGTTAGGAGGTCCTAAAGGGGACCAAAATTGTATAACATGATACTTTAATGAAATTATAGCATTTTATGTATAATTTTACTGTGACGATTGCCTCTAAGTTAGTCTCTTAATTGTGTGCGATATGTACTAGTCTCTTTGTATGTTTCTGTAAGAATTTGCAAATAGAGAAGATTGAACAAAGGATCTAGAGGTTAAAGAATAGCACAAATAAAAGAGAGATGATATGAAAAAGAATAGACTTGTATTAATGATTCAATTGATTGAATGATTGATTGATCAAATGAATTAACTAAAATGTACATAATAGGCCTCCTTATATAGGAAAGGCGATAAGAGAGAATGATAAGGAGCTGACAAGCTATCACCTATGCAAGGTGTAATCACATGTCCACCAAATGTAGATCATCCTCCATTATGCAATGAAGTATGTGTCATAAGATGAGGATGATAATGTGATAGTGCACTAAAGATGGATCTCACACCTAAATTGGAATTTCTCCTACAACATGTGCTTAATTAAGGTGAAAACTCCTAGGTGTCTCAATGACAAACTACTATGCAATGCATTATCCTAAGTAAGATTAAGTAAAGTGTAATTAGGAATATTTAATTACACCGACACCCCCCTTAAGTGAAACTTAGGGGAATGCACTTAAAATAACAATGCAAGATGGGTCCTGGCTACTAGGCCATGTTAGGTACCCATGTACAATAGGCAATGCAATACATGAAATGCAAAATCTCATAAAATAGAGAAAGAGGGAAAACCTCATGGGAAAAATCCTCCCCCCAAAAAAGAGAAGAAAAAATAAGATGCATGGATGGATGGAATACTCAAGACCCCCCAAGAACTACATACATCATGTATATACAAAGAATTATCCCCCCATAATAAGGATAGTTGGAGACATGATATCCCCCCCATAATGAAGAAGCTCCCATGTTGATGAAGAGTACCTACAAAAAAAAAAGATTAACCAATTCCTACAAGAAACATATCTCCCCTTAGGAAGAAATAGATACATAAAATGATAAAGAACCCAATCCATGTGCAAATGGAAGGAGGAAGAAGATGAAGGTCTCCATGTATGCATCTCTGAAGACTGAATAGGTCTCTCCAAGATCAAATAATCTATCACATCATGCGAAAAAACAAGTGAAGAAGAATAATCATGAATACCAATCTCCAAAGAAGGTGAAGAAGTATCTCCAATTGTGATTCTATCATCAGAGAGAAGAGAAACCCCCTCAACTATGTCTCCCAAATCTGCATTATGAGAATCAACAAATGCTGAAAAGGAATCCAAGTAGTCATCACATTCTGCAAGATCTGAAGCACAATGATCTTCATGCTGAATAGAAGAGCCCATGTTTGAAGAAGCAGGAGGTGGAGTAGGAAGCTCAACACTTGTCTCAAAAAAAAAATGATTCAAGTGTCCAAAGTTATCCTCACATACATAATTATCCCATGGTAAAGGGATGTGTACATCATGAATATCATCATCATCAACAACAACAAAATGTGAAAAAGATTACAAGCGTGATGTATGATCAACAACTCCCATAGCTATGACATCTCTAGTCTCCATGTCCCTAATGTAGACATAATCATGAGTAAAATCAACAATTTTACCTTGTGCCCCATGAGTAATTTGGTAAATGGAAAGGATATTAGTGGTCAAGGATGGTACACAAAGAACATCATTAAATGTACCCTCTCCCATAGGAATAGAACCTTTCACAAAAACCCTCATGCATGTGTTGTTACCCATCAAAATATTAGGAGAATTACAAGGCTCAATAGAAGAAAACATATCCATAGAAGATGCCATATGATGTGATGCACCTGAATCAAGAATCCATTTACCTTGCTCAGGATGTGTGGAAGCCAAAAGTGTTTGTCCTTTACCTTTATCCTTGGATGATGGAGATGTAGAAGTTACCAAATGTGTAGAAGAAGGAGTAGACACTGATGAGGGAAACTTAATATTGTGATTTTGAATAATGTAAGTTAGCTCATCAATCTTCTTCTGAAAACACTTATGCTCATCATGTCCTAGATTTTTACAATATGCACATTTATCCCTCTTTCTTCTAGATGATTCCTCTCTTGAAGAGGACTTGGATTTAGAAGTAGATTGTGAAGGAGATTCATTACCTTTGTCATGAGCCTTAGGATCCTTATGTTGCTTCTTTCCTTTTCCATTAGAAGCCTTTGAAGTGGATTCATTTGCAATCAATGCATGATGTGTTGAAGGCTTCAATTGACCAATGTGTGCCAACTTTTCTTGTTCCCTTGTGAGTTGAGCTACAAATTCATCAAGAGAAGGCAATTTGTATGCACTACCAAGAGCATCCATAGTAGCATAGAATGTAGAAACAAAGATTGAATATTCAGGACCTAGCTTGGAAAGAATAGAAAATGCCAATTGTTCATCCCCTTTAGTAATGCCATAAGTAGAAAGCTCCAATCTAATAGAATTAAAATTAGAAAAAAATTATTGAATATTATCAAAATCACTAGGATTTAGACCTATGAGCTCATTCTCTAATCTAAATTTTTGCATTCTATCAGGTTTACCAAAGAGTCCTTCCGATATGACCCAAGCATCATAAGGATGTGTGCAAGATGTAGTATGAAATAGAAAATCATGAGATGGATGATCTAAGAGAGCCAAGTGCTTTATCCCTTCGATAAAACCATTTTCTCCTTTCTACAACACCTTTCTTGATCCTTTGCAAGAGTCATTCTAAGAAATCAAATACTCAACAAGTGATCACATAAAGATTCTTTCCATTCATGGTAGTTATATGGAGTGAGGATTTTGACCTTTGAACTATCCATAATGCAACCAAATAATGACTTATAACAAATGATAAATCCTTCAAATGACTAATGCAAATTAGAAAACTAAAATGCAAGGATTAACCAAGTCCAAATATAGCTCCAAAATGACCTATTTATCAAAGTGATATTTCTACCCCCAAATAATTTAAATCTGATTACACATCTGGAAATTAGACAAAAAATCATACACTTTCAAAAAAAAATTCACCTCAAAATATTATCATATGTGCCCAAACGAAGCACTGTAAGTTGTAGAAATGAGGAACAAATAGGATCAGTCATGAAAATCTGTAATTTCTAATTAATTTGGCCACCCAATTGCAAAAATAATGTCACCACTAGAAACTTCTGGAAATTGTACCCCAAATAAAAATAAAAATGCTTTAAAAAAGGAGCAAATATGAGCAAGATATGACCCATTGAAGTTAGACAGCAAATTCAAAATGCTCAATGGTGAAGGCAGAAAAATTCAAACCCTTGTTGATGTAAGAAAAACACTATGTTAAATTTGACGTTCGTATGGCCATCACCACAAACTGCCAATTTGCCATGTTTGACGTCCAAACATGCATCAATTTTAGGACAGTGAATCAGATGACGTGGAAAAAATCATGCATGGTGCTAACGTGGTAGGTTGATTTGGTTGTCTGTGTGGCTCAAGGATGGCATGTTGATGATGTCACTTATGCTGATGTGGCTCAAGGATGATGTCACTTGTAGATGTGGCAGGCTTGCCATGTGTCTTCTGCTAATTAGTTGACAGAGAATGTCGTGTGGTGCTTATGTGGCGGATGTCTTTGTGCCGCATGGACGAATGACTGAGTACGAGGGCTCTGCAGGGTGCAGTGACAGGGCACTGTATGGTGTTGAGGTGGTTGCGTGGAGCTAGGTTGGCCACTGCTCGAGCTGGGCTTGATGGAAAGTGGAACTTTGTGGGTTTACTCCCACATTTATCGCGTGGGGGAGGGGGGGGGGGGGTTAAGCCCATTTTTATATGAAAACACCCGGTAGCATAAACAAAGAGAGCGTCTAGGCTTGTCTTGTGTCAGGTGTTGTGTCTTCGGCCTTGTGATTGGTTTGAGGGTTGACTTTTTTGAACGATGTTTGGTGCCATGAACAGTATGATAACATCACTGCAATGTCAGTCGAACAAAGTATAAAGAGGGCCTATACCAAACCCAACTTGTTACAGGAAAAAATCCGTGAATAAGGAAATAAAAAACTACAAAAAATTTTTTTAATCAAATTGTATTACAAAGGCACAGATTGGGTCGTACGACTCGATTTGCAAAAAAAAAATCCTCGATTTTGACTTTTGTCGAATATGGGCGAGTTTATAGTCAATTTTCATTAAAACAGCCTCCCGAACGCAATGGTAGGGTCAAATTTTACTCAAAATGCTTCCACAAGATGGTAGTCTTTAGATTTCAAATATGGACCTTTAATGCTTGCACCAAGATCTCTCCAAATAGGCTAATCAAAATGCTCCAATGGCTTTGATACCATGTAAGAATTTGCAAATAACAAAGATTGAACCAAGGATCTAGAGGTTAAAGAATAACACAAATACAAGAGAGATGATATGAACAAGAATAGACTTGTATAAATGATGTAATTGATTGAATGATTGATTGATCTAATGAATTAACTAAAATGTACATAATAGGCCTCCTTATATAGGGAAGGAAATAAGAGAGAATGATAAGGAGCTAATAAGCTATCACCTATGCAAGGTGTACTCACATGTCCACCAAATGTGGATCTTCCTCCATTATGTAATGAAGTATGTGCCAAAGGATGAGGATGATAATGTGATATGTGCACTAAAGGTGGATCTCACACCTAAAATGGAATTTCTCCTACACCATGTGCATAATTAAGGTGAAAACTTCTTGCTGTCTCAATGACAAACTACTACGAAATGCATTATCCTAAGTAAGATTAAGTAAAATGTAATTAGGAATATTTAATTACACCAACAGTTTAAATTAATGTTTGCAAAAAAAAAATATTGCACTTTTCGATTGGTTTTATTTGCGTTCCCTTCGGTCCTCCTAGAGGGGGCGTTAAACGATAAGGAAAGGAGATGACATCATCAAAGGGTAAGCTAAGGTGCCCTTCACTTGGTTGAAAAGACTAATGTCTTTTACATTAATGGGAAAACTATTGGGGACAACAAAATATTTCCCACTAAAATACAAACTCAAAGTTCAATGATGTTGTCCCATGTGAGAAGGTATTAAGAAAGGAGCGAAGCTCATATTTTTGAGTTGGCTTATTTTGGGAAAAATTAATTTGCTATGGACAATATCATTTCTCAAAGGAATATCATTATTATTTTTATTAGTAGACTATGGCTTTTAGTTTTGATAAGAATTAGAGAGATGGGTGGTCTTGAAAAGAGATCAAAACACATTAATTGTGAAGCATTGAAGAAGAAATTGGATTTGTTGGACCTTTTTGTGTAGTCTAGCTTGGCCCCTTTCTTTATGACCATGCAAGCTACAATGATTCCCTAAGATCAAAACTCACCAACCCTTAGTCAAAGGGAATGGTTATGGTGGGTAGTCTGCAATTTTTTGTCTACGCACAAATTATAGAAAAAGCTACAGGTCTTGATAATTCTATAATGAGGATTTTAAAGAAGAGCCTAGGCAATTACTAGAGCTTCATCAAGAAATTCTTGGAGAATGGTGGGTAGCTCAAGAGATTCTAAAATGGGTATGATAGACTAAACCTTCCCCTTCCCTATGCCCTGACCAGTTTACCTACAATGCATTACTTAACTCTTGAAGCTAGATATATGAATTTACATGGATATCACTTCCCTTGGCTAAATCATGTTAGGCATAGGGAAAATATAAATGTTTCTCTTTTCTTATTTTCTTATCTACAAAAAAGCATAGAGAAAGGTGCTTCCCCATTACTTCACCAAGGTTTGATCATGTAATTGTACAAACATGCTCTAGTTATGGACCTACATGACAAACCTCTATGTTTTGATCTATATAATAATCACCTTTCTCCTCCTCCTTCAAGAATGAAGAGCATAGACAATGTCTCCAAAAGACTGGAGATTTGTAGCTCCTCTACTAAGAAACTTTCCAAACTTAAGTCCTTGTGCCACAAGCCCAAAGCTAAAAAGGCTAGTAAAACCTTCTACCTCTTTTAACAAGATGCTAATGGTTACCCCATTAAAGTGTAAAATCCTTGTTGGGCTTCTTGGTTCCTCCAAAAAGAAAATCCACAAATATTCTCACAAAAAAGGTATTACTGTTATTATTGTTCAAGACATTGAGGAAAAGCAACACAAAAAAAGGAGCCCGAGAGAGAGAATGTGAGGCCTTATTCAAGGGACCAAAGATATACCAGGTTGGTAAAGGACACCTTGGCTCCAAAATTAAAGGTAAAATTATCACTTTTGAGGATGAGGAAAATAAATCTTCTTAGCTTAAAGAGGATTCTATTGCAGAGGAAGATAGCAAAGAAGAGGTTTATGAGGAGGAGGAAGAGGAACATGACAAAAGAAGATCAATTTTAAAAATAAAACATAGAATCTAGGGACATGGAAGGGAAATGAAGACATGGTAATATATTAGGAGTAGGGGGATGCCATGAAATATACTTAGGATAATGAAGAGGATGGAGGAAACATCAAGGAGACTATCTTGGAGATCAAGGAGAGGGTGGATTTCTTGGAAAATAGGATGAATAAGAAAAGTAAGGAAATGGAGGATTCTATTCTTTCCCTCATAAATATTATAGAGAGAACAATGAATAGGGTGGTGATGGGGATGTCTATAGGTAGATCAAAAATTAAAAAATATCTCAGGAAGAAAGACGACAACAAAAGAGCTAAAGGTCAGTGTCTTCAAGTTGTGCAGATGGACAACTAGAAGGAGGATTCAAAGGACCTTGAAAAGAACTAGGACCTCATCATTGTACCTAATATTATTACTTAATCATATCCTTTGTCTTCTATTTTTGGATGTGGGTTTGCATACCCTAGTGGTTTATAGTTTATAAAATTTTAAGTATGTTAATGGTTATCTCTAAAAAAATTCTTCAATTATGAATATAATTAAGTATAGTTATAGGATGTTTTGGTTGATTTTTTTATTTCTAAAAGTAGAATTCATATGGTCAATGTCTTGATAGACTTGCAGATTTAACATGGTCATATTTAGTATTGTTCATTTTTTGGTGTTCCCTTTACTTTTAAACACTTATTCTTTGATGGTTTTTTGTAGACTTGTTTCTCTTGTTTTATATCGGATCAAGGTGCTTTTCGTGCTTATCTAATAAAAAAAATCCATAATAAGGTTCTATCATGCAAGTTACTACTTTGTTGAAGTACTTGAGAATTTATTTCGGACTCTCTCTCTCTCTCTCTCTCTCTCTCTCTCTCTCTCTCTCTCTCTCTCTCTCTCTCTCTCTCTCTCTCTCTCTCTCTCTCTCTCTCTCTCTCTCTCTCTCTCTCTCTCTCTCTCTCTTCCATATTTTTCTACTATATTTAATTTATACTTACTTTCATACCTTTTTATTATCTTTTGTTCCTATTCAATTTCTAATTCATATCCACCATACCCCTATCCTCCTTTTTTTGCATTTCCTCTTTAGTGTGATAATTAGTGAATTTATATTTTTTTTAATTTTAATTTACAAGTTTATTATCACTTTTATCTTAGATCATTATGTCCATTTTATTCCATGTGGATTAATGTTTTAACTAACTACAATGGGATAACTAAGGTAGCTTCCTAACTATAATATAGGTTTTTTATTACAAATTTGAATTATAGGTGAAATATGAAATATTAGGGGAATTTGGACTATTGGTGCAACTATAGAATATGATCAAGACTTCAAGATAAATAAACCTTCATTTTTTTATGAGTTTGTATGTCTAAAACATGCACCCCTATAAGACAAAGAGCCACCATGTGACACTAGTTCCTTTCTCCTTAGACAAGGAACCTACATCCCACATATTTGTTCATACTATAATTTTCACCCAAGAAATTGTAGATTTTGAAGGGACTTTTATTATACATATTTGGCTTTAGTTTCTGGTTTTCTTGAATTTTTAAGACTTAACAGAACTAATATCTCTAATGCTACACTAAACTAACATAGGACAAGGACTAGCATTCAACACTAGTTTCCTATAATAGGACACTAAAATAGTATCCCTACACATTTTTCTTCATTTTTTGGCCCAAAATTTTACAAAGAATTATGTCTCAACATAATAAGAATTTCTCATTTCTACAATACTTGAATTTGCGTTGATTTCTATACGCTACTTTTTAACTTTGTACCTGTGTTCCTAGTCTAAATGTTTTCATTCATATTCCTAATTTATGTTTCCAATATAGCTTTTATTCCTCGATCTTCCATGGTTTGAAATTAAGTTAGATCAGACATTCCTATACTTTCAAGTTTTTTTAATTTGATCAATCTTCAAATAATTAAAAAATATATATTTTAAAAAATTATTTCATTTGGAAAACCTATTTGACTTACATTTCCACTTTAAGTTTACATTTAGATTCACATTGCATCTATTTATCCTTTTTTAATTTAAATGGGGATTTTCAAAAGGAATTGAATAGTATTACAGTTATTTTGCTAATCCTCATATTTAAATGCCTTCAATGTAAGGCCATCCTTTTATTTCTTTATTCCTTTTTCATGTCTCATGCTTTATCTTTTATATTACCTTAGCATGATTATAAGAGCTTAGAGAATATGTTGTTAATTACATTAATCATATTATACTATATTATGAAGCTTGATATTCTTCATTGGAAAAATAATCTCTTGCTCTTGTATTCTTATGCATAAGCCAAGACATTATATTCTCAGTGTAGAAACATATTTTATCATTAAATCAAACCCCTCTCAAATATTTATGTTTTAAAAATAGGTCATGATGATAAACAAACTTGATCTCTCGAAAAGCGATAAAGGTAAAAATTTTAGTTAATCATCTACCTAATGATCCTCTATTTTATTTTCCTAATCCGGATATTTTTCTTGATCACCATATCCTCTCTCTAGATAATGAACATCCATGGGAGTTATTCTTTGATAGATAAAGGTGTATGATTATATCCAAAGTTTGGTGTGATACTAATTACTCATTTCACAATCTTTTTCTTCTTTATTTAATTTTATTTCACATGCACAAATAATATTACCAAAAATAAGGCCCATATTATTATCTTACATTTTCTGTCAAGGTATAATATTTTTATATTTATGATGATTTATAGTTGATTACAATATAAATAAATGTAGCTATCAAGTAAAAAAAGATAAAATATATCAATATCATGACTTGGCCTTATCACTACATCATTTTTCCTCTTTATCCAAGGACACTATTCCACATAACTAAAATCATCATGTGACGAAATGTATAATGTTATTTCCCTTGTACCTTTTGATGATATACAAAATGATTATCTTTTTTTATCAGTTCATTCTCTTAACTATATATCATAGATAGTTCTACTTGACACTCTTTCCTACCTTAACATTAGTTTTTTTGGAATGGTACTCACATATATTTAAATTTATTTTAATGACGACACATTACCAAAAGTTTCTTTTGAAATATCTCATTCTCATACAAAATCATGTAAAATGATATATTTTTCTATCTAATATCTTATATCAATAGTGTTATAACTATCTCCTTCTTCACTATCTAACTTTAAATCTAAAATGATAGTGTCTCTTCAAAATTGCACTCTAGTACCTGTGGGGGAGTTGTCATGATATATCCCTAGTCAAATATTTTATTTTCACAAGGTACTATAGGGAAAGAATGGAATGATATTATTTTTCCTTTATTTATAATTTTTTTTGGATTTATATATTATGTCTTTGTAGGTTTCACTTCAATTTCTCATTGATGATAATACATATCATGCATAAAAATTACAATAGCTTGAGATTCCTAGCAAAAATCACATTAACTCTGTAAAAAACCTTCAATATTAGAAAAAATATCTTCATCATAACTATATAATAAATGTGTTCTTTATTTTTATTTACAATATCCCTTGCGTATAATGATATTTATACTCCAAAATAAAACTCACCCAATAAATATCATCACATCCTCCTCCATAGTCTAGATACAATGCACTATCCTATTGAAGATTAGTACACCTCTACCATTTATGGATATCACTAACAAATGTGTGCAATTGTCATATTATGTTCCTATGGCAAGTATCCTCCCATTTTCTCTTGCAAAATATCTCATCTCTAGAATCCATCATACCATCCCTATGTCTTGATACTTCTTCTCATCCATTGTTCTTGAATACCTCTTACATTTAGCATAGTAGTATATCGAATGAGCACTCTACTTGTCTAGCCAAAATAAAAAATACCACAACTTTCATACCTCCTCTAAAGTAATAGTCATCTTAGTTATTAAGATAAAAAAATACAAATATTTCTAGATTTGGTCTCAACTAATGTGATCAATATGTATTCATTGTGAAACATCTCAAAAAAATCAACCACGTACCCTAGTCCCACTCCAGTAAATAGATATATAGCCATAAATACTCTTTATCCCCCATTAAATTATATTGTGTTGTATTCCACATTTTCTTCCTAATACACACTAGGTCTCACATATTACGAACAAAAAAATAAAATATAAGCCAACTTCTTTGGAATTTAAATGTAGCCAAATTAATTTCATTACACATACACATTTTTCTACACATTGTGAGCATTGAGTCTATGTCTCATGCCCCCAACATCTTCCTTTTACAAAATTTCTAAAAATATCATTCATGTATTTTAAACTCTAGTTTATTAAATAAATAATTTTACTTTTATATTCCATTCCATTAAGATAATTTAAAAAAATTACTACTTCATTAAATATAAACATACTTAAAAATTAAAATTAAAAAATTATGTTTTGTAGCATTGCCTTACAAAGCTAGCATTACTTAATATTGTGAGCATTATGTGATGATTTTGTTCATCAATAATTATGTGATTGTTATAGTTATTCCAACAACCTTATTACTATTTTCATTTATGTTTCCTCTTAATCATAAAAATACCCTCCATAAAAATAAATTTCAACCACCCCCTCCCTCACATCCAACAATGTTTTTAACAACATTGTTTAAAATGTTTTAAAAAAATTAATATTTTTATAAGGACCTAATGACAAATACCTCTAAAAAGGCCTCACCCACCACCATAGCAACCAACATATTTTATCTCCTTCTCTTACTACCTTGCCTTCTCTTCAAATGAAAATGGTTTTGAATTTTACCCTCCAAGTGTCATTTTATATACTTTTATAAACTTAATGCTTAATTTTTCCTTTGAAAAGACCTCACAAATCTTTGACCAAGTTTTTCCCATTTATTTATTCTTAAATGTTTTCCATGACCTCTTCCTCTATTTTCCCATATTCTTATATTCTCATTTAATGTCCCTCATTTATTTCTTCATGAGTTTGAATCTTCCAATAAAAATATAAAATAAACTAAATTTAATTAAAATTAAAGTTATTTTTAAAAAAAAAATTAAACATATATTTAATAATAGTTCTCTCTAGTATCAACATTATATAGATGCACTCAAGATGTTTCCAATATTTCTATCATTTTAGTTTCTTTCATGCTTTTTTTTTCTATTCTTTCTCTTCTTATATGTCCCATCCTATATTTTTTATGCATATGAAACTTGTACTTCTACATCCAATTTCCAATACATATATGTCTAATAAACATATACATGAAGGATATTTTTCTTCTCTATCTTTACTAATGATATCACATTTTCCTTTTTTCTCTTATTTCACAATCCTTACCCCAATCATCTTATTTTTCCTCTTTTCTCTATCATGCTTTTATTCTTGTGAAATTTTATGAATATGGAGAATGCTTATCCTAATCTAATGGTTATAATGTTAGCATCTTTCTAGACTATTTTTAGCTTCATAAATTCCCTTGAGCTCCCTAGGAAGGTGTTCTTTATTATGTCACATTACTTTTTGATCTTAGTTCCTCCCTCTCATATCCCTATTTCAATCTCACCCATGTAATAATCTTGCATGTAATGATTGATTCTTGATCCTCTGTATCCTTTCTTTTTAGTATTAGGGTTGTATACCCAATTCTATTATATATTGTTATATCATGTTGTGACTATTGTTCATAGATATGCTCAAATGCATGTTAATAATATATCTTTTTATTTATATATGACTACCTCATTTCCTCTTCCTCCTTGGGGAATCACCTCAAGTGAATGAAAGACAAAAAGTTACTTACATTATAATCTAGACCTTATGCCTTTATACACAATATAGTATAGATCTCTTTAGGTTGTTCTAGGACCTATTCCACTTTTGGAACCTCTTTAATAATAGAATAGTTTCCCACTATATTTAAACCTTATCCAATTCATAAATCCCACTCCAAAAGTTTTAGGTCCATATTTAAAAAGGTGTGTATGAAATGTGTAAATAAACAACATTGGTGTTTGGTTTTAATGGTAAAGCTTGAGAGTTTAACCATATATTGGTCCCTAAATCCAAAGGTTTCCTAATATATTTTGTAACATTGATAAGTCAAGCACAATATGTAAAATCCTATCAGATTATCTAAACACACATAGATAAAACAATAACTCTGCAATTTGAAGCTTATAAATAGTAAATTTCTTCCTACAACACATGCTACAACTTTTTGAAGCCTCCATATATAAGAACATGTTGAAAAATATTGATGACATCATGGTTGTAGACTTCCTTCCTTAGCTACATTATTCTATTATCCTTTATGCGTGTCCTAGATATCCTTTGTTAATCCTTTTCAATGGTTTCCTTGGGTTCTTATTACTTCCCAAATCTATATAAGCATCTCTCATATCATTTACAAATCATCCCCTTGTTCATTATAGCACACATATATATCTCCATCACTCTTACAAAATATTAGCTAGATTGATCATTGGGTTTTGTATGCTTTAGGATTGTTTTTTCCACAAACCCTCACCCTTGCAAAAATATTTTTATTATTTTGAAAGAATCATTTTAGGTTAGAATAGTTCAGCTTGGAGATTGATTGAGGTGGTCTCTTAAATATTCATGCCTTCTCCTCATTTATTTTCTAAATTCAAATTCATATGTTTAAGTTTGAGAGATCTTATATGATATTTATTACTAGATTTGATAATAAGACATATAGTTGATTAATTTCTCCATCATATGGAGGAGAGATGGAGGAAACTAGGGTTTCACAAACATCAGGGGTTCACCCATAACAATGGCTTTTGACCATGATGGCTTTTCAATCACAAGAATGGTGGTGCAAAAAAGGGTTATCAATGGAAGGAGTTTGATTTTTATCGAAATGATTGTATTCTTTACCTTTTTGCACATGAACATATCCACCATAGATTAGCTTCATCTTTTCCCAAACTTCATAGGTAGTATCAAGACCACGAACATCAACATATTCAGTATCAGATAGAGTACATAAAATGGCTTCTTGTGCTCGAGTATTCTCTTGTTTTTCCTTTAGTTGATCTACATTAAGTGTTCCACTAGGAGTGGTATACTTATTTGTGACATGCATCCAATATTTTGATCTCATACCTTTTAGGTATAACTTCATTATGTCACTCAATACTAGGTAGTTGTCCTTGGTAAACTTGAGAGGCTCCTTCCTCATCATTGGATATTTTCCTCAAGTTGTTAGGCTTACCACAAGGAGGATCAAATCTATGATACCAATTATGATTATAATCAGGTCCAAGATTACTAAGAGGGGGGGTTAAATTAGAAATCTAACCAATCACATAAATCTAAACCTTTTAATTCATTTCCATACTCTCTTATCAACATGCATTCACCCTTTTAACCTTAACATGAAATAAACATCACATAGAATATATTCATCCACACAAATAAACACATAACACCATTATTTTTATCATGGAAAACCAACTTGGGAAAAACCATAGTGGGGATGGCACCCACTAAGAAAAATTCACTCTTTTGGAGCAAGCTCGGTTAAGAGCTTAGCCTTCTTAAAAGCTTACAATTGGCTCGATTAAGAGAAAGACCCTATTAGGAGTCACCTGGTCAAGAGATTTACCTTTAGACTTGTTAGGAGATTCACCCTATTAGGAGTGGTATGGTTAAAGGACCTCAAATACAAGTTAATGTGTCATCTTATTAAAGGATTTGCAAATCAGACCTATTAGGATCTACCCGATTAAGGGATTTTTCTTGATGAAACTATTAGGGATCAATAAGTGAAAGTGATATGAGAAAGTATAACTTCTCTTTTTCTAATACAAATCTAGTTCAAGATCAATCTCTACTTCAAATATAGAACATCCAAACCCTGCAATCAAATATTTTCCTTGGCGATCTTCCTTCTCATACACTTGAAAAATACAAGAAAGTATTACTTATACTTCTCAACACATATTAGGTCTAATGGAAACCAAAAAACCTAATGTGAACACTTAAATCATCCTCCACTACCATAGGAAGTCTATAAAACATTTTTCCTTTCTCAACAACACATGTCAGTTGTAGGAATCTCATTGCACCTTTGATTTGACCAATAAAATAAACTTTCATCACCTTTCCCTAGAAACATGCATAAATTCAAGAAATCCTTTTCTTTTTTATCACTGTAAATTTTTTAACCTTTAAAAGTCAGATCTTCCATATCACCATAACACCTAGAGCATAAAACAATTCATTAGCCATTATTAGATCACCCAATCTAACAACTTTACTGATCAAGCATGTAGTTCATTGTTCTTCCTCTATTATTCTTGTTTCAGTCACTTCAAATATTCATAACTAATTCCTCTAATCTCCAATCATGATGTGGTCATGGGATTAGGTAGATATGCCTCTCTAGATCACATGTGTATGACCACACACACTAAATCCAATTTCATTCTTCATAATGAGAAAATAATTCAACTCTAGTCATCTGTTGCTCTGCCAACTTACCTATACTTGTTTATCTGATCATAACTCATCTTTTACTTAACTTGAACTTGTGCGGTCATAGATATACCACCTAGAGACATCAATGGACCATCCATCATGATCCCACACTCCAACTCTTAACACAATTCAAGATTCATTCAACTGATCATTCCTCTACTTATGAAGAACACAATCAACAAATAAACACCTAGTTGACATCAATGACAACATCATTAATGATCATCATACCATTAGATCAACATCAAACACATACCATAATATAATCAACTGATCTGATCATCAGTAATGCAAAGACAACATTTATTTGTGAAGGATGATCTACAATTATATTCTATATTTTTAGGGGAGGATCATAAGGAGGATTCATGTAAGAAGGGTGGGAAGGGAAAAGGGGCGCTTGAGCTGAATTTACTAGTGGAAAGATTGATTGAGATAATAGAGGATGGTAGGTGAGAGAAGTCTAAAGAGTTAGGTTAAATGGTTCTAACCCATTGGAATGACACGCTAAAGGAAAATTGGATAGAGCTAATTCCAAGGGAAGGAGTGTAGAGGGAGGTGATCAATGAACTCTTTGGGGGAAACAAGAATTTGAGATAGAAAAGAGGCCACCGGTCAAGGGATCGAGAGAAATGTTTCAAATATTAGATGAAGTGAAGGAGCCTTTAGATGATTCAGAGGGAAAGAAACAATTGAATGCATCATCTTATGGTAATAGGGAAGAGGCTAGAATCATAGTGAATCAAATTAACTATTAAGTAAGTCAAGGTGATGGATGTGAAAATGTTAGAGCTGAGGGTGAGGAGGGATGTAATCAAGTCTTTCTATTGGGAAAGGACAATGAAGATATGGAAAGGCATGATAGGTCTATGAAACTAGGGGAGGAAGGATGTAGACAAATTTTGGGCTTGGAGTATTACAAAATGTTTACAAGGTCTAGTGGAGAAAAGGAGATTGAGTTTATTCAACCAAAAACAATTTTAAGGATGTCCTAATCTCTCCAATTAGGAATATGGAGAGTCCCTTCGAAGGAATGCGAGATTCAAGTGGTAATATGAAAGATTCGGGTTCAGATGAGGAGAAGGGTGGGGGTGATTTTATGGGATTGGTAGATGGTGGAGGAATCTTAGAGAAATACACCTTGGAACTCACTTTAAATGAATGTACCCAAATCAAAGTCGGGGAGAAGAAACATAGGGGGTAAAAATCCAATAAGGTTAAATTAGCCATGGCCAGTAATGCTTTAGGACAAATAAAATTGAGATCAGGAAAACTCTATGCCTTCTTCCAGAGGAAATGAGGTTCCTTACATGGAATGTCAGGGGCTACAATGCCCCTAATAAATTTTGTTTGATCAAGAGGTTCCTTGATCAAATGAGATCAAATTTAGTTTTTCTTCAAGAAAAAAGTGGAGGATGAGGATTGTGAATGGTTTAGTAGGAGGTTTTGTAGATGGAAAATATTTATAGTAGGTGCACATGGAGCCTTAAGGGGTCTTTGTATATTTTAGAATGACTTGACTTTGTATGTTGCATTGATAACACATAACAGACCATGGAAATAGGTGCAATTTGACTCAAAAAAGTTAAATAGTAGGTTTATGTGACTAATGTATATGGCCCAAGAAACTGTGCTCAGAAGAAATCTTTATGGGAAGTTTTTTCAAATATATTAGTTTAAGAGGATGGGAAGATGTTTATTTTGGGAAGGGACTTCAATGCCATTTTAAGTCTAGCTAAAAAAATGGGAGGTGTCAGGTGGATGGGAAAAAGTCAATAGGACTTCAATAATCTTGTTGTGAATAGTGGCCTTATTGATCTCCCATTTAAAAAAGGAGACTACACATGGACAAATAGGTGAGAACGCTTCTTGAATATAGATAATAAAAAAATGGTTCAGTTTATGCTAGTAGGTAATTGGGAGAATATGAAGCTAAGGTTCTCAATATAACGGGGTTTGGTCAGTACCTAATTAGGTTATGAGTGTAGGAGGATGCAATGCATGATTGTTACCCCTTTAAGTTTTGAAGAAATGTAGTTTATGGAGGTAGGCTTTAGGGATCTAGTTAAGGATTGGTGGAAGTAAGATCCAAGAAGATCATGTAACAAAGCCGTTGTATCTTTCAAAAACCTACAATTCCTAAAGGAGAAACTCAAGAAATGGAAGAGAGAAATTTAAAAATATTTTTATAGAAAATTTTAAGTCGAAAGAATCCCTAAATTTACTACACTTTAAGCTCGTTGAAAATGGAATGAGTGAGGTAGATTTTAATCTTGAAAATAAGTTGAATAATGAATATGAGTAAATTCTTGCTAGAGAAGAAGTGTTATGGAGGCAAAAGTTAAGAGAAATCTATCTTAAGGATGGTGATAGAAACACCAAGCTATTTTATAATTTAGTTAAGATAAGAAGGGGAAAAAAATAAGATATTTTCCATCAAGAATGCCAATGAGGGAGACGGGCCAAATTAATTAGGAGGCATATAGGTTTTATTTAGAGAACAACAAAGTTATGGGTGTTAGTGAAAATGATTTGGTGGATGTGTTAGGATTTATTAAACCTTGTATTTTAGATACTCAAAATGAGATGTTAACCAAAGAGGCAACCATGGAGAAGGTTAAGAGAGTGTTATTTGGTTTAGGAGGTGACAAAGACCTAGTGTTAGATGGCTTCCCAACACTGTTATTTCAACAATTGTGAGATGTCTTCACTCAATACTTGTGGGATGTGGTGGAGGAATCTAGAAGTGAGGGCTTCACCTTGCATGACTTTAACAACACCTTTATTTCTTTAGCTCCCAAAAGGGCTGAGGTGAATACTTTTGAGGACTTCAAAACAATATCACTATGCAACACATTCTAAAAAATTATTTTAAAAGTCATGGAAAGTAGACTTAAGAAGGTCTTAGACATGGTGATATGAATAGAGTAGAGTGTCTTCTCACCAAGTAGATCTATTTTTGAAGGTTTTATTATTACTCATGAAATGGTGGATTTTATTAGACTGGCTAAGATGGAAAAAATGATGGTTAAACTTGACATCAAAAGAGCCTATGATGAGGTAGATAGGGGAGTTTTCTAAAAGTATTGGAGAGATTTGGGTTTGACAAGCATTAGATAGCTTGGGTGAGATGTTGTATTGAAACTCCTAGATTCTCAGTGTTGGTAAATGGAAACCCACAAGGTTTCTTTGAGGTGGAAAAGGGAATTCATCAAGGTGACCTGATATCACCTTTCTTATTCATTATAATGGCTGAGGTTTTGGGAAGGATGATTTCATGAAAAAAGTTTGATGGCCAATGGAAAGGGGTGCAAGTGGCTACTGGTGTGGAACCAATTTCCCTTCTACAATTTGTAGATGACACTTTCTTGGATAGGGAGGCTTCAATGAGCAAGGCAAGAATAATGAAACAAACTTTATATACCTATGGAAGAGCTTAAGGTTAATTAATTAATTAGAGGAAGTCTAAAGTATTTTTATGTAATACATCTATCTCAAAACAATGAGAAATATGCAGGGTGTTGGGTGTGAGGATAGGTTGTCTACCTAGTAATTATCTTGGTATCCCCCTCTTCTTGGGTGCAAACATGGTAGTGTTACGGAAAGAACTAGTGGACAACTGCTTTAAGAAAATGGATTGTTGGCCAAAGGATGAGAATTTTTTTTTTAAATGGGGCAAGTGAAGAGGATAAGATGCCTCTTTTAGCTTGGGATAAGATATCTAAAACCAAGGAGAAGGGGGGTGTTGGTGTACGCGATTGGAAAAATATGAGTGGAGCCTTGGGAGTGAAGCTGTTAGTGTGGAATACTTGCACAAGCCTTGTTTTGTTATGGGTAAGGATTTTGAAAGAAAAGTATTTAGACTCGTTGGAGAATCATATGATTCTTACTATTCGGGACCATCCAACAGGATTTAATATTTGGAACTTCATTATTAGGCACAGGTTGGTTATTAGAGATAATATTACATGGCATATTTTGTTACTATAACTGATGGTGATGATGATGAAGACCAGACAAGATAAGAGGAATACAAGATTATAGAATGATTAGATCAGTTATTATCTTTTCATTGATGTCAAGCAATTGATATATGATTTATATTGTGTTTCCATATCATTTAGAGTATAATATAAGTTGAATGTGTTAAGTAGAAGGAGAAATGAGATGTTGTGAAGTTGAGAACTTAATTGGGCAACTCATACATATCAGACATTGTTAAGGTCATGTTGATATAATTGTTTTCTACATAACTTTTAATTATATCAAGTTGGTAATGAAGATTAGTCAAGTCGGCAAGAAAAACAATTTTGGCTACCGAGCAGGAAAAGTCATTCGGTAAGAGCTGGAAAAGTTATTTGGTAAAAGAAAGGCAAGTTTCGGTAAAGGAGAAGAAACTCAAGACATTGAGCAGAAGGTTTTAGTCACTAAGTGAAGTTAACCAAAATTTAGAGTTATCCACTAAGAAAAGAACATAAATTGAATACAAGGATCAAAATGACATTTAATGATGAACTATGATGAGATGGGAGTTTATGATGATAAGGAAGATTTAGTTAAAGAGATCTACGATCATGTTAATTTAAGGTGATGATCTATGGTATAGATATAAGCAGTAAAAAGAAAAGGAAAAAGTTTCAAGAAAGTTCAAGTTCCAAGGTGATGATAAAATGTTTTGCCGAGATCTAGATTCAATGAATAAGTTTGTGAAATGAATTGGATGGCTGAGATTAATCGAAGGAAAATGTAATAGAGGAGATTAATTGGAAAAACAATGCCTATATAAAGGATGAAATTGTGTGAACAAATGGATGAAAAATTGAAGAGTTGATAGGTCACCGACTGATGTAGTGAAGAAGGAAAAGGTGAATTTTGAGTAAGTAAAGCGGGGTTTGATGAAGTGTTGAAGCCAGCGAAAAGTGAAGGATTGAATTGAAGATAGAGAGCACACAAAGGATATGATTATGTAAAGTTAATTGTTGAT
Source organism: Chamaecyparis obtusa (assembly GCA_027943335.1). Taxonomy (NCBI): domain Eukaryota; kingdom Viridiplantae; phylum Streptophyta; class Pinopsida; order Cupressales; family Cupressaceae; genus Chamaecyparis; species Chamaecyparis obtusa. Next base: position 660,971 of record BSBK01004076.1, on the reverse strand, counting down.
TTATAGGTCAATATATTCACTGCTACTTACTAACATTTGTGACAAAAAAATCTCTTAATCGAGTGGACTTAACAGTCTTATTGTAAAATCCTTGCAAAAGGTAACATTCTAAAGAGTGTTTGAAGCCCTTTAACTAGGCCACTCCTAGGAGGGTGAAGATCCTAATAGATCTAAGGAAAATCCCTTGACTGGGTCACACTTAGTAGTGTGTATTGTAATATTTAACCAAATTGGCTATTAACCGAGCATACTTCATAAGAGTATTTTCTTTAGTGGGCAACAATTCCCATAGTGGTTTTTCCTAAAGCTAGGTTTCCACGTTAAATACTGGTGTTATATGTGTTGAATGATTTATGTGTTTGATTTGCTAATTGTTAAAGTTTATTTACTATTGTTGGTAAATGTTGAAATTGTGTCTGACTGAGTTGACACCGAGTTAATTATAGAAAACTTTTAAGGTACATAGAATCAAGGATTACTGATTCACTCTCCTCTCCATAATCCAAAATATTGGGATTAATTTGACTGCAAAATTTAGGGAGGATTCATGGGGGGGGTCTTCCTCCATTGAAGGAGATTGACGAGTTGCAACTGTTAAGGGAGTTTCTGATTGTTAGATGGGATGACAGGGTTGCAGATTATGTGGAACAACAAGCAAGATAGTTGGGAAGGGAGTGGGTATGGAAGAAGGTGGATTTTGAGGACTTGGATGAACTGTAGAAGGACTGAATGAATGTAGTTATAAGGAGCAGATAAATTTTGTTGACAGAGAGAGGTTAGGGTGGTGTAGTATGGGGCAGTTTTGGTCAATTACTCTGTTAAAATTGGGTACCAATTATTGGATAGGGAAATGTTTTGTGGTTCCACAACCACGCTCCCCCATTTGGCCACTTGACCAGGGGGACCCCTTCTTTTTTTTCTTTTGCCTATGCTCGTTTGTGCCCCTCAGGGCCCTTTTTCCTTTTCTTGTCTCCCTATCTGTTTGTTTCCCTTGTCAAAACCTTTCTTCAGAGAAGGGAAGTCCCATTTTTTTGCATTTTTTAATTTTCACACTTTTGGGATTTTCTAACCTTAGAGAATGCAAAAAATCCAAAAAATTTCACTAAGAGCAATCTTACTTTTCATTTTCAAAGTTTTGGACTTACACGAGTTTTGGACCTCCAAAATTTTAAAAGCCTGGAGCCTAGGAGAAAGGGGTTGGACTATCACACTTTTAGGTTGGTGAACGTTCGATGTCCATCAGATCTCTAAAACCCTAAAATGTCAAAAAATCAAAGCTTCGACAGTGCAGAAGATGGTTGATGTCATTTTTGTCAAAAGGTCTATATATTGCGCTTAAGTAAGGTTTTTCTTCATTTGTGTCTTTTGTTTCCTTGCAATTGCAGAGCGACTTCAAGCATAGCCTTCCAAGATTTTTTGATCTTCTTTCATGGTCATTATTTCAGCTCTTATTTGGGCATCCCTACCTTTCATCACCATCGAGGTAGGTTTTGGCCGTGTCTTAATTTAATCTTAGGTTAGGGTTTTATTGTTTTTGGTCTTCTCTTTGTGGTTTTAAGTTAGTTTTTTGGTCGGTTTAGGGTTGGTTTTGTTTTCCTATTGTCATCCTTTATGTCTTGTCCTCATCTTGGACATTTGTGTTTCCTTTTGGGAAGTTAAGGAGTGCTCATGTTCGAGCTCACTGTAAATCCTATCGTTTTAGAGCTTAGTTGGGTTTTCCTTCTCAATTTTTGTTCTGAAGTGTTTTCCTGCATTTTAGAGCTTTGGCTTTCAAAGTTTACGAGATTTCCCTAAGCCTTTTCCTTTTGACTTTTCCCTTTTGCATCTTTGAAGTTTCAGACACCGAAAAATCATGCAAACATACGACGTCCGGAATGCCGAAACTCAAATTCCATCCCCAAATCAAACAACTCATTTTTAGAGTTTTGGAACTTCAACATTTGACACTTTGACACACCCTTTTGGGTGATCGGTGTTTCTGACTTTGGTGACATCATGCAGTCACATCCCTCTGAAACACTAAAACACTAAAACTTCAAAGGTCTTTTTAGAAATACTACCTGGTCCATTTTTTTCCCTTTCATCTTTTCGGAGGCCGATGTTTTCTTTGGAGTTCGAACCTCTAAAACTGAGAAATTAGATTTCAAGGCTTTTTAGTGATTTCTAGATTCTAGGTTTGTTTTGTCTGGAGTTTTAATCGCTTGTTGCTTAACTTTGGTAGTTTCTAGTTTGGTCTTTCTTGATTTAGTGCCATTTTTCTTTGCAAAATGCCAGAGAAGATAGCATCTCCATCCATGAAGTTCCAATTCAAAGGGTATCACGCTCCGTCCAAGGTGGGGAATCTTCATAGTGAAATAACAAACATTGATATCAGAAATGTAAACTGTAATGAGTTTATGTTGAGGTGCACCCAGCCAGAAGGTAGGTCAAAAGATTGTACCTCTTTGGTATAATCCAGCCTGGTCAATGCAACATCACACCTAGTATCTATCTTATCCTCAGACTTGATTGTAACCCTTGCACAACACTACATGCCAGATGAAAGATTAGTGAAGAATGCAATGGGTGAAGTGGTTCTAGACCATACAATCTTGAAGATGTTTTTCACCTTCCTAAAGGAGTGGATAGATTTTACTCCTTCGTCAACAAAGGCATGCAATTCTTCAACAAAGAAACATAGATGTCTTATGAGATTGTTAATCAAGAATACCTAATGCAATTTCTTCCTAAGAGTAAACTTGAGAAAATAGACATGAGAATGGGGTATTTAAAGGATGACATTCAAGTTGTTGTTACAATGATAAGAAGACTATATGGTCTGCCCAAGTCTATCTAGCTTGAGACCTAGATGATTCTACTAATAGAGAAAATAAAAGGAAGGAGGGAAAGGTTTGATTGGGCTACTATCCTCAGTGATAATTTGAATAGGAAATTGACCACAATAAAGAATGATCCCCAATTATACATGACTTCATATGTCATGTATCTACTTGTTTCCAGAGTAGTCTATCTAGACTTGGTTAATGTAGGAGTGATGGGTCAACCCAATGCTTGGCCTTTCACCGTATACCCACAACTCATGAGTAAGGAGCACCTGGGGGAAGATAGTTCAGAGTATAGAATTGTCAGTGATGCATTTGTCTTCACAATCACCTTCTCTATTGAAGGTGATTATGCAAAGAGACTCTCAGAGGAGGCAACTATGTGTGGTAAAATGTGTCCAAGATTATACACACTTCAATGAATCATTGTTTGATCTAATCAAGTAAATGAAAACAAATTAAACTACTCTAAAGAAGACAAAGGTGACTCATTGCCTTATAATAGACTTGTGTTTGGATTTCTCTTAGATCATTGCAAACTAGGGACATTGACAAAATCTAAATGAAGGATTTAAATATGCATGTTTTCATGAAATGCAAATTCATCTAATTATATCTAAAGTTCATCCAATTAATAGCAAAAATCAAATGTTCCATTGTGATATTGATGAACAAAACAAATTATTATGCTACTAAAAATGATGAAGAACTACCATTAATCCATATTAAACTCGCAATGAAATGTTCCTATTGAATGTTAGTAGCATAATAATTTGTTTTGTTCATCAATATCACATAGGAACTACCATAAATATGGATTTGATGACGAGAAATCTCAACTTGATGTGATGCGGTAAAGTCAAGGTTCCCCTAGCGATTAGGTCTCGTTTGATTTGATGTTCTAATTGATTAATTAAAGATTCTTGATTGTTTAGCAATGTAATCACTGAAATGTTGATGTGTATGATTATGCCCCCTTGGGAGAAAAATTGAAATATGGTGAGGTGCCCCAGTGAATATTAGTGATTTCAATTGATGAAATGTGTCCATGAAAGAGTTAGATTTGATTCAATATGATTTAGGGAACATTTTGCATTGATGTGAAGGTCTGTTGACCAAGTTTGACCAAAATTTGGGTAAGGTTTGACCAAGATTCTGGATTATGGATGACTTAAAGAGAAGAAAATAGTACTAATTTGGAGAAGAAGAGAATTTGATCATGCAAGCGGTCAACTGTAAATAAAGTAAAAAAAGTCAAATGACTATTTTGACCATTGGAATAATGTCAGATTTTGATTTAGATCCTGAAAATGGAATCAGGATGGTCAAATTAGGTAGGGGTGCAAATTTCACGTCCATCGAAGCAAGTTGGGAAATATGTCAAAACCTATACAAAGGCCAAAAGTGTCATTTTCAATTCACTTTTACCTCTTTACATTTTGAATTTCAAAAACCCTCTCGAAGAGAAAATAGTGGCTTCAGTGGCAACTCATCGATTTGAGCATCAGCGGATGCATAACAGGCTGAGAAATTATGTTTCAATAGTAAGTCATAAAAAATGGGCTTTGTTTGACTGAATTATATCATTTTTAGGCACGTTTTTTAGGTTTTGAATGTCATGGTCACGTTTACTCCTACGAGCATATGAGAAGGCTCGTATGAGTAAACTCAAAAAGAGTTTTGCTCATATTAGTCACTCAAAATACTCGTACAAGGTCTGCCCTTAACTTGTACAAGTGATTACCATATTTCCCCTATAGTCGTATTACTCTATATCTGTACTCGTATCAAGGAGATTACTTGTACATGCTAGTGAGAATGCTCGTACGAGAAAACTTTATTATACATTTTTTCTCGTATGGAAAATACTAGGCACTTTTAAGAGTGTAGTAGCCAAAATTCAAAGTTGTTGTCTATTGATAACTGATCTATGGTATTTTCTTTAGCTCTTGAATACATTTGGTTAGCATGATACTGATAATTGTGTGGTTTATTCTTGTAAGAGGTGCTTCCAAACATTCAGTTTAGGATCACATATCCGTCGACTTTGAGATTACTGCCACACCTTTCAGAGGATGATCTCAATATATTGTTTGAGTTTGGTTTTGGTTAGTTAGGAGGGATTCCTGATATTCGTGTTAATCAAATACTGTTGACTACTCTGGTGGAGAGATTCCATAGCAAGCACAACACATTTCATTTACCCATGGGTGAGATCACTATGACACCAAAGGACATCTATCATATCCTTCACGTTCCTTTCGGTGGTCCTTTAGTAGAGTATGAGGTGTCACAAATGCCTGGGGTATTGGTTATTTGTAGGATATTCCAAGATGATGACATCCTAGATAGATGGATAGGGTGGGATATTGTGATGTCTAGGTATAGTCAGGTGTCTCCCTTAGCATTTGTGATGGTTGGGTATATAAGGTTCTTTCTCATGTTGGATAGAGGACAACATAGATTCTAGAGTGGTTGGGGTCCCTTATTAGAGAGCTTACTGGGTAGCCCAGTAAAGCTAGGGTGGGGATCGTGTATATTGGCACACATGTTCCATGAGCTCCATGAGATTATTTATAGGGGAGAGAGGACCTTAGCTGTAGGGGTCTTGATACTTCAGATTTGGGCTTGGGATCATCTACCCATATGTCATCCTGTGTATGATGTTGCTAAGACTGCAAGGCAGCCTTTTATATATAGATACACAGGTTATGTCATATAGCCCCACTTGGGGAAGACCACCTATTGGAAGTGACACATTGATCATATGATAGTTGTCACATGATGACCTTATCTAGGTACAGAGCTATGGGGGGATTGGTGAGCACAATAGATAGAGATGTTTGTGACTCGATGACCGATAGGTCACACCTATGCTATTTTGGAGCAGTTTGTGGTATCTTGGGTGTTGCATCAGTATGGTCACCAACAAGTGATATCAAAGGAGTTTAATGCCTATGCTCATTTTGTTGATGAGCTTAGATTGGGATGGGGGCCGAGATTGGTGTCAACAACCTCTTTACAAGATTTGGCATTGGTCAGGTAGGCCAGATGGGATTATTTAGAGGTAGTTTCACTAAGCATGGTGCTAGCCTATAGGGAGCATTTTGTCAAGTATCCCTTCCCTCGGTTTACAAATCCAAGAGCTCTTGCCCCGCATATTCATGATGAGGGAGATGTATCACCACCGCCTCCACCACCATAGGGTTGGAGAGATACATGACAAAGACCGATAGGAGGAGATGTGGGAGTGAGTTCTAGCAAAGGGGTACCTTAGCAACACATGAGGGATAGTGAGGGTGTAGGTCATATCGGAAGGCTAGAGATACAGGATGTCCAGGGAAAAAGGGATCCACCTAGAGGAGGAGGAGAGAGGTAGGTTAGACAAAGGGTTGTTGAGGATGTGGGAGGTGAGGAGATACCCAAAGGTGGTTATGAGGAGATTCTAAGGCATGAGACTCCATAGGATGTGATTCATTATCTTCAGAAGCACGTGTGAGCCTTACATCTTGAGGTTGTCGTATCTCAGACCAGGTTGTCAGAGCGAGATAAGTAGATAGCAAAGCTCATATCTAAGTGAGATCAAATGATAGTTGCACTTATGGCAAAGTGAGATCACCATCAGTGGATAGCAACACATCAGACGAGTTGAGCTTCATATTATGTAGCAGCTTATACCGCAGTTATTCCAATTGCACAATAGGTTATGCCATTTTCATAGTTTATGGATAGATCTAAGGGTGCACAATTGCCACATATTGATGAGGTTGTACCTCCTCCACCACCACCTCCATCAGCTCTAGATGCCGAGGATATGGTAGAGAGCTAGCATTTGATTTTGATATTCCATTTTTTTACTTCTATTATATACGATGACTTGCTCCAATGACTTGCGATGTATTTGTAGCACAGTGATATTTTGATGAGATATAGAGATATATGATTCGATGTCATTGTACCTATGTATCATTTATTATTATGAGATGTGTTTATTTCCTTTTTTATGTTTTCATGAATGCATTATTTATGGATGTATCTATGATGCAAGTGTTTATTTGACTTTGATGCCATAGATATATTAGATGAGTATGTAGTGATTATGTAATTGATTTTAATATGTAATGAATTTATTATGTATGCAATGGTTGAGATAAATGAATGCATGATGAAATTGTGATTGATGGTTATATGAATATGCAAATGGATATATGATGATATCTGTAAATATTTTTCTGACACCTCTTAGTAGTAAATTATCCTTTTGACACACAGGTACTAGATCATATCTCTAATGATACAATGACCGCTTGAGAAGAAAATGATAAGATCGATAGCAGACTTCACATTCCATAGAGGAAAGAATGTTGGTAAAGGAGTAATGCTTCTTAAAATGGAGAAATGCAAAACTACCATGAAATGCATCCTAGCACTTTGTCACTGGGTCTGCTTTGAAAATTTTCATCATTGAGCGAGTGTGGGATATTGTAGCCGATACAATTCCCACTAGTGCCACTACAACCATGAGAATATGAATATGGCATATGTCAGAGAGATGTGGGAAATTGACACAAGCACCAGGGCATAGAAGCCAAGATGACCTGAGCATCATTTCCAGTTGATATTGCAAGTAACCATAAGCATCAAAGCACAAGATTCTAGGATGACCTGAATGGTTCTTGTGTAAACAAATAGAATAACAGACAAGGTGATAGTCTCAACCTCACCTTAGTATCCATATAAAAGGGTCGAGGTATGTGTGGCATTCCAATCGAGATGGAGGCACTTATCACAGACACCCAATTTATTGGATAATTCAGGATCATCAAAACCACACTGACAAGCAGAAGACAAAGAAAAATAATTATGCCCTAGTCTATATTTCTCTAGTCATTGTTTAGAATCATTGAGTTACACATAAAAGGGGTAATCAATAAATTGAATAATAAAAAAAAACATACCAAGAAATTTCACAACCTTCATTGCTCCTTTAGCTAGGCAGACATCGTCAAGTTGCAATAGAGATGTGATCATGCACAATTCAGAAATATTATGTTTATTGTTTATGTTTTAGTTTGTGTTATTGCTTGTAGAGATGTATAGTGTTAAGAAACATTGTTTATTGTCCAAGCATGTCATTCATTTGGATTGTGGGTGGAGTGTATCTGATTAGTGTTAAGAAACACTATTTATTGATGTATCCATGATGTGGGGTGTCGAGAAACACTAGTGTATGTCAGTGATTAACCTATCAGTAGCTGTTAGAAAACTGACTCTAATTTTTTTGAGAGAATTTTCTAACAGAATGTCAGCAAAAGATATTTCGCCCTAACCATACTTGAATGTCCTATGACCTATATTCTGATCGATTCCAATCCATGGTGGTATAGCATGGAGTAACTGATGTATCACAAAAGTGAGTGGAGGCTATGTGCAATTGAAGCTAGTAAAGGATGTCAAGATGCATGTTGATAGATGGAGCATTGAATTACAAGAGGCACCTATTTACCAAGTTTTCACCTTCTTGGCAGATATTCTTTTTTTGCTACCTAGGCGCATGTTTACCAGGTTTTCACCAAGGCACTTTTTTAATGTTTTTTTTCTCTTTGGATTTTGATGCATCAAAGCACCCGTTTGCCAGGTTTTTACTAAGATGATCATTTTTTCAGGACCTTTTTTTTATTTTTAGATTTTCTTCAGGACTTTTTCTCTATGTACATGCTACTGGATGCCAAGAATGTTTAGGCATAGAAATTTTTCAAATGGAGCATGTTGATAGGCTCTCGGAGTTGTTCTCCTTATGGTGTAGAGAGTCAATATGCATCAAAACCAAATGTTGTAGTGATAATGTAAGGGCCCAACCAGTTAGGCTCAAACTTCCCTTTTCGTTCTTTGTGTGACTGGTTGCAGGGTTTTCTCTCAACACAAGGTCACCCACCTAAAGTTACTGTGGTTTTACCTTTTTGTTATATCCTCTTGACATTCTCTTTTGATAAGCTCTAAGATGATAAAATGCCACTTTCTAATGTTCGTCCATCAATTCTAATTCTTGTAGTCTAGATATTCTATAATCTTCATCAAGTATGAGTCAGTGCAAGGAAACTCTTAGAGATGGAAGTTTGACTTCTATGGGTAAAATTGCTTTTGTGTCATAGACTAGAGCAAAGGGTGTAGCCCCATTAGGTGTTTTGATACTAGTACGATAAGCCCATAATGTTGGATTGAGCTATAGGTGCCAATCTCTTCCTGACTTGCTAACAGTACAATGCAAAATTTTTAAGTATATTTTTTTGGAGGCTTCAACTTGGTCGTTGCTCTATGGGTAATAAATTGAAGAACAGTATTGTGTAATCCATAATTTTGTGTAGGGTTTTGATATATTATTGTTCTTGAACTATGCTCCATTGTCAGTAATGATGGAGGATTGAATACCATATCGGAAGATAATATAATTCAAGATAAATAGAGCCACATGTTTGCATGTTGTTGTAGTGAGTGGGACTGCTTCAACCCACTTGGTGAAATATTTTATGGCTGTTATAATGAATTTGTGTCTGTTTGAGGAGGATGGGTAGATTTGTCCGATGAGATCAAATACCCATTGTTGGAAGGACCAATGTGTAAGCAAAGGAATGAGCTCCTTTGCAAGGGCGTGGATAAGATTACCATGTATTTGACATTTCTTGCAAGTTCTTGCATACTTGGTTGCCTCTTTTTCCATGTCTGGGCAATAGAATCCATCTCTTAAGAGTTTACAAGCCAAGGTCAGACCATTAGAATGAGATCCACACATGCTAGTGTGGACTTTAGCTAACACACATTTTGACTCCTCTTTTTCTAAATACCTAAGTAAAGTTCTATTTAAACCTCTTCTATGCAATTTGTTCACAATGATGACATATCATGAGGAATTCTGGATAAGGTGTTTGCATTCATTTTTGTTTAATTTATCTAGGATAACTTGGTCTCGAAGATAGGAGTATATATGGTTGTAATGGGAAGAGGTTGGGTTAATGATGGTGTAAATTATTTAGGATTCTGGGGAGTCATTAGTGGAGTGATGAAGTTCTTCCACAAGGAACTCATAGTGAGAATCATCTTCCTATTGTGATAAGGAGCCCAATGTAGCAATAGTGTTAGCAACTTTATTCTATGTCTTTGGAATCTATTGGAATGTGATGAAAGTGAAATATTTATTGAAGTCATCAACCATGCGCTTATAGGGTATGAGTTTTTCATCCCATGTTTGGTAAATATCATTAATCTAATTAATCACAAGCTGGGAGTCACCATGTATATGTAACTCAGAGATATTCCATTCCAGAGCCAACTTCATCCCATTTACCAAGGCCTCATATTCAACAATATTGTTTTTACAAGGGAAATAGACCCTGTATGCCTTAGGAATAGAATAACTTTGTGGAGTAATGAAAAATACCCTTGCACCTAAGCCTTGTTGAATAAATGAGCCATTGAAGAACATTTTCCAGGAATAGTGAGTAATATGCATGATAGACCCATCTAGAAATTCCACATTAATAGGTCGTTCTCCCTGTAATGGTGCATTAGCCAACTGATCTACAATCTCATGTCTCTTAATGGCTTTTCGTTCAACATACTCAATGTCAAACTCACTCAGGATCATGATCCACTTAGCCAACCTACTAGTCAAGGTTTCTTTATTTAGTAAATATTTGAGTGGGTCAATTTTTGCTACTAGTTGTACAGAGTGTGCTAACATATAATGCCTAAGCTTTTGGGATGCAAATACTAAATCGAGGCAGGCTTTGTTGATCACAAAATAATTCATTTCATAGGAGACCAAAGTTTGGCTAATAAATAGATTGCTCGCTCCTTCTTATGTTCATCTTGTTGTGCAAGTAGTGCCCCCAGTGATGCATTCGTAGCAAAAATATATAAGATAAGTGGTTTACCCTAAATTGGGGACATCAGAACTGGTGGGTTTGCCAAATATTTCTTGATTTTTTCAATGTGTTGGGAACAAGCTTCATCCCATTGGTACAGTACCCCTTTTTGGAGTGGCTTAGTAAATGGTTGTGCTTTGTCTGCTAGCTAAGATATGAATCGCCTGATTGATTAAATCCTTTCTTGTAAGGTCCTCATTTGGCTAATATTCTTAGGTGGTGGCATTTTTATAATAGCTTGTACCTTAGCCAAATCCACCTCAATTCCTTTAGCTGAAACAATATATCCCAGGAGCTTGCTAGATGTTATGCCAAATACACACTTTTTAGGGTTCAATCTAAGCTTGAATTGTTCCATCCTATCTAGGTTGTGTCCTAGATCATGTAGATATGTAGACCTCTTTCTAGTTTTAACAATAGTGTCATCTACATAATCTTCCATGTTCTTGTAGATCATATCATGGAAGATGGTGGTCACTGCTCGCTGATAGGTTGCTCTGACATTCTTCAAATTGAATGGCATGACATTCCAACAAAATATTCCCCAAGCATAGGTAAATGTTGCATTTTCTTAGTCTTCTAGGGAAATTTTTATCTGGTTGTATCAAGAAACCCATCCATTAAAGAGTACATCTCATATATGGTCGTCATATCTATGATCATGTCAATATTAGGCAAAGTAAATTCATCCTTAAGATAGGCTCGATTGAGCTCTCTGAAGTCATTGCACACCCTGATGGACTTGTCTGACTTAGTTAGTGGTATAGTGTTTGAAATCCATTATGCATATGTTATTTCCCTAATGAACCCTGCTTTGAGTAACTTTTCTAGCTTAGATTTGACTAAGAGGGCCACAAGTGGATGCATCTTACACAATTTTTATTTGATAGGTTTGATCCCTGGTGCAGTGGAAAGATGATGCATTATCAGGTCTAGGTCCAATTCTGTCATATCTGAATAAGTCCATTCAAATTTAATCTTTTTCTCTTTGAAGAAATAAGTGAATGTTATGAGTTCTTTAGCTAATAATGACTGTGTCAGGTGGATTATTTGTGGTTGTTCCCTAGTTCCAATGTTGATTTCCTATGTAGGTTCTATGAGAACTCATGGATGTTCCTAGAAGTGACTGGGTAAGATATCAAGCACCCCATCTTCTAGCGCTTCATAGAGGTTTTCACCATCATATGCATCTTTTATTTTTCTATTTTGCATTCTGAGACTGTCACAATGTGGTTTTCACCCTCAGAACCTTTATTTCTTTTAATTTTGTGACTGAGATACTTCATATCTACTTCAATGATGTTCACCTGAGATTCACTAGTGGAAGAAGTCATGGGTTCAATAGCATTAATATGGCAAGCCAAGGAATAGTCATTTGGCAAGGTGGGAAGGCTAATTGGGTCATTTTGTTGTGTCCAGTCAATGAGGTCAGGGTGTATGAGGGATACATCATTAACTGGTTCTAGGGCATTCATAGTATTTTCATCATAGCTTGCAACCGACAAGTCAAGATCTAAAGCATCATCTTGAAATAGTGTGTTTAGAGAAAAAAGGAGTTTCATCATTGTTATTGAAATATGTGTTAGGTACAAGAAAACCTAATTTGTTTGATCTAACCCTAGGAGGTAGACCTCTCTCGCACCTTGTTCTATTATTTATAGCACCTTCTTGCTAAAGCCATGTTCTGACTAGAACTAATTCAATCCTAGATCTTCTTGGGAGTGATCTGGTGATGTTATCATTTATGCATTATGTATTTCTATTAGTGGAAGATGATACTAGAATTTTTGGAGTGCTTATGTCTGTCTCATATGAATCCCAAATTGTTAGGTCAGAAAATTACTTGGTTATCTGTGTTAAAGAATTTGGTTCTTGAATTGTCAAGTCAAAAAATTACTGGGTCATTTGTGCTATAGAATCTAGAACATTATCGCCCTCATGGAACTTATGGTTTGTTTTAGTTCTTATGTTTGAACTTCCTTTTTGCGCAATAACCTCATTTCTAGACCTTCCTAGATTCCATGTGGTCATCATAGGATGAGGTCTAATATATCCATGATGGGAAGGATCAGTTGAAGAGGTATGTTGATTATGAGAGGATAGTCTAGGTTCCATGGAGATGATCTCTATGGGAGGATTGAAGGGGTCCTTATTTTACATGTGCTCATGAGACTTTGAACTCTCTCCTCTTTCCATGTTTATGTCAGTGGCATATGTATGTATCACATCTATCTCAATATCCATTGTAGCATCATAGAGTATGTCCCATTCACACTCATGTGAGTCAATCTGACTATCTTCAGATTGGGCCAAGTGTTGTGCAATAGTCATAGGAGGCTTTGCATCTTCCTCTTGGTTGTTACCTCCTTGATGTGTTTCTTCTTCTGGTGATATATACAAGTTGTGAGGATTCATGAAATAGGGAAGGTCCAACACATGTGATATGGTTACTAGTTGTCCCTAGTTAGGATGCCTATCAGAGGATCCTTGGTTGACCTCATCTTCTATAGCATCTTCTATTGGGAGATTGGATTCATGGAGGCCTCTCCACCACTATGGGAGATATGGTTCTCCTTGATATGTAGGATCCTTTATTCCAATATGAAATAATATTTCAAAGGGTAAAGGATTTATTTCAGCTTCTTCTTCACCATCTGAATAAAAAATGGGCCCATCCCTATCAATGATGGGGTGAAACTTAGCTTCTCTAAAACCGACACCAATTTTATCCCTTGGATTCTTGAATTCAGCACGAAGTGTCTCAACAAGCCCTATATCATTTATTCCTAGGGTTCCTTTCCCTTTATAACCCATATGTTTGGCCAAATCATATCCCCTACTATATTTTTCATGGGATATCTTATAGTGCTTTGCCTTATTATTTTTAGGTTCTTTGTAGAGCCCTGCTAGGATATCTTTTTCTTTATTTTCATCCTCTAAAGGCATAGTTGCTTATACAAAGATACTGTCATATGTGATATGTGGTTGTGTTACTATAGGCCTCATAGCCTCTGAGGGTTTTCCATGTGATCTGGCAGATATCAACATGGATGTCATAGATAGGACAGGTTCAATCTTATATCCTCCCATCCCTGTATCTTTGATTTTCAATTTCTTTTCCATTTCTACCATCACGTTATTCCCATATTCTGAAGTGGATGCTTCGTTGTTGTGAGGTATGAGTGTATCTGCTGACTATTTCAAGGTATTGCAGACATAACTGGTGTCTGCAGGCATAGTCACTTCCATACCATTGAAGGGGAACTTAATACATTGATGACAAGTTGATGGTATTTCTTGCATTTCATGAATCCATGGGCGTCCCAGCAAGATGTTGTATGCTAGTGGAAGATCGAGGATTTGACAAATAACCTCTCTTTCTACTGATCCCACTCTAATTAGTAGACATATGAGACCTTTGGAGGATCTCTCATGTTCATCATAGGCTTTGATTGTGATCCTCTTCTTAGGATCAATATAAGATTCAAAAAAGCCTAGTTGTTTAATGAGTTTATATGTACATATGTTTAATCACGTGCCTCCATTTATCAATACTTACTTGACCCGATGTTTACGGATCATGACCTCAATGTGAAAAGGATGGTTGTGCAGGTGGCTTAAGGAATTATCATCTTCCTCTCAAAATGATAGGTAGTGTGGTGAAGTCAAATGACCTACCATAGACTGGAATCAATCTAAATCCAAGTCCTTAGGGACATTGTCATTTGACAAGGCTCGATCTAAGATCTCTCTATGAGCAGGGGAGATCTTAAGTAATTTAAAGATCGATATTTGAGAAGTCATCCTCTTCAGGTGCTCAACGATGTTGTAGTCAAGAACATGTGATGGAACTAGTTGTTTAGAATTCAATGTCTTGGGAGTAGTTATAGCTAGTTTTTTGCCTGACAAGGAGGGCTTTGATGGTGAGGATTGGTCCGTGGAATTGGAAACTTTTGCTCCTCCCAAAGTGACATTTGCTTGTGCTTGGGTCACTGCATTGGTGAATTTAGACTCTCCATCTCACTTTAGGACAATAATGACATTACAATGTTCAATAGGGGCTACTTCAAGCATATTGATGACATTACTATCATTGGTGCCATAGGTATGATTAATGTAGGCACCTTCCTTTGGTTTAGAACTTTCCCCTTTCTCATATTTTGGTAAAGGGTCTTTGAATGCTTTGTAATCCTTGTTAGTGGTATGGTTGTCCACTATGATCACCTCATTGTCAATGAGATCTTGGATCTCATGTTTGAGTTGCATACAGTTCTTAGTCTTATGTCCCTTATTTCTGTGAAAGTCACAGTAGTCATTGTCATTCCACCACTTAGGTTTGACTTCTAGCTTATAAGGCCTGGAATTATCTGGTAAAGTGATGAGTTAATTTGCGAGGAGAGTTTTAAGTGTAGACCCATATGACTCTCCAAGAGGTGTGAAGTTGTGCTTGGGCTTAGCCCAGGGTTTGTGTTTGAGAAGATTTCTTGTGCCCTTAGATGGGGCCTTGGTTGTATTTTCAGCAAATTTAAGGGCTTTAGTGTCACTTGTAAGATTGAATACTATTGGTTTAGGTGGAGGAACAACTTGATCAACCACCCCATGATTCACCATATTCTTTTTCTTATTCCAATATTTGTTCTTGTCTTTAGAATTGGAATTGAACTTATTTTCTTTATAAAGGATAATCTCCCCTTTTTACAAGCACGTCTTCTATTTTGAGCGCATTTTTCACCAATTTGTCGAAGGTGTCAGGGTCTTGTAGCTGAATCAGAAATCTTAGCTCTGGGACCAGCACACTAGTAAAGATATCCATCTTCTCAGTCTCGGGAATTAGACGTGGATATCATGAAAACATCTTCCTCCATCGCTGAAGGAATTTTAAGAAGGGTTCTCCCATTTGCTATTTTGTATTGCAAAGATCTGTCATTGTAACATGATGTTGAATGTTATATGAGTAGTGTTGGAGGAATTTTTTGACAAGCTCATCAAAAGTTTTTATGCCTGTGGGTAACTTTGAGAACCACTCTATATCTTGACCTCCCAAGCTCTGAGGAAATAGATGCATAAGATATGTATTTTTGTGCATAAATTCCATGCATTGTGCACATAATTCTTGGACATGGTCTTGAGGATTAGAATTCCCTAAATACTTGTCAAACTTTAGAATTTCTACCCCACACGGGAATAGGGGCAAGTACAAGTTCTTGTGAAAGGGGAATGGAAAAATAGAGTCAATAGAGTATTTGGAAGTTGGTTTCTCTTGACTCTTCTTCATTGCTTATAATTCAAGTTGCATTTCTTGCATTTTCTTGGTGATTAGTGTTAGAGGAGTTTCCTCCTCTTTGGCAATGACATCCTCTGCTCTATATTGGGGAGGCAACTATGCTCCTTGTTTTTCCAATTCAAGGAAATATTGTTCCTTTCCCCTAGCCATGATGAATTTCATCATCTTGAGGAATTCCTTTTCTACCTTACATTGGGTAATGCTAGCTTCGTTAGGCTCAAATTCACTAAAAGAATCATCATGATCAGTATCATGAGCACTGATGCTACAATTGTTAAGATGGTAGTATTCATGTTGTTTCCCTCTTCCAGACATGTTGTGATCAGAGGGTTTTTCTTGATGATTAGCTAATTGTCTAGAGGTTCCTGGTTTATCTCTGAAAAGCAGGTTGTCCTCAAATGTGAAAGGTGTCTACTCTCCTAAAAATTGTCTAAAAGAGCTCCTAGTCTGATTAGGCATATCTTGGTTATCTAAAAAATGTGGTGCAGTAAAAACAATCAAGTTTTTTAACAAGTCCTTGATAAATGGAAGTGGGATAACGTCTTCTTTGAGAGGGAAATGCAAGTGACTTAGATTTGAGTCAAGGTTAAGGAACCTATGTAGTGTTGCATTCAAAACTCAAAAGAAGATAACTAAAAATATAATGATGAAACTGATTTTTAGGACAGGTTTATGAAAAGATTTGAACTCACTATGATATTGCTTTATGTGACCAAGAATGGTGGTAAGACTAGTTATAAATACCCAAGGCATATAGTTTGCAAATTGTGACAAAGTGTCAGACTATTTTGCAAAGTGATTTCTGATTTGTTAAGGGTGACTTTATTTTTGGAAGCTTAGTTTATGCAACTTGTGGTTTTTGATTTTGAACTTTTGATTTTGGATTCTTGAATTTTTGGAATAACATGCACATTATGTTTTTGGGATTTATGAAATTATAAAACAGAATGCAAAGTATTCAAACTATATGATATGCAACTAAGAACTTATGCAATCTAGTTTTTGAATGAATCTGCATGTTTTTGGGGATTTTTGAAATTATAAAATAGAATACAAAGTATTCAAACTATATGATATGCAACTAAGAACTTATGCAATCTAATTTTTGAAGGAAGGATGCAAATTATGCAAGCTAAATGATATGTAACTAAGGTTGTATGCAATATAATTTTTGAATGAAGGATGCAAATTGTGCAAGCTAAATGATATGTAACTAAGGCTTTATGTAATCTGATTTTTTTTTGGATTTTTGGACTTTTGGATTTTTAAGAGTTTTTGAGAGAACCTTTGAAAATGCAAATCTAAGAGGATAACCCCAAGAGGATGAATATTTAGATCTTGACTTTGGAAAAAGAGACAAAAGATCAAAGATGATCAAAAGAGACCAAATCAAGTTCTCCAAAACATAGGTAGATCTTGATTTAAAGATAAATGATAAAATTCAAAATGACTGATAAAAAGACCAACCAAAGTGAAGATCCTTCACCCATCAACATAAGGGAAACCTCTAACATTAGCATTTTGTTCAAATTTCTGTAAAACTTTCAAGGGATCTAAATGGAAAATGAGGAGTATGCAAAAGACTATAATGGAGGTTGTAAATGAGGACTAAAATGTAAGCTAAATTATGCAAGATGAAGATTTACAAAAAGGGCCATTATGAAGGTTAAATGCAAGCTAAACTATGCAAAAATGAGGGCTTATGAAAAGGCTATTATGAAGATTAACATGCAAGCTAAGATATGCAAAATATGAAGGCTTATGAAAAGCAAAAGATTATCCTAATATTGCAAATATTTTTGAAATTTTGGTACTTGGAAAAGTTTATGGAAGGTTGTGCAAATGTGTTTAAATGTGTTTAGGTAGTTTTGTGACAAAATTTTGAAATGCTTTGCAAGGTGTTTATGAGTGTTTTTGGAAATTCTTTAAATATTTTAAGGACTCACACAAGACACATCATGCAGAATTACCATTGTGAATATGAAGAAAACACGCTATAACCTAGGCTTGAAGGACAGTATCCACTAAATTCCCACTTGAACAAAGTTCAACCGTGCCTACTCATAGCGGATAGCCTAGAAGCTTGGAGGCATGGGCTCCTCCTTACATGTGCACTCACTTCTCAAGCACACCAAGCTTCACATTCCAAGGGGCATCACTTCCCAAGGAACCACTATCTCTACTATGAGCCACGAAAGTGTGGGATGTCTTCAAGGGCATGGGTGACCCCTTGCATCAGTGAATAGAAGGTTTTTGGAAAACTATAACAAAGTTTTTAGTTCGGGACATCTAGTTTAATGGGTGTATGATAAACTCCCTCAGGAGGTCTACCAGCCTTGAGAGCCAAGGTTTGATGCACCACAAGGGTATTGGAGGAGATCTATCATGTAGCCACACCGTCGATTGGATTATTAGTCACAATCACCCATTTATATAGTAGTTTGGATGGAGAACTGGCTTTGGCCTGTTACCGCTTGAGGTCATCCCTTGGGGTGTTTAAGGTGAACGCCTTGGTCCAAGACAAACCTCTCTAAAAGACCTGTATCAATTTCTCTTCACCCAAGATCCACGAAGGTGAGGGGAGAGGATACATCTACATAGTCCTTTGGGATTTACAAATGATTAGACGCGCTAAGTAGAAAAGAAAAGAAGCAATTCATTTCCCCAAGTCCCTATGTAAGCATTATGTCAAATGAGTCTAGGTTTATGATTTACTTAAAAGAAAAGAGTGTTGGCAAGTGATGTTTTGGGAGCACTAGGGATCACTTAAGGGTTGTCATTTATGGCAACACTTATGTTGGAGTGATCGCATGCAGAGAGTTTTAGTATTGGAGTCTCAGTCATGAAATGACTAAGTACAAAATCAGATTAGCAGTATTCTGTAGGACAGTTTTGGTCAGTGAAGATGATATGTGATGTATTATGGCTTGCAAAGTTAAAGGAAGACATTTTGGGATATGTATAAGCTTTAGTTAAGGTCACACATGTTTTGGTGATGAGATCAGTAAGATACAATTATATGAAGGTATGTGAAGACAAAGTATCAATGAAACAAGGAATATGAACACTTGCAATGATTGGGGGAAGGTTGGTATGGTAACATGCTAAGTCAGATGAATGTTGTATATTATTGACACTTTGGTAATATATGATCATCGACTCTATATTGATCATTTGCATAACTAATTATTATGTTTTGTAATATATTTTGAGAGCTGAATGGATGGAAGAATTAATATAAGTATAGAGTATTTTGTGGAAGTGATAAGTGTGATTGTAATAATGATTTAATGGATGAAAATTGGAGAGAGGAGAGAAGATGCAAGATCAGTGTTTGATAGATCTATAACTGGAACTATCTAAGCATAGCATATGCTTGTATTGTTCACTACTTGAAGAACACTTTTTGTGATAGTATTTTGATTGTAAGAGTTGTAAGCTCACCACACCTTTAACAGGGTTTTTGTATACCCCTAACAGGGTTTTGTATTCCTCTAACAAGGAAATTTACTATGTAATACTCAGATCCTAATAGGGCTAGATCTCCTAACATGGATACTATATTTTAGTGCATAGTTGTAGGTACCATCCCCATCGGGGTTTTCCCTTGGCCAGGGTTTTCTCAAAAACAAATCATGGTGTTATGAGTTATGTGTTATGCATTTATGTTCTTTTCATTTCAGTATTAATATGGTTAATTTTCAATTGGTTTAAGTTTAAATTAAAGAGTTGTAATATTGATTCACCCCCCCCCCCCCCCCCCTCTTCTCAGTATTACCTAATCCTAACAATTGGTATCAGAGCTATTGGCCCTTGGAGAGAAATCCTAACAGCTGAAGGGAGATCAAAATGGATTTAGAAAGTTTGCAAGAGAAATTTGAAGCAGTACTTGATGACCTGGACAAAGAAAAGGCTAAGAATGGTGAATTGAAATTAAAATTAAGAAGAGAAGAAGGTTTCATCAAGAAACTAAAAGAACAACTTGAAATTTCAAGAAGTCAGAAATGAGACCTTATGGATAAGATCAAAGAGTATTTAGACAATGATACATCAGACCAAGTAAAGAAGCTGGAGTAGGAAAAAGAACAAATCAATCTTCTGATGATTAAAGAGATTCAACATGAAAAGGATGCAAGATACAAAGTTGAAGAGTCACTAAAAGAAGCAAATGAGAAGATAGGACAAATGAAGACTGAACTTGATCACTATAAGGATAAGTGTCAGGAATTGGAGAAGTACAATCAGATCATAAAAGGAGAACTCACTCAATCTAAATTGCATATTGAGAAGTTGCACATGAGCAGTGATAAGATTGATGAACAAAGAGAAATAAAAAAAACTAAAGGAGACTTGATTGGAGTTGGATTCAATGAATCAGAATGTTCTAAGACTAATGAAGAAACACATGAAGCAAAGACTGAAGAAAGACCTACTCTTGAGAGACCTAGAGATTAGATCAAACTTTTTAGAGGTAGATGCTTTAGATGCAACAAGATTGGACACATGAAAAGAGATTGTAGAGGTAATAGTTCTTTCAAACCCTTTTCTGGTTATTGTTATAACTATTATGATTATGGACATAAGAAAGTAGAATGTAGAAAACCTGATTAGTCTAGATATAAACAAGATTACACCAAAGAAGAATCAATAGCGAAGATCACATGCCACAAATGCAATAAATTTGGGCACACTGCAAGGTATTGTAAGCTACAAGTAAATCATGATAGAAGGATACCTCCTACATGTTACAAATGCAACAACCTTGGACACATAGTGAAGTTTTGAAAATATAATGGAGAGGAAAACATATTAGGACTAAGAGGACCACCTTCTGTGGTTATAAAGAACAATATTGGTTATAGTGGTAAAAGTCTTACTGAGTACATGGATGAGTTCGAGAATCATTTCGAGAAATCAACAAATAAAGAGGATGAGAAGATATGGAAGATAAAATAGTTCAATAAGGCATTGGTTCAGGGAGATACAGTAGATGCTATTGTGTCTTCGCATGATGATTTTATTGATTCATCGACCTAGAAGGCCGCATGGCCTTAGGGGGAGCATTGGATGCGGATAAAATATTATATCCAACCCCTGATTATGTGGAATAAGCTCATGTGAGCTTAGATATGGTGTGTACAGACACTATGGAGTCTATGTCTGTGATTGCAGCACTTGGAGATTCATATATTGTGTTCATGATATTTTGTTTGACTGAACAACATGTGAAGTTGAGCTACCTGTGATTAATGCACTTATTCAACCTACGATGGATAAAAGAGCTTGAAACATATCATTTCCTCACTATTTGATAATCAACGACCAAGGAGAGAAGTGTGAAGAAGCATTTCAACCATCTAGAAACCATATTGCATGATTGATTCAAGCAGAAGTTCTTGAATTTAGCATATCAAAGGTATTTAGACTTTATACTCTTCAAGAAGATATGGATGCACCTGTGATTTTTGATGTTGTTGATAGACCGAGGTACAAGTTTAAGAAGCACCCATTTAAGTCTTGTGGGGATGATTCAGAAGGAAAATTTTCGTAAACCCCTCACGACATGTTACACATTGAGGATATTAGGGCTTATATACATTACAAGTATGAGACTATAGGAGATGTTGATATCTATAGTGAATTAGATGGGATGATAGAAGCAGATGGAAAGATGGTAGAAGAGTTTAAACATTTGGAAGACCAATCCATTATCAAGTTAACCCTTCTAACTAAGTTCAGTGAAAACAAATGGTTCAAGATAATTCTAAGAAGAATCCATGACCACTTTATATGGATAGGAGACCAACCATTTAAGATATGTGGACAAATGATTCATGAGATAACCAAATTGGATAATACTGGAGCCCTTCCAGTAGTTGAGAAAACAAGCAGAAACCCTAACCCATTCTAAGTGGGATAAGAGAGCAATGATAGTAAATGACATCTTTTAGCAAGATGTGAGATTGGTGGCATTGGTATTAGGTTACAAAATGTTCCACAGTAGCAGACCTAACTTTGTATCAGCTAGAGTAGTTATGATGGCATACAAAATGGTTAAGGAAAACAAGAAGTATAACCTATGTGAAGTTCTAGCACAATAGTTTATGGAAAATGTGAAGGTTATCAAGAAATATAAGTGAAAGGCATTCAGGTTTGGATCACTTTTGGTTCATATGTACATCTACATTGAACAAAAATTCCCTAGAATACACCCTAGAGCATGGACAGATAATATACCCATTGGTGTACAAATCTCTGAGAGCTACAAAAGACAAGATAAGAATTGGGTAGATGGTGAATTGTTTGAAATGACTAAAATCCTTCAAAGGAAAATGAAGGAGAGGTATAGGATACCTAAGGAAGTAGTTGAAAAATATAAAGACACAATCTATTTCATGGTTGAAACTAACCATGTGTGCTTTGGGGCAGTTGAGCCTAGGAAGAAATGGTGCTACCCTATGGGGTATGAAGTCAATTCTGAGGTTCTCACAATGCAAGTTGAGCATGTACTTGCAGCTGAAGTAGACACATTTGATGAGAGATGGGGAACATACTGGGAAAAGTTAGAAAAAGTTAGAGAAGAACAGAATAAAGGGACTAGGAAGAGAAAGATTGAAAAAATGGTTGAGGATATTACTATGAAGGTAGGAATCACTAGGGAGAAGCTAAAGAAACTAAGGACAAAGATGACATAAGCATCTTCTAGCATGGCAATTGATGCACCTCCCCTTTCTGAAGCTGAAAAGATAATAAGTCCTACTCTAGACATAATTGATTTATTAATTTCACATGAGAAAATTACAGAAGTTGTACCTGCAAGCACACCTAGAAGATCTACAAGATCTACCAAAAAAATCATCCCTAAGAAGCAAAAGGTAGAAGCTGGAACAAAGAAGAAAGAAGAAAAAGTGATTGAGAAGGAAGAAGAAAAGGAAGTACAGAAGTGGCCACAAGATCTGTGAAAGCCAGATATTCAAATGTTACAAAAGAGAGTAATAAGAGATGGGAATCTAAAGACTATAAATAGATACTATGAAAGGTATGACCATCAAAATCAAGCAATAATTGAGGACACAATAATTGAGCACTTGTTAATTTTCAAGAAGAATTTGTTAGAGCTAGAAGAAAGTATCCCCAAGGACTTGTATAACAAGTTAGAAATAAGAAAATAGTTAGCATAGTCTGAGGATGAGAATATAAGAAACAAGGCTATTGAAGATATGTTGTCAGTAGTCTCAATACAAGAGAGGGAGAGAATCATCAAAGAGGTGAAACCTTTATTAAGGACAAAGGCTAGACTGGTGAAGATTATAGTAAGAAAATATGATGAAGTCATAGAGCACACACAAAAGGTACTGGATCAAATTCTTATGAGCGACATGCCTCCGAAGACCTCACCTCCCAAGGTTACCAAACCTACACCTTTGGGAATAGGAGAAATTTCTAAGACAGTTGAAGTGTGTGAGCAAGCAAACAAAGTTGACATGTAACTAGACTTCTTTGTCTCTAGTGTGTCTGTGACCCTTGACACCTCGCTTGATGTAAATGACACATTTTAAGACAACTTAGACAATGCGATGATAGTTGAAGAAGAAGGATAGATAGAGGAAGAGCATATAGAGGAAAAATAGGAAGAGAAGGTACAGGAGAAGGAGATACAACAAGAAGTAAAGAAGGTAGAAGAAATAAGAATAGAAAAAGTAGAGGTAAGAACTGAGCATAAATAAGAACCAGACACCTCCTCTACTCTATTGTTGGAAAGCATGGCCAAACCAGTGAATGTAGATGTAGAAAGCATGGATGAGGATGAACTCATGAGGTTATCCTTCATGACTTTTGCTAAGGAAAAAGAAAGGTCAGTACAGAAGAGAGATAAAAGGGTAAAGGTGGCTACTAGGGCAGTGGAGACAATGAACAAAATACTCCTTGCACCTATTATCTTTCAAGGAAAGGATTATGCAGATAATTTGAACATGGCACTGGACAACTTTGACAGTCATTTTGAGTCATTGTTGAAGACCGCAGATGATAAGGCAGAAAAGAGGTTCTTAGAAAAGAAGTTGAAGGAAGTTTGTCAGTCCATCTCATGGGACTTGGACATTCTCAAAGCAACTACACTTAAAGCTAGAAGCTTCATAGCACAAGGAAGAAAGGTATACATTTATTGTATAAATCCTATGAGACATGTGAAGAACATTGAAAATATCATAGCCAAGGACAAGGCTACACTAGACAGCTTGATGGAAAGTTGTGAATCCTCTTCACAAATTGTGGTAGAAATGGACAAACAGACATCCAAGCTTTTGGATAAGATAAGTGTTTTGAATAGGGATAAAGAGAGAGTAGTGGAAAGATTTGGATTGCTAAAGAGTCTAATCACCCCTAAGCTTTCAATTCTTGAAGCTCATCTCACAAAGATGGAGAAAATAGAAGGCTTAATATCAAATGCTATACCCACTGAGTTGAAGGTAGCAGAAATAACATCTTATGCACTGAATGGACTGATCCATGTCAGTGAGCTTCTGATTAAGTCATAGACTAATGAAGTGAAGACCTTGGAAGACTCCTTCCAAGATATTCTAAATTTGGTGAGTAAGCACTAAGTCTTTTGTGCTTAGAATTTTGAAATCTTGTAAGTACCTTTGCCATTGATGTCAAAAGGAGAGGAAGAGAAGAGAAAAATGAAAAGAGGAAGAGAAGAGAAAAAGTAAGAAGAAGAAAAATAAGTAAATAATAAATAAATAAAAAAGAGAAAAAGAGAAAGAAAAAAAAAGGAGAATATGTATATAGAGAAGTAGAAGGAAGATAGTGCTTTGACATTTAGTCATTTTTCACTAAGTGTTGCCATCAATGCCAAAGGGACAGATTGTTGGAAAGTGATGTTTTGGGAGCACTAGGGATCACTTAAGGGTTGTCATTTATGGCAACACTTATGCTGGAGTGATCACATGTAAAGAGTTTTGGTATTGGAGACTCAATCATGAAAATGACTAAGTATAGAATCAGAGTAGCAGTATTCTGCATGACAGTTTTGGTCAGCAAAGATGATATGTGATGTATTATGGCTTGTGAAGTTAAAGGAAAACATTTTGGGATATGTATAAGCTTCAGTTAAGGTCGTACATGTTTTGGTGATGAAATCATTAAGATACAGTGATATGAAGGTATGCGAAGATAGAGAATCGGTGAAATAGGGCATATGAATAGTGGTGATGGTTGGGGGAAGGTTAGTTGGTATGGTAACGTGCTAAGTCAGATGAATGTTGTATATTGCTGACACTTTGGTAATATATGATCACCGACTCTATATTGATCATTTGCATAAGTAATTATTATGTTTTGTAATATATTCTGAGAGTCGACTGGATGGAAAAATTAATATAAGTATAAAGTGTTTTGTGGAAGTGATAAGTATGATTGTGATAATGATGTAATGGATGTGAATTAGAGAGCATAGAGCGAATGCAAGATCAGTGTTTGACAGAGCTATAACTGGAACTATCTAAGCATAGCAGATGCTTGTATTGTTCACTACTTGAAGAACACTTTTTGTGATAGTATTTTGATTGTAAGAGTTGTAAGCTCACCACACCTTTAACAGGATTTTTGTATACCCCTAACAGGGTTTTGTATTCCTCTAACAAGGAAATGTACTATGTAATACTCAGCTCCTAACATGGCTAGATCTCCTAACAGGGATACTATATTTTAGTGCATAGTAGTGGGTACCATCCCCATCAGGGTTTTCCCTTGGCCATGGTTTCCTTGAAAAAAAATCATGGTGTTATGAGTTATGTGTTGTGTATTTATGTTCTTTTCATTTCAGCATTAATATGGTTTATTTACAATTGGTTAAAGTTTAAATTAAAGAGTTGTAATACTGATTCACCCCCCTCTTAGTATTACCTAATCCTAACAAAGAGCATACTCCCCTATCACCTAAAAAGACACCACAAGTGAACCTATATTTAAGATGCCTAATAAAAATATTTAAATCAGACACAATGTTTAGCTACTCTGTCAAAGGCAACCTACATCAAATCATTAGTAATCTCATTATTTTTCTCTTTGTCACGCATCTTGCAAAAGGGTTTTAGATCAATCTCTTTACTCAAGCATCCTGGAAAGCTGGTTAGGCTGTCAAAAAAACATAGAATAAAACAATAAAAATTACTATCTCAAAGCGTTAATTGCAGTAATCACAAAAAAATTAGAAAAACTCCTCAATCTCTTTCAAAGCAATGAAACAGACTCATACGAGTTTGTACTACAAACAGTATGAGTAACCCTAGCTTCTAGTATGAGTATGGATCTTGACTCGTACTAGTCTATATGAACACTCATATGAGCAATAGAACTAGTTTTTAACCAGAATAGAGGAAAACTACACAGTAATGGGTAAGATTCTCATACGAGAATGTGTTAATCACAGTATGAGAATATGTTGTATCTGATATGAGTATCTGTCCAGACTCGTACTATCCTATGCAAATGCTTGTATGAGAAAACATGGTCAAGGTACAGACCGAGCCTCAAAATTCATGAAATGAAAAACAAACAAGTGGAGACAGAGAATGAATTTCTCGGCCCTACGGTGGGTGCCAGAAATGTGTCCAAGATTATACACACTTCAATGAATCATTATTTGATCTAATCAAGTAAATGAAAACAAATTAAACTACTCTAAAGAAGACCAAGGTGACTCATTGCATTCTAATAGAATTGTGTTTGGATTGCTCTCAAATCATTGCAAACTAGTGACATTGACAAAATCTAAATGAAGGATTTAAATATGCATGTTTGCATGAAATGCAGATTCATCTAATTATATCTAAAGTTCATCCAATTAATAGCAAAAATCAAATGTTCTTATGCGATATTGATGAACAAAATAGATTATTATGCTACTAACAATGATGAAGAACTACCATTAATCCATATTAAACATGAAATGAAATGTTCCTATTGAATGTATGCAATACTAAATCAAATCAACTTTAAAATGCCAAAATAGCTTGAAAGACTGAAAACAAAATAGCAGCATTACTTCACCAAAAATTAAGATCTTTTGTGAAGGAAATGAAGCCTGCTTATATAGAATTCATTCGAAAATGAACAACTGAGATTGATTGAAGATGAATGGTGGAGATTGTTTCAAAGATTCAGTCTTAATAGAAACTTTCCAAATCAATAGGTGAGTTCGGTGAACTGTTTGTGGAAACTTCCAAAAGACTGATGAGTCAACTGGACTGATTTTTCAGTTAGCTACATTGTTTCCAAAGTGAGATAAAAAGTTTCCAAAACTGACATTTAGTTGATGACATCAATGCATTTTTAAGGTTTTAATAATAGATTTAATGCATTTTTATCAACGATGATAAAATAATTAATTTAAATTCCTTTTATGATTAATTAACAATTATTTTATTTATTTAATCAACAGTTGGAATATTAATTAAATAATTGAGAAAAATTGGGTTTAATTGCCAATAATGTTGATTGTTTATGAATTAATTAATTAATTTTGATCAAGTGCATAAATCAAAATAGGGTATTAATCAGATCAATTTGATGAATTAGATTGTCTTAGGTTATGACTTAGGAAAAATTGATCAAAATTAGGATTTTATGAAGAATCAATTGAGATTAGGGGCTCACGGTTTAGGTGACCATTTTTAGGTGATTACAACAACTGCCAAAGTTAAGGCCCTAGGAGCATATTACATGCAATTAAGGACTTTCACCTACATAAGGGTAGTTGGGAGTACCTTGACTCCAAAGAAGCTACCAAGATATCCATTGGACCGGATAACCTTATTAGAAATGGACAAGAAGCTCTCAAATGCTTATGATCATATCAAACATAAGAAGAAGCATTGCTCATATTTTCCAATTTCCATCGGTCCACTCTCTCTCTAGGATATAAAAGTGTGCAAATCCTTGGTGTATGAGTCAGATGAATGCTCATTGTAACCTTCCAACTTAATTGGGACCAGGTTTGACCTCATAGGCACTTACAACTACATTATGGGAAGGCATTACATCCATGAGCCTCACTTTGAAGATCATTGGATGAATTGCATAGATGACTATGAGGTCAGGATTTGTGACTATTATCGGATGACTCTAGAGCTAGAACAAGATTCCCTACTCCTTTGTATTTCCCCCCAAAGTATGGGATGTAGATTCTAAGGATGTTTTGGACCCACTGTACAATCAAGATAAGATCTACACACATGCCATATTGAATTATGAAGTTGACAAAGAAGAGAATGATGAAATAGACTTTAGGGCTCGACACGTAATGATCAAAACCATAAAGCATGGATCAACAAACCATTCAAATGGATCTTGTGCCAATGAAGCAATAAATCTCCCCACCTTCTAAAGAAAAGAAGAAAACGGGAGAAAAGGTATTAATGCCTCAATTTAAGGGAGTTGCTCCTCAAAGGCCTGAAACAGTTTACAAGCATGGATGACCAATAGTTTATGGGTTGAATCCAAAGGCAAAGCCAGTTAAGACTCAGATGATAGGGATTATTGCTCCACCTAATGCTCCATCCTCTGGTAGTCAAGGGCAAGCCTTTGTTCCACAAAGATCCCCATCGATAAAGGTCATAGGCCCCAAGGCTATTGGGATAGAAAAGGGAAAAGTTTATAAAAGGAAAAGATCATCTGTGTCCTCTCATTTGGAGGTTGTACCGGAAGAAGAGGAAGAGGATTTGGAAGAAGACGAGGTAGCTCTAGCTCAGAGGACTCATTCAGAGACAATTGCCAAGGAGAGTTCAAGAGGTGGATGTTCTAATAGATGTTGACATAGTGACACCATAGAAATAAGTTGATCCACCTAACTCCCTTGGTGATGAAGAGCTTTATGTTTCTGATTTTGAAGGCATCCCTGGATTTAAAGAACAAATATCATAACAACCGATGCCAACTATGGGAACTAGTTTTGAATAACATTTTCCTTTTATGTTTGCTCCTCCTCTAGCTCAGTTTACTACCCCTACTCATGAGAAAATGGTAAAAGAATCAGCAATGGATAATGATCCCAGTTTGAAGATACCTTAGATAACAACAAAAGAGCTAATGGAGATAGATGAAGAACAACTGTGAGGTGTACCAGAAGAGCGGGCAAAGGAGTCAAACCAAGAGGAACCTTCAATTTAAGTTCCCCTAGAAAAGGAGAGTGAAGCTTCTCTATCGCTAATTCCACCTCAAATACCAACAATTCAAATTCCAGTTGCTCCTCCACTTCGAACTCCTCCAGTTCAAATTCCTACAAAAATTCCTACTCCAACTCCACCTTGAATGCAGGCTCCCACTCCTCCACATTCTTTTCCTTCTCCTACTCCTCCACCTTAGGCTCCCATTCCTCCTCAACTGATACCTTATGATCCTATTCCTCCACCTTGTACACCTACTCCACCACCAACTTTTACCACTATTGAACCATCTCATCATGTACCTTCTTATGTCAACCCATGAAGAGGTGCAAGAGTAGAAAAATGAGGCAAAAAAGGAAGAAAGTGCAATTCCTCATGAGAGTGAGGCAAAGGAGCAATTAATAGGAGAAGGAGATGAAGAGACCATAAGAGAAGAAAATGCAGAAGAAATGGAGGCCTTGGGGAAAGAAGCATTTTCAGAAGAGGATGATCAAGAACATGTGCAAACAAATTCTAATTTGGTAGCACCATATGATCCAATAATGACATTCACTAAGCCCACCTGGTTTACCAAAGAAATATGACCAAGGATAAGGTTGTACTCTAAGGAAGAAGACACTAACATTTTTGTACTAGGTCAAGCTTTCCATCAAGGAGAATCTAGTGCCTAGGCTAGAACACTTTCATATGTTACTCAGGATCACAAAGGTCGGTGGAAGGCACAAGCAGTAGTGCCAATAATTAATACTAATATGGCAGAAATAACTCCCGAGGACTATGTTTTTGAATAAGTTTACCTAGGTGAACCTATAAGAGAGGGAAGAAAAATATTGGCCACACTGGGATTGAAGCATGCCTTAGGATTCATGGACATGGATGAGGGAAAAATCAAGGTTTTAACATAACAGAACGAAGCCATGAAAAGGTTCATTCTCAAGACAACATGTCCCATTAACCTCAGTAATCCTGAGCCTTCATTATTGGCTATCTTAGAAAAGAGGATTGTCCCTGAGTTACTAGTAGATGTACCACATTCTTTTTTTCATACTTGTTCAGAATGGAATGTCAATTTTGAGGAGTTCGCAAGGGCTGCCTTAAGAACAATTTTGAGACCATTCAAATGTATTCTTATGGAACTCACCAATTGGTGGATATGATTGGCGATGAGGAAGGATTGGAGGCACAAATAGCATAATGGAAAAGGGTTCTTGAAGACCTTAAAGTAATAAGGAAGCAACGCCTCCAAATTTTGGTGAAGGTTTATGATGTGTCTAAGATGGAAAATTTTGAAGCATGGATAAAAGACATAAATCAAGCTTTGAAAGTATATCAAAAGTGTTTGAACAAAGTAAATAAGAAGAGAGATAAAGGAATGGTTTGGGTTGAGGAATTACAAATTTTTTTCGAAGGAATAGATCTCGATTTGTACAATGATGATGATAATCAGATGATGTACCCAATAAAGGAAATTGTACATCAGTTTATGGAAATTTTGAATGGTGTGAAAACAAAGGAGGACCTCTAATAAATGTTTTATCAAAAGGAGGGTATGTAGAGAATGTTGGCATGGGAGGAAGAGATCCAATTATTTGCTGCAGAATTGGTCACCTTCAGAGAAAAGTAACAACAAGACCTTGATAATATCCAAATGGCATATTTTGAAGAAGTACAAGAAATAGTGGAGAGGCTACGCAAGGTTCATCCATAAATCCTTCCCATTGACTAAGTGTTTACTTTTGGACTTAGTCAATTGTTGTACGGAGGACCTTTTGACACTTAACTAATTTTTCAGTTTAGGATTTTCAGCCTTTCGGACTCCGAAACTCCAAAATTCCTCTAGGCATGAAGTTTTGACTTGGTCATTTTATAGGTGTCATTTTTTCAGAGTAAGGGTTAGGGTCCAAAATTTTTGGGCCATTTCTATTAAAAAGTTCAAGTCTTCAAGAGTTGATTCTGGGTTTGATTGACCACATGTTTGGGGTTATTTTTACTAGCATTGGGTATATTAGTTAGTTGGATTCTTGAAGAGGAGCCGTGATGAATATTTTAAGGGTGAACTTCAAGTTCTGAAGAAGAGTTTATTAGGAAAACAGTGGAACTCTAGCATAGATATTTGTTTTCTGAAGTATTTTTGGCCTTAATTTATCGATGCACATGGATGAGATCCATACTAGGTGGTTTATGGTTGCTTTAGGAGTAGTTTTCTTTCAGTAAGCTTTAGATTTATTTTTATTTCTAGTTTTATGTGTAGCTAAAACCCTAGCTACAAATTTTTTATTTTCCTAAAAGGTGAAGCTCTATAAATTGTAAAAGAACAATGCAATTATGGTCGATTATTTTGTAATACAATTATATGAAATTGGTGCTTCAATCGTGGTGTGATATTTTTCTTCTATCTTTGTGAAGTTCATGAATGTGTGTTTGCCCATTCCTTTTCTTCAAAGAGCGAATTGCTTATATGGTGATTTTGATCTTTGAATCTTTTAATTTGGTGTTTATCATTGATGCATTGTTTTGCTGTGATGAGTTATTGGGGAGACTATTCTTCAGTGCTTTCAAGATAAATTTGTCCCATGTGTGCGTACATTTGTAGTGGCTTCATGATTTGATGAATTTTGACCAATCTTACATCTACGTTTATTTCCATTGATTGCATCTGCAAAACCAAGGTTGTGAGTTGTTCAAATCTATGTTTTATGGGTTTTCTCCATCTTTGTGGTAATTTAATTCGCAAGATTATGCAATGATGGTTCATGTCCATTAGGTTTACTTTCTGTAATTTCATTCAATACTAGTTACCATACTCTTTTCCATGCTTTTAAGATAATTAATCTCAGTAATTTAATTTAAATTTGCATGTTAGGAAATCACATTTCATTTATAAATTTTGAAAATATACAGAAAAAAAGATCATTCATTTAATATTGTTTTTACAGCCTCTCCAAGATTGAACCAACGAAGGCCTCCTCATGAACAATTTCACATATATCTTTGATTCACCTATCTAGATGGTATAGACCTAGCCTAAAAGGAACCTTGGGATTGATTTCATCATTATTTCAAGAGGGGAATTTGTACTTCAAATTCCTAGTCATTGTCTCGTGTAAAAATGACGCTCAACAGAAGTGGAACTAGAAGGAGGGCCCTCAAAAGAGAGGCCAAGAAATATCAGATCTTTCTCTCCAGAAAGGTTTGAATTAGTCTTTAGATCATCACCCAACAAAAGATGATTCCTGGAACTCAAAGAATTTCATAAATATTGCAATGATAAAGCAAAGCCAAAGGAAACCCTTATTCATCAAATGGTTCTACACAACCATCCACTACTAGCACACATTTCTTCTCATTTTATCAATGTCCCACCACCACCTCCGATGGACTTTTTCACAAATGCACAAAGTTCTCCACTAGATCTACAAGGCCAACTCCATGAACTACCCAAGAACCCTGAAAATTTTTGTCCACGCTTCATCTACAAAGAATCTAGGATAGCAGAGGAACACATATGTGCTTTCAAAGAAATATTCAATCATAAAGAGATTGTATATCAAGATGTTTTTTATCTTCTGATTCCTTACATGTTGGGAGAGTTTGCGTATAATTAGTACTTTAATTTTCTACGAGGATCTGAAACTAGTTGGATTGAATTTGAGACCAAATTCCTCAACCAATTCAAGTTAACATTGATCCCACCACTCTCCATCACCAATTTGTCTATGCAAGAAAGGAACACAATGAACCAATTGTGATGTTCAACCATCATTTCCACAAGATGCATCAAAGACTTGAAGCTCCTTACACATGCTTGTTGGGGCTGCCATACAAGTATATATGTGAGCCTTGGATCCTCTAACATCCATCTTTTTGAAAAGGTTGCCACCAACAGATATAGACACTTTGGAAAAGGTGTGTAATGAGGCCATTACCTTCACACAACAAATGGATCCACAAGCTGGTGGAAACTATGCCACTCTACCATCATTGGGAAAGACAACCATGGTTAATCCATTTGCAGCCAATAACTAGTCATTAGCTCATCACACTCCAAAGATCAACCTAATCCTGAATTCAGATGTTGCTCCTCTGCCACTCGCTATCACATACCTAGGATATGATTTGCATAAGGCAACACTCTGTGAGAAAAGGGAAACAGTCTCAAATGAACCCAACAACAACTTGGTGAACAAATTAGATGTGGTGAAGAAAATAGTATCACAACTGGCTAGTGAATTCACAAGAATGAAACTAAACCCATCTCAAAAGCAAGGGAACTACCAATGACCGACTATTATCTCAAACCCTTATTCACAAAATTAGAGTCGTAACTATAACAATTACAATAACAACAACAACTATGGTAAAAACTTGTAGGACAAACAATTGGGACAATAATGGACCAATAGGCCCTGGAATACATGACCTAATAACAGGAGTATACCTATTGATAATGCTAATACTTATAATTTGATTGAGGCCAACTTTGCACGGACTACGATTTCCAACCATGACGATAATGAATACAAGATTGATTTGGACAATCAATGAAACCTAAGCTTTGATAATCCTACAACACATTTTAATGCCATGGTTTTTTACTCTTACAAATTAGGGGCCAAGGAGAATTTTAACAACATACCAGAAGAAGAATTTGTATTCCTGTTTCACCAACAAAGTCAGCCTGAGTATTCTGAAGTCCATGCCTTTCAGAATAACAACTGAAGCAACTACAACCTGAGAAGTAGGAGGGAACCCTTGACTGACGATATTCCACTTGAATTCCAACCCACCCCTCCAGATCCACGTGTCAACAATAATCCCTCGCCTCCTAGGGGGCCAAATGTTTCTATCATAGTGTCACAACATCAACCTACCATGCTTAGAAACCTAGCTTGGTCTACTGAGAAATATAGTGCACTAGAAGAACTGAAATGAGTAAAGGCCAATATGTCAATGTATGACATGTTACAAAGTTGTCCTGCACAAAGGGAAGCACTTTTAAAATCATTGGATCATTCCAAGAAAGCCGCGTTGAGTAACAACATGAAAAATCCCTCCAACGTTAATGCAGTTGAAGCCATGCCAACAATGTTCAAAGACAAAGTTGAAGTGCCTCCTTTCTTGCTAAGCCTTAAAAAATTTGGGAAAAAATTGCATAATTATTTAATTGATTTAGGGCTTCATGCAATGTCATGCCTCTATCTATATGTCAAAAGTTAGGAATGAATCCTCAACCAACCAATAAGGTCATAATTCAACTAGATAAAACTGAAATCAAGGTTATTGGAGTCCTAAAGGATGCTCACATACAACTAACAATAGACCCAAGGATACAAGACTGCATAGATATATACATAGTGGATATCCTAGAGACATATGACATGTTGCTCAATAGGGAATGGACTAGGTCCTTGAGGGGTTGGTTTTCCACTGACTTCACATAACTGTGGTTACCTTGTAAAGGATTAAAAAACTAGATCAAAATTGATGTGGAACCAAGGATGAAACAAATGATTACTGAATATAATGATCCTAACAAAGTTTTGTTCTCACAAGCCGATTTGGGGGTGTATCGATTTGATAGAGTCCTTATGTTCCAGATCAAGGAAGAGGATGATTCCAATGGAAACCTTGTATAGGGGTTGATACACTCTCAGGTTCCTGAAGAGATTCCTTAAGAATTCATCAGTAATATGACAAAGAATATGAAACATCTTGGGTAATGGGTAGATCCAAACATACTGATGTTGTCGAGATATTATCGCTTGCATCAAGAGATTCATTCTGATTTTGAATGTCGTGAATACCAAAATTCCATTTACCAAGTGATAGGACGAATATCCCAAACTATTAAACCTACCGAAGGTCCAACATCATAAAATAATGATGAACATTCCTCTCATGATGAAGAATCTCTTATCACTGTTTAGATGGAGAAAGGAAACCCGACCCCCAAAGAGGAGAATCCTCCATAAGAAGAATGAAGTTCTTTAGATGATGGACACTTGCCACCATTTCAAGGGACATGGAAGAAAACAAGGATGAAACAAAAGACAAAATGGGTACCCATCATAGAAAAAGGAATTTCAGATTCAAGATTTGAAAAGATACCCCCCGGGTGAAGATATTATATCATCAAACGATTCTACCGAATCCAAGTTTGATTCCCAAATGTCTAAAATTTAGTTTGAACCTCAACTTAAACCCCTATCCCTCAAGGGTCATCTAGTGTGGAAGTTAAGATTTGATGGTTCTAAGTGAAAACAAGGGGCTAGAGCAAGAATCAAGTTGATTAATCCCCGATGTGGTTCTTACGATGTTGCCTATAGGTTAAAATTCTTTTGTACTAACAATACTGCAGAATATGAGGTGTTAGTACGAGGTCTTCTCATGGTACATGAAAATAAAATCAAGGCCTTGATAGTGGAAGGTGATTCTCAACTGATAATCAAATAGATCCACAACCAGTACTCGTGCAACGATAAAAGGTTGACCTCATACCAGAATCATGTTTGGGATCTGATTGAAGATTTTGAAGCATTTAACATTAAAAACATCCCAAGAAGGAAGAATGAAGTCACTAATGCATTAGTAGTATCAACAAGTTCCTTGCATCCATTGGAAGGATCAAAGTTAAAAAAGTTTCCAGTCAAACTCATTGCCACTCCAGTTGTCCCCGATAAAATCACCAGTTTTCAAGTATTCCAAGATGACCAATAGATACTTGAGTTCATCATGAGTGCTGGTGTCTTTGAAAAAAAAGCCATCGATGAAGGGATTGAAGAAATGGAGGAACCTAGTAACCTCGAGATTCTTAACTTAAAAACTAACTCCATTCCAAATGAGATGGTAGCATTAGAGAGGATTTTTGACAAAGATGACTATGCTCAGGAAAAGAGGAAAGCTCCAGCTGTGGGTGGTGATGATTGTGAAGTATAGAATTTGGGCACCCAATACGAACCAAGAGAGGTCTGTATTGGGAAGATTGGTATAGATGAAGAGAAACGACAGATGGTGGAATTGCTTAAAGAATACAAAGATGTTATAGCATGGAGCTATGAAGATCTTAAGACTTATGACCCCTTTGTTATTGTACATAATATACCGCTAAACCCTGATGGTAAACCTTTCTACCAAAGGTAGAGGCCAGTCAATTTGGTGATTGAGCCCATGATACAGAAAGAGGTATAGAAATTGCCTGACACAAGGATCATTTTTCCCTTCCAACATTCAACTTGGGTTGCAAACTTAGTTCTTGTAAGGAAGAAGAATGGAGAAGTCCGGCTATGTGTAGACTTTTGCAATCTTAATAGATCCTCTTAGAAGGACAATTATCCACTATTTCCCCTCAATGAAGTATTGCAGATAGTAAATGGATCACAAATGACATCTTTTCTCGATGGTTATTTTGGATACAACTAGGTTACGGTGAAAGAAGAAAACCAATTGAAGATGACACTTACTAGTAAATGGGGAACTTTTGCTTACCGCCACATGCCATTCGAGTTAATCAACACTAGAGCTACTTTTCAACGTACGATGTATGAGGCATTTAAAGGCCTTTTGAACAAGTGCATTATCATATACATGGACAACCTCACCATGTTTTCAAGGAACCAGGCTGATCATATTGATGATTTACACAAAGTTTTGAAAAGATGTTGAAGTTATGGAATTTTAGTTAACCCTAAAAATGTGTCTTGGGGGTAACCCAAGGCAAGTTGTTGGGACACATCATATCAGAAACTAGGATCTCTATAGATCCTGAAAGGGTCAAAGCCATTCTCAAACTAGTCCCACCTAACAACAAGAAGGAATTGAAGTCTTTCTTTAGAAAGATTAATTTTGTCAGGAAATTCATCTGCGGGTTTGCTGAGATAGTACACCCATTAAAAAACATGCTAAAAAAGGATGCCAAGATAGAATGAATTACTCCAGTCAAGGAATCATTCAAAGAGATTAAGACTTCCATTTATACCGCTCCAATTCTAGTTATTTTGGATTACATGTTATATCTTAAGGTTTTCTCTTTCACCTCAGAACACTCATGTGCAGGGATCCTTACCTAAAAGAAGAATGGTGAAGACAAGAGACCGATAGCCTTCATGAGTTGTCCTCTCAAAAATGCTGAACTTAAATATCCTAATTTGGATAAACAATCTTTCACGCTGGTAAAAGCCATCAATAAATTTAGACATTACATTCTGAGGAGCAAAGTCATTGTTGTTGTTCCCGATCCTACTGTCAAATCCTTGTTGATGCAAAATGAACTAGGAGAATGAAGAGGAAAATGGATGGCTATATTGCAATAATTTGACATTGAAATTCAACCTATGAAACTAGTAAGGGGCCAAGACCTCACAAAAATGATAGATGAGATAGAGAAAGGGTTGGTATGTCAAGTATACATTGATGAAGGGATTATAACTAATGTTTGGTATCAGGATATAGTCTATTACTTGCTTCAAAACTGATAACCCGAAGGACTAAATGGTTCCCAAAGAAGATCCTTGAAGATTAAGAGTAGCTCTTACATGTTGAAAAATGGAAAGCTCTATAAACACAACTATAATGGACTTTACTTAAGATGTATGGATAGGATGGAGGCCAAGCAAGTTATTACTAAGTTTCATGATAAATATGGCACTGGCCATGGGTTGGCTGAGGCCACTACACATCAAATATTGATATATGGATCCTACTGGTCTACCTTAATCAAAGATACAAATGAACGCGTACGTACTTGTCATGTATGTCAAACCAGTGCTACTCGCGAAAGGCATCCCGCTATTCCTTTGCAACCAGTCTATGAGGTGCGTCCATTTTCCCAATGGGGATTAGATTTATAGGAATGATTAACCCTCCTTCCTCAATAGGAGATAGGTACATTTTGGCAGCAATGAATTACTGCACATGATGGATGGAGGCCCAAGTTCTAAAAAATTGCACCACTAAAGTGATAACTAGAGTTATGGAGGAGTATACCATAACATGGTTTGACATGCCCTTCTTTCTGGTATGTGACAATACACCTTCTTTTTCATTTGCATCCCTCACACAGTGGGCATTCAAAAATTAGGTAATCATCAAGTTCTCCTCTAATTACTACCTGCATGGAAATGGAGTTGCAGAATCAACGAATAAGAATTTAACAATGGTAATCAGATGCATTTTGGATGACAATCCTCAAAATTGGCATACACAGTTAAAATAGGCCTTGTGGAAGGATCGAGTGAGAATTAAAAATTCTCTAGGAACTCCCCCCTACCAGTTGGTCTATGGATTGCGACCCATTTTTCCTATGAACCTAAAGATACCAATCTTGAGATTCATGGACCAATATATCAAGGATGAGGATAGGGTGTAGTTTCGACTCATGAACCTTTTAGACTTAGAAGAAAAAAGAGTCATGGCCTTAGAACGTGTATCTAAACATCAAGATATTGTCAAGTGTTGGTTCGACAAGAGAGAAACTGTAAAGGCCTTTAGGATCTCTGACTTATTCCTATTGAAGGACAAAGAGAAAAAGAAGTTGAGAAACCACACCAAATTTCAATGCCTATGGGTTGGCCCATTTCAAATAGAAAAAATCTTGGGAGAAAACACTTTCAGGGTTAGTTCTCTAGAAGGGAGATTGGTTTTGTTGCCTGTCAGTGACCAGTTTCTCAAACATTATTTTGGATCCTGAAGGAAATATTCCACCCTTGTATTATACTTAGTTTAGGTCTTTTGTTTTTCTTTCTTCTATTTTTTGGTCATGTGTCAGTTTTGTTTTTTGTCAGCGATTGCTTTCAAGAAAGTGCCCCACACCAAGTGGTTCTCGATAAAGAGCTAGAGGTATTTTTTAGTCAATTCTTTTGAGTGGAGTTTGTCTTGCAAGAAACTATGCACAGTAATCAGAAATGGAGGGACCTTTCACTAGAAATCAAGCTGATTTTCAAAGCTAATCATCCTCAACACAATACACACTTTAAAATAATTCCAAAATTGTGGTTTCTTGGATAAAAATGTTAGCTAGAATTGATTGGAGTCCATAGTTATGGAGGACGTCAGAATTCATAACCCTTCTCCATCTAAGTCTTGACTAAAATAAAAAAGAGAAAATTCAAAAGGAAGAATGCAAAAGACAATATCAATAAAAATTTGCGAAATCAGAACTCCAATGCTTGGGTGGCACAGGGGTATAAAAAAAATTCAAGAATTTGAATATTAAAGTAGCACAACCTAAATGTTTCTCTAAGCATATCACAAACATGCTAAAGTAAAATGGTTTGAAGAAGACACCTATGTAGATAATGTTGAGTCAAAAGAGCCCTCCATAAATTTGTTAACTTCAAAAGCTCATCAAAAGAAAGAGAAGGGTGACTCTAGCAACCTCTACCGAGGCTATTAACGTCTGACTGATAGTAGAGCAATGTTAGATTAAGTTTGGCCAATTCATTTTCTATGGGCAAAGGTTAATTCTGGCTAATTTTGGATTCAAGAAGCTTTCAATAAGGCGTCGAAGTAATTAACACATGCATGCACACACTGGAAGTGATGGTGAAGGATTTCAATGTTTGAAATGTTGATGATAGGGTTACCTCTATGAATGACAGTTGTGTTTGGTTTATTGAAAGATGAAATCATTTTAAAATTTTGCTGATAAAGAAATGCGTTGGTCATTCCTTCCTTTTGTTGGGGCTATTTGTTGTGGTTCCACAACCACACCCCCAATTTGACAACTTGACTAGGGGGGCCCTCTTCTTCATTTTATTTTGCCTTTGCTTGTTTGTGCCTCTCAGGGACCTTTTTCCTTTTCTTGTCTCCCTGTTTGTTTATTTCCCCTGCCAGAACCTTTCTTCAGAGAAGGGAAGTCCCAATTTTTCGCATTTTTGCATTTTCGCACTTCCGGGGTTTTCTAACCTCCGAGAATGCGAAAAACTTGAAATTTTTCACTCAGAGCAATCTTACTTTTCATTTTCGGAGTTTCGGACCTTCGAAAGTCTGAAAGCTCGGAGCTTATGAGAAAGGGGTCAAACTTTCTCACTTTCAGGTTTTCAGATGTTCGATGTCCATAGGATCTTCGAAACCCCGAAACACTGAAACCCCGAAGCTTCGATGGTGCAGAAGATGTCTGACGTCATTTTCATCGAAAGGACTATATATTGTGCTTAAGTCAGGTTTTTCTTCATTTGCGTCTTCTATTTCCTTGCAATTGTAGAGTGACTTTGAGCATAGCCTTCCAAGATTTTTCAATCTTCTTTCGTGGTTGTTGCTTCAGCTCTTGTTTGGGCATCCCTACCTTTTGTCACCTTCGAGGTAGGTTTTGGCCGTGTCTTAGTTTGGTCTTAGGTTAGGATTTTATTGTTTTTGGTCTTCTCTTTGTGGTTTTAGGTTAGGCTTTTATTTTTTGGTTAGTTTAGGGTTGGTTTTGTTTTCCTCTTGTCGTCCTTTCTGTCTTGCCCTTGTCTTGGGCATTTGTGTTGCCTTTCGAGGAGTTAAGGTGTGCTCGTGTTTGAGCTCGTTGTAAATCATATCATTTCAAAGCTCAATAGGATTTTCCTTCTTGGATTTTGTTCTAAAGTGTTTTCCTGCATTTTGGAGCTTTGACCTCTGAAGTTTCCAAAATTTCCCCAAGCCTTGTCCTTTTAACTTTTCCCTTTTGCATCTTCAAAGTTTCAAACCCCAAAAAATCATGCAAACATCTGATGTCTGGAACACCAAAACTCAGATTCCATCCCCGAATCAAACAACTCCTTTTCGGAGTTTTAGAACTTTGACGTCCGACACTTTGACATACCCTTTTGGGTGTTTGGTGTTTTAGACTTCGATGACATCATTCAATCACATCCCTTCGAAATACTAAAACACTGAAACTCTAAAGGTCTTTTCAAAAATACTACCTAGTCCATTTTTTGCCCTTTCAGCTTGTCAGAGGCCAATGTTCTCTTCAAAGTCCGAACTTCCAAAACCCTGAAATTGGATTTCAAGGCTTTTTAGTGATTTCTAGATTCTGGGTTTGTTTTGTCTGGAGTTTTAATTGCTTGTTTCTTAACTTTGACAGTTTCTAGTTTGGTCTTTCCTGATTTAGTGCCATTTTCTTTGCAGAATGCCATAGAAGATAACATCTTCAGCCATGAAGTTCCAATTCAAAGGGTACCACACTCTGTCCAAGGTGGGGAATCTTCATAGTGATATAATAGACACTAATATCAGCAACGTAAACTGTAATGAGTTTCTAGTGAGGTGCACCCAACTAGAAGGCAAGTCTGAAGATTGTACCTCTTTGGTATATTCTAGCCTGGTCAATGCAACAACACACCCAATATCTATCCTATCCTCAAACTTGATTGTAACTCTTGCACAACACTACATGCTAGATGAAAGATTAGTGAAGAATGCAATGGGTGAAGTGGTTTTGGACCTGAGACCAGACAATATTGAAGATGTTTTTCACCTTCCTAAAGTAGTGGGCAAATTTTACTCCTCCATCAACAAAGGCATGCAATTCTTCAACAAAGAAACATAGATGTCTTATGAGATTGTTAATCAAGAATACCTAATGCAATTTCTTCCTAAGAGTAAACTTGACAAATTAGACATGAGAAGGGGGTATTTAAAGGACGACATTCAAGCTACTATTACAATGATAAGAAAAGTATATGGTTTTCCCAAGTCTATCGAGCTTGAGCCCTGAATGATTCTACTGATAGAGAAGATAAAACGAAGGAGGGAAAGGGTTGATGATCTGATTTATGAAAACCAGATTACAATACCTGGTGTGATACCTGCAGTATTGTAGAATTCAACACGAAAATTGAGAACAACAAGATTGCAAACCAAAAACTATCTCCATTCTATTCAAAATTGGAGTTTATACAAGTCGGATGGATCCCAAGGGTCACACAAATCCCTTGGAATTGAAATGAAGAGTTATCATAATGTTTATTACAATTAAACTATTAAAACTATCAAAATTTATCAAAAAACTAAATATAAAATTTAGGTCCACTTGGAGAAGGCATAACTTTCTCATCCTAGCTCCGAATTACAAACCGTTTGATGCGTTGGAAAGGTATTCAAATAATTTTGAATGAAATTTTGGAAACATCAGTGGTCCATCATGATTTCGGGTAGCATATTTGCCCAGAAATGCACCGAAGACCCTCAAAATTGCAATTTACTAAAACATATGAAATTTTGGAAAAATTAGATTTCAGTATTTTCCCACTTTAATCCTGATCATTCCTCCCCCCTTAAGAGGCAATGGGCCCCATTGCACTAATCTGCTGCAACAGATGAGGAAATTTTTCCTCAATTTGTTCCTTAGTCAACCACTTGCCTTGATGAGAATGCTGACCAGCTCGAACCACCTGATACAAAGGAATGTTCTGATTTCTCAAAGTCTTTAAAATGGCTTCAGTAACATGGTCACGCTGGACTGGAGCAGTAGTAGAGGGATTTAACTCTATAGCTTGAATGTGTTCAGTAGCTTGGGAGATATCCAATAAAGGAGGAAAATAGGGTCTCAACAATTCCACATTGAAAACTGGATGCAGTCCCAAAAAGGATGGCAAATTAAGTTCAAAAGCATTCTCACCAACTTGTTTCACAATAGTGTATGGTCCATAACGAAGAGGATGAAGCTTCCTATTTGGTCCATGCAGGTGCTCTTTCTGAAGATGTAACCATACCTTGTCACCAACCTGAAACTGATGAGGAGTTCTATGTTTATCATGTCTTTCCTTATACTTCTGATTACTCTGCTCCAATATCTCATGAACTTGTTGTTGTAGGTGTCTAATGTTATCAATGAATTTTTCTGCTTTATCTACCTCCTTGACATCATTTTCCAAAACTGACCTCCTATATATTGGCTCATGTGGTAGCGGTGTGCCTGGGATTAAATCAATAGAGTGCTTGACTTGACAGTGTGTTGGTACTCCCACTGGTGGTGTAAACACACTGTGATATTCTTTCAAAATTTTATCCATCTGATTTTGTTGATTCTCTGTTACCTTAGCATGTGTATTAAGAACAACTGACTTTGTTTGTTCAGGGCGAATCACGAGTACAACAAAAGCTCTAGTTTGAGCAATCAAGCGTTTACATTGTTTAGCAATAATTAAAGAAGCAATTTGTGTTGGACATACCTCTGGTATTCGATACCTCTTCCCACCACTAATACATTTGGGGTGAAATTGCGATGACAATTTGCGACGACAGGGAAATGTTAAGCGGTTTTGGCTTTTTTTTTTCAAATATAGCCCGACACCGTCGCAATTGCGACGTTGTCAGGATATAAGTGCAAAAAAAAAAAGGAACGTTGTCATTTGTGTTTCAACAGCGCCGAGAGAGATTCCCTCCGCGAAATCAAGCGGGTTATCATTTGTGTTTTGAACAAAGCGGGTTGTCATTTATGTTTTGAACAGCACCGAGAGAGATTCCCTCCGCGAAATCAAGCGGGTTGTCATTTGTGTTTTCAACAGCGCCGAGAGAGATTCCCTCCGCAAAATCACAGCTACAATTTCTGAGTACGTTGGGTTTATTTTTCTTTTGTCATTATTATTTAATCTGGTATTTAGCTGTTAGAGAGCTAAAATACCCAGAAATGAGGACATATCTGTGTTGAATTTATTGTTAGCAGCTTTGGTTATTTAGAATGCTTCCCCACAATACTTAATAGGATGCATTTGGTTTTCAAAGCTTTCACTGACTTGGATTCAAGATTCTGAGACTTTCACGTGCCTTGCTTCAGTTGTTTCCGCAAACAAATCGCGTGCCTTTTGTATGCTTCCACATTTTATATACATGTCCATCAGGGTAGTCACCACCACTATATTTGACAAAAACCCATCTTCAATTACTTTTTGGTAAATTTCCCTACCCTGTTCTATGACTGTACCTCTGGTTTTAATGTATAAAAATGACCCAAATTTCAAAGGAAGTATATGATAAATTCCACCTAACACTTCCTAATCCCTGGACAGTGTCTTCTTACACTTTGAAACAAACAATTCCAAAGGGAATTAGCCTCTAGGGCTCTGCAACACCCAAACCCACAATTCTTGGCTCTAAACCCTTCTTAACTAGGGCATTCTCAATCACCCGATTCTACACCCTTCAAATCCAAATTAGTGGATGATTCACCATCTCACAAACATTATACAATGTTCCACATTATAACAATCCACCCTTGCTTGGATAGATCACTCACTGCTATACATTAGCATTCAACTCAAGGTAATTTCCCATAGTTTATCCTGTGATCACACTGTTTTCCAC
Organism: Chamaecyparis obtusa; assembly: GCA_027943335.1. Classification (NCBI taxonomy): domain Eukaryota; kingdom Viridiplantae; phylum Streptophyta; class Pinopsida; order Cupressales; family Cupressaceae; genus Chamaecyparis; species Chamaecyparis obtusa. The sequence goes on along the minus strand of BSBK01004076.1, from coordinate 616,513 downwards.
AAAACTTTGCCTATGCAATATCAGTACTTCATAATACAAGTTAGTTATTGTCATCCCATGAATATTAGGCCTTCTATGTTACAGCAAAATCAAAGTAAACTCATTCAAAATGGTTTAGAATGGATGAAAGAAATCCTTCTAACTCATGTATGTGTTAGTTCAAACAAATGAGGATAGTCACTCTAAAGACAACATGATAATGTACACTCACAGTAAGTGTACATTATCATGTTGTCTTTAGAGTGACTATGCTCATTTGTTGAAGAAGAAAAGCATTAATGTGGCTGAATAGCAATACATTCAAGTGGCAATTACACAAGGGACAGTCACTGTGAGATGTCCTCATTTGTGACTGTCCTTACAGTGAGTGTACATTATCATGTTGTCTTTAGAGTGACTGTCCTCATTCTGTAAGTGTACATTATCATGTTGTCTTTACAGTGACTGTCCTCCTTCAAGTGGCAATTACACAAGGGACAGTCACTGTAAAGACAACATGATAATGTAGAGGAACGTTGTCATTTGTGTTTTCAACAGCGCCGAGAGAGATTCCCTCCGCGAAATCAAGCAGGTTATCATTTGTGTTTTGAACAAAGCGGGTTGTCATTTGTGTTTTGAACAGCACTGAGAGAGATTCCCTCCGCGAAATCAAGTGGGTTGTCATTTGTGTTTTCAACAGCGCTGAGAGAGATTCCCTCCGCAAAATCACAGCTACAATTTCTGAGTACGTTGGGTTTATTTTTCTTTTGTCATTATTATTTAATCTGGTATTCAGCTGTTAGAGAGCTAAAATACCCAGAAATGAGGACATATCTGTGTTGAATTTATTGTTAGCGGCTTTGGTTATTTAGGATGCTTCCCCACAATACTTAATAGGATGCATTTGGTTTTCAAAGCTTTCACTGACTTGGATTCAAGATTCTGAGACTTTCACGTGCCTTGCTTCAGTTGTTTCCGCAAACAAATCGCGTGCCTTTTGTATGCTTCCACATTTTATATACATGTCCATCAGGGTGGTCACCACCACTATATTTGACAAAAACCCATCTTCAATTACTTTTTGGTGAATTTCCCTACCCTGTTCTAAAGATCCCATTTTGGCATATGCTTGAAGAATGCTGGCAAAAGTGGTTGAGTTTGGTTTTATACCTCCCAATTGCATTTGTTTTAAAACCTCCAATGATTTTTAAACAAATGCAATTGGGAGGTATAAAACCAAACTATAACAATCCACCCTTGCTTGGATAGATCACTCACTGCTATACATTAGCATTCAACTCACGGTAATTTCCCACAGTTTATCCTGTGATCACACTGTTTTCCACAAAACTTTGCATATGCAATGTCAGTACTTCATAATACAAGTTAGTTATTGTCATCCCATGAATATTAGGCCTTCTATGTTCATGGGATGATCTTCATTATCTCTAAAACTCTACTGCAATGACAAGTCTAGACAAAAGAATGACTGTTTCAGCAGTGACTGGCGCGACAACAGTCTCAATATAATAGTAAACTCATTCAATAACAAGAATAATTGAATAATCAAACCAAATGATTTGAGACTTAAAAGATCAAGGAACTTGCAGAAATTAAAGTTTATTGCTCGCTGTTTCCTTCACCAGTCCATACACCCGCGCAACAGCAAATTCAAAGTAAACTCATTCAAAACGGTTTAGAATGGATGAAAGAAATTCTTCTAACTCATGTATGTGTTAGTTCAAACAAACTAAGACTTCCAAGATAAATGGAGTTGCAAAAACTAAGAGTTTTATATTTCTTACTGTTGCAGTCCGTATATATCTCCCTTCTTTGTCGTAACAGAGATATATATAAGATTCTTTATAACTTCTCAAAAACTAATCCAACCAATTTTCATCGATTGGAGCTTAGTTTGAGCCTAACTAAATCCTAAATACTAACTCCCTCCATTGTTAGCTAACCGTTGGATTTTGAAAATTCAAAAATTCCAACTTATAATTAATTGAATTATTTTAATCCAAAGACCACTAAACTCACTAACTTTGATCTCTTATGATTATTAAACTTTCCAAAAGACTTAAACTTCCGCACTAGCCTATTCTAGATTCTTAGAACATTATTGAACTTTGGACAATCTCAGTCCATTGTAAACAAGATTTTAGTCCTAATAAGGACATCATTACAAACTCATTGAAGTATTGCATTATTTTTATAACATTAAAGGTGCTAAGATCCTCCAATTGACCTGTTGACCCTGTTTATGTATTCCATCCCTCTGATTTGTCCTGAAAGTCTGTATAATCTCCGTCTCCAAATTGGTTGTGTGAGGTGCTCCGGCACCAGTTCGCCAATGGAATAGAAGTTGTTCTTCCTATATCAATGGAAATCCTAGCTCTACAACTTCTAACATTAATTGAAGTAGAGGAAGATGGTGCGATGAATGTCATATTAGTAAAATTGTTGAATCTACAAGAAGCTTATGAGAATGCTTATAATGCCTTGACACATCACCAAAGAATAGTATAATGTGGGTTTGACAAGAGGTATGCAATCCCCCTCTTAAGAAAAATGATATGATTTTGAAGTACAATGAAAGAGCAGCCAATCCAAGTCAACATACAAAGTTTGATGCCTTATGGGAGGGTCCTTTTTATATTTCTCGCTACAAAGAAAATTATGTTTTTGAGTTGGAAAACATGGAAGGTAATCCTTTTGAGATATTGATAAATAGGATCCATCTTAAACATTTCTATTAATAGTTTATCCTTCCTTCTTGTACATAGTAGGTTATTTATGCTTTAAGCTCAATAAGTATCATGAGGTACATTTTCTTTGTTGTTAGTCTCTAGTTTTCTTAAGGTTTGAGCCCATGTTTTACCCCGTGCATAGCATTTTTTGTTGTCCAACACATTTTAAAATGATCACCCCCCTATTATTGTATCACTTCCTCCTTGTTCCTCATTCAAGTGGCAATTACACAAGGGACAGTCACTGTGAGATGTCCTCATTTGTGACAAGGACAGTCACACATGAGGACATCTCACAGTGACTGTCCCTTGTGTAATTGCCACTTGAATGTATTGCTATTCAACCACATTTATGGGCCCGTTTGGACCACGACACACAGTAGCATCTACAGAGAAGAATATCCCAGGTGTAACAAGTTGTAAGAATATACCAACAGTTCTAAGAAGTTCCCTAGCACGTAGTAGCATCTACAGAGAAGAATATACAACATGAGGGCAGCCACTGTAAAGACAACATGATAATGTACACTCATTGTATGTGTACATTATCATGTTGTCTTTACAGTGACTGACCTCATTCAAGTGGCAATTACACAAGGGACAGTCACTGTGAGATGTCCTCATTTGTGACAAGGACAGTCACACATGAGGATATCTCACAGTGACTGTCCCTTGTGTAATTGCCACTTGAATGTATTGCTATTCAACCACATTTATGGGCCCGTTTGGACCACGGCACACAGTAGCATCTACAGAGAAGAATATCCCAGGTGTAACAAGTTGTAAGAATATACCAATAGTTCTAAGAAGTTCCCTAGCACATAGTAGCATCTTCTAATTGTCTATACCACTTCACAAGTTATTGTTTGCACACATTGTTTTTGGTTCTTTTGATGACCCTTGTTTTGAAATTGCTATTAGGCCTTGTAGCTTATATGTTTTGATTGCTGGAGAGCTTCTAAAGCTAAGCAAGAAGACCATTGCACGAGTTATAGCCGTGCGCTCAGATTTGAAAATTGTATATTTTTTAATCTAATGTATATTTTAACTAGACTTTTAGCTTATTTTTGCTGTATATTTTAATCTAAAGGGAATCATGGATGTGAACTTGAAAGAATTTTGTACTTAATTCTTATGGAGAGAATAGTAGTAGTTTACGGTCTAATATCAAATAGAGTTTTCCAATTACAGAAAGTTAATGAATTATAATAGCTTATATGTTTTGATTGCTGGAGAGCTTCTAGAGCTAAGCAAGAAGACCATTGCACGAGTTATAGCCGCGCGCTCAGGTTTGAAAATTGTATATATTTTAATCTAATGTATATTTTAATCATTTTGCCATGTCATGTAATATGTCTTGCCTTGTAGCTTATATGTTTTGAAATTGTTGTTAGGCCTTGTAGCTTATATGTTTTGATTGCTAGAGAGCTTCTAGAGCTAAGCAAGAAGACCATTGCACTAGTCGTAGCCGCGCGCTCAGGTATGAAAATTGTATATTTTTTAATCTAATGTATATTTTAACTAGACTTTTAAAATATTAAAGGATTTAACTAGGTCTAAGAAGATTTGTGTACTTTTGACAATTTTGCTTAGTCACTGAAAGTTGTAGACCGAAGTTTTCATAGCCCAATTTTTGCTTCCTGCGAAGAACGATCATGTCAGATAATATAAGTGAAGAACAAAATAGGGAGACAATCGCTAGATTGTGGTCTAACTTGAAAAGAAAAGGTGATGGAAAATGTTATTGTCCCTGCAAAATTTGTAAGGGCTTAAACCGTAGAAGACTGCTAATCAAAACAGTTAAGAGACATTGTAGGGAGAATGGTCACATTGAAGGGGGGCATGACTATCATCCACTGGTAAGTTGTTCATTATATCATTTTAACAATTTATATACATATGAAATCACTTGATGATGAGTTGAAGATCATGGTTTATTTATGTTAATCAATTTTATATAGGTTGATCTCCCCAGGGAAGTACATGATATGGAGGAACATGGGGGTGCGAATATCCAAGGTGAAGATAATGATCCCATGGAAGATGATGATCATGCGCCAGAAAACACAATTGAAGATGATGGTATAAATACATTGATCCATGACACATTTAGTCCAAGCGGATCTGATCATGATGATGATGATAGCCTCGATGTACCTCTACTTGAGAAGGCATACGAGCCCCTATACAAAGACTCCCAAACAACTCTTCTCTCTGCTGTATTGTTGTTGTTGAACTTGAAGGTTATGAATGGTTTATCCAACATAACAATGTCACGTATGTTAAGGTATGTCATATATGTCTTTATAGTTAACAAAGGGTGAATAATGTACCACTAATATTGTTTATATTAACAACTTATATTTTTTGTTGTAGATTGATAGGCGAGTTTTTGTTACCACCATCAAATATTCTACCTCGCTCATATCGAGAATTATCTGCTATTATGAAAGATATTGGAATGGAGTATCAAGCAATATATGCTTGTCCCAATGATCATATTATATATTATAAAGAACATGAATTTGCAACACAATGCCCTGTATGTCATACGAGTAGATATCGAACAGATCGAATAACAAAAAAGGTGCCTCACAAGGTTCTTCGTTACATCCCCATTATTCCACGGATGCGACAATTATTCAGGTGTACTAGCTTGGCACAATTTATGGATTACCATGCACGCAATAGAAGTCGAGATGACATTATTCGAATCCCTGCGGATGGTTCGACATTTATGCACATGGAGGAAAAGTGGTAACACTTCAAAGAAGAACCTCGTAATCTCAGGCTTTCATTGGCAGCGGATGGTGTCAATCCATTTGGAGAGATGAGATCTGTTTGCTCGGTGTGGCCTGTTTTTGTTATCAACAATAACATTCCTCCGTGGATGTCAATAAAGAGGGAGCACATTATGTTGGCAATGATTGTTCCAGGTATTTTATCATTTGATAGTTATTAATTTACATGTACTTACAAATCTTACAGTAAAATGGTCACAATAATTATGTAATGTTACTGTTCATTCAAGTAGGTAAATATCAAGTTAAAGATATGAATGTATATATTGAGCCTCTTATTGACGAGTTGGTGGAGTTATGGAATGGTGTCACTATGTATGACGTGTCTAGACCAATAGGACAAAGACAATTTCAATTCCATGCAATACTTGTATGGACAATACATGATGCCCCAGGGCTAACACATTTTTGTGGTATGTTATAGTGAATTCAAGTTGCGCATGATAATTCTAATTATAAAAATCAACATATTTAATAATCCAATTATATCATTATCTTGTAGGTCTTCAAACAAAGGGAAAATTTGCATGTCCAGTTTGTGGTCCAAAGATGAAATCTTGTCATTCAAAAAGTTTAGGAAAGCAGGTGTTTGATGAGTACAAACACTTCCTCCACAGGAATCATAAGTATCGAAGTATGGAAAAACATCTTTTCAATGGGAAAAAAGAGACTACATCAAAGCCACGAAGAATGACACCTCGCCTATGGAAGTTGGAATATAATAGAATTAATCGTCGAGGTAATGTCATTCCACCTAATGGTTTATGTTTGTAATTTATATATTTCTATTGTGATTTTTGTTTACTAATTATGTAATTGATGATCGTGAAGGTCGTCAAGGCACTACTGACAACCTTCCAAAGGGACTAAAAAGCTATCCCAGACAATTTAGTAGGTTGCCCTACTACGAGGACCTACAAATTGTGCATTTGTTTGATCCTATGCATATTGGAAAGAATATAACAGAGACATTGTGGAAAATACTGGATGGAAGGCGTGACAAAGAAAAAATTGTCAAAATTTGTAATGACATTCATGAATCCAATCATGCACTGAAGAATTTCATTCACTCAAATAGCAATAGAGATCAGATTAATATAAGTGCCCTTCCTTGGTTATTAACGGAGCAGCAAAGTGATGCCATAAAATAAGTCATACGAAAAATTCGATTTCCCACAGGATTTGCTGCGAACATAAGCAATCTCATATCAAAGAAAAGTGAATTTGGGCCAGGGCTCAAAACGCATGATTGGCATACTTTCATCAAGGTAAGTTATGTTCTTCTGTATTTACAATATATTCATAAACTACGTGTACTATTCATTATGTTATGTTAGAAAATAATGAAATGATTGGTTTATAATTACTGCAGTACGTGCTACCTCTATCTCTCCCAGAGCACTTCAACAATAACATCAAACAAGTGATATATGATCTTGGAAAATACATGAGGTAAGCAGTAATATCTGTTCAATTTGTTGTATATATTTATTATATTCGCGATTTGTTTTTCTTGCTATGTAATCTATTGTATATTATTTTGTAAAATCTCGTATTTATATATTTTTTGTGACTTGAATCTCTTAATGTAGGTGGTTGTCATCTAAAGAAATCCATAAAGAAGATATAAACTATTGGAAGAGAAGAATTCCTCATTTACTGTGTGAAATGCAAAAGTGTCTACCTCCAACTTTTTTCAATGCACAAGAACACTACCTCATACACCAAGTTGAGGAGATTGAATTGTGTGGACCTGCACACACTAGGTCAATGTGGATGGTTGAGAGGCACTTGAAATCTTTGAAGGCTTTGGTTCGACAAAGAGCACATCCTGAGGGTTCTATGGTAGAGGGATACATGGTATACCAGATTATGGTGTACATTACTGAATATCTTCCTAAGTTTGCTTCAAATATCCATGTAGATCGCATTTGGGATCTCGACCCTTTTAAAAAATTCAAAGGGGAGTACTTGATGGGGAAAGGTAGATTGAGGAAAGTGACAGGTAATAAATTATAAGATGTTATTGTAATAAATTATTTCTTAATCTTCAAAATAAATCGGTTGTAAGTTGTGTATTTTTTTTTGTACAGTTGCTCGAGAGTGGGATGCACTACATTTGTATATTGCAAACAATCTTGATTGGATGACGGTATGGATTGAACGATGTCAACATTCTGGTCACACATTAACATGGGAAGGTGTATCTTCATTGGTTAAAGAAGCTCATCGTAATGGAGATTCTAATGTTACGCAAAGGGAAATAGATTTAGCATATGGTTTAAGAGATTTCCAGGTACGTACAAAATTATTAATCACCCATATGTTTATCAACTCACGATATAATAATTTTGACATGTTTCACATATTATTGCAGGTTAAACACCACAAGGGTATGTTCTGTAATGGTCAAAAATTTCGCGTCAAAGTGTTGGATGACACAAAGAAAACTTGTGATTCTGGAATAACTGCAGTCTTTCAAGTGACTAATATTTCATCTAGAAATGACTTAGATCCTCAAGAGTCTAAAAATCAACACTATGGCATTTTGGATGATATACTTGAGTGCAACTTTAGTTCCTTCAAATTAGTACTCTTCGTTGTCAAATGGTACAGGCTACGACTTAATCCAAATGATCCTAATAGAACTGTTATTGAACATGATAATGGATTTACAATGGTTAATACAAGGTCGTTTGAGCCAGTTGGGGATGAGCCCTATGTTCTTCCAAGCCAATGTGAGCAGGTATTTTACTCAGAGGTTTCACATAAACCGAGTTGGTCATTTGTTGTTAGACATGAACCGAGAGGAAGGCCGATAAAGTATAATGCGATGGAAGAAGAAGATACCGAAGAAGTAGAAGATGATGTAGATGATGATCACGATCGACAATTATTGGATGATGTTCCTGAGACAAATTTTCAAGAAGAAGAAGATGATGACGATGATGCTGCTACTGATGATGATGATGAAGATGATGTTGATGATGATGATGATGTTGATGATGATGACAATGACGACAACGACGACGACGACGACGATGATGATGACGACGATGACGAATGAATGAATGTTAGATGTTAACGGGGAATGTAGAGTGATGTTAGGGGGAGGGGGGTGGGGCCAAATGAGCTTCCACCTTCACGTGGTTGGCCCTGTTTAGTAGAGAATATTAAACTATATTCTCGAAACAAAGTGAAGCTCAATAAGATACTAAATGAGTCAAAATGGTTATCAAGGTCCTCTATCCATAAGATACTTGTAGTCAAAATGGTTATTAATAAGATACTTGTAGTCAAAATGGTTATCTAGGTCCTCTATCCATTCCATAAGTTCTTCACCATTCAAACTTCCTCCATAACAAGGAATGTGCTCTAGGTTAGTCATGAAGCCTAGCATGGACTCTCTGTCAGATAGAGCCACTATTTCAGAGCCTTTTCTGTGCATTTCCTTCAAGCACTGTACAGTGTACGGATGTGAAAGGGAGGGCAGACCAGTGTGGAAGTTAGAGTATTTATATCTTATGCTTTGAGAGTTTATTTGGTAGATTCAAGACACCTTATATCAAAGTTATTCCTTTTTCTTATCTGTTGTTCTGTCAAACCCTCATTTTTTGGGTTATTGCATTCAAATGGCCTTAACTTGCAAATAAACCATAGGATATCCTCTGTTCTTTGTAAAATGCAAGTTAAGGGGGTTTATTTTCATATTTTAAAAGCTTTGGAACAGGATACTAAGCCAGAGAATTTCGAGAGCAAGCCCTAGGTCAAGAATCTCAATGTTCTTGACTAGGAGTTGATGGATTATGCAAGATCAGAGGGTAGCGGCAAGTAAAGGACCTCAAACCTTGTTGAATCTAGATCTTTAGAGCATGGTGGACATCTTAAAACTCTGATCTTGGTTTCATGCACCCATTTTCAATGCCTTGTTTTGGAACCCACACCCAAAGGCATGCATTAGGTCTGCGGACTCAATAAGGACATTGATATGCTGGAGTGGAGTCAGGGTCTGGGAGTTGGAGGATTGTTAGAACATCAAAAAGGGTACTCAAAAAACATATAAGTTCATAAGGTCCTTTGTCAAATTGAAGAGTTATTGCTGCAGAACAAGTTTTGGAGACCTACTAGAGTCACTAGGTCTATTTGTGATTTTGATGTCTTGGGTTGTTTGGAACACAACCAATGCATGATTCTGCATGTTTTAGGGAATCTTAAGAGTTTTCAAATGTTTGATTGGGTTGGCAAAGCCTAGGATCAATAAAGTCTCTTTTGGTAGAAAATCAGGGAACTTGTCCCTAAAAGGAAATTTGGTCTTGGTTGGGATTGAGTCAATAAGGTGTTAGAAGTATCTTGAAACCTTTGAAGTCCCTCTAGTACAGAGATTTTAAACTGGTCTGATAGAATCAAAGGCTAAATTACTTAGGTGTAACATTTTGGTGTCTTGAAGTGGGTTGGGGCTTAAGACCAAGTTTCTTGCTGACCACTCTGCATCACATTGTCTTGCATGAAATTAGTCATTCTGTATACACTGGTTTAGTGTTGTCAATAGACCCAAATAGTTCAAAGATACTCGAACCAATCAGATGTTTTATGGGGTGCATTTTTGTGTTAGGTAGAAAGGATTCTTCATACAGGTGAAAGTCTCGAACCTTTCCCCACTCCCAAAAAAATATCACTTGTACTGTTATGAGCAGTCATGAGGACTAGACAGATACATTATAATATATGTAATTGCCACTTGAATGTATTGCTATTCAACCACATTTATGGGCCCGTTTGGACCACGGCACACAGTAGCATCTACAGAGAAGAATATCCCAGGTGTAACAAGCTCTAAGAATATACCAATAGTTCTAAGAAGTTCCCTAGCACACAGTAGCATCTACAGAGAAGAATATACAACATGAGGGCAGTCACTGTAAAGACAACATGATAATGTACACTCATTGTATGTGTACATTATCATGTTGTCTTTACAGTGACTGTCCTCATTCAAGTGGCAATTACACAAGGGACAGTCACTGTGAGATGTCCTCATTTGTGACAAGGACAGTCACACATGAGGACATCTCACAGTCACTGTCCCTTGTGTAATTTCCACTTGAATGTATTGTTATTCAACCACATTTATGGGCCCGTTTGGACCACGACACACAGTAGCATCTACAGAGAAGAAGTTTGGTATGCAATGGTCTTGAAACCTCCTGAGAAATTCTTGGTATGCATTTGTGTGGTGCAAAAGCTTCGTTGAAAGAGAAAAAGAAGAAAAGAATAGAAATGATTTTTTTTCTTTTTATGTCATATACTGTAACCAGCTACTTATAACTTGCAAAAATTATTATAACCATTTGAAATTGAAACTTAGTTTAATGTGAAACTAAGAACTGCTTTATTAGAGCTTTCTGTGATTTAGATTCAGACATCAAGAACATTGTTTGCCTAATATTGTGATTAATGTTTATTTATTAATATCTCATACTGACAAACAATTGATAATTGTAGGGAAAACGTCATTGGGGGTCTTTGAGGATCCACCAGAAGCCAAGGAGAAAATGTATTCAAATGCTAAAGATGGTGTAACAGTCCTTACAGCTGTTGAACCTTGCTGTGTAGATCATCTCCGATTCTCCAAGTTCAACAGTACTGTGGTATTCCTTTGGATACTTCTAATGGTAAATTTCAGACATCAAGTTCTTTTCGTATGAAACTACTACATTTGTAATCTGTAGTTTTAAACTTTTAGTTTATAAATGTTCATCAGCTTTAGTTCGTATGCTGCCATTTCAAGTATGATTAATGAAGTTACCTTTATCACAGGATGAAAGTGAGCAGTCAGCATACTGGTACGGAGCTGGCAGCATTGATACAGTGACTAGGGCATCGTTTAATGGTGGTATTGTGTTTTCCCGTGTTTAGGGCATCGGCCTTTTGAAGCATTGCCTTCATCTTTCTTAAGTCTGAGTTTTAAGTTTGTTTATTTCCATCCTAACTTGCTTTTCCCTCTTCGATTTTGCAGTACTGTGAAGGTAGTCGCAAGTTAGGGCTGTTTCATTGTATACCCGAAACAATGAAGACGTTACGGTCCACAAAATGTTTGTGCTTGAAAGATGAACAAATAAAATTAAACTTCTAAATAACCAAAGGCGCTAACAATAAATTCAACACAGATATGTCCTCATTTCTGGGTATTTTAGCTATGTAACAGCTGAATACCAGATTACATAATAATGACAAAAGAAAAATAAACCCAACGTACTCAGAAATTGTAGCTGTGATTTCACGGAGGGAATCTCTCTCGGCGCTGTTGAAAATACAAATGATAACGTTTCTCTACATTATCATGTTGTCTTTATAGTGACTGTCCCTTGTGTAATTGCCACTTGAAGGAGGACAGTCACTGTAAAGACAACATGATAATGTACACTTACAGAATGAGGACAGTCACTCTAAAGACAACATGATAATGTACACTCACTGTAAGGACAGTCACAAATGAGGACATCTCACAGTGACTGTCCCTTGTGTAATTGTCACTTGAATGTATTGCTATTCAGCCACATTAATGCTTTTCTTCTTCAACAAATGAGCATAGTCACTCTAAAGACAACATGATAATGTACACTTACTGTGAGTGTACATTATCATGTTGTCTTTAGAGTGACTATCCTCATTTGTTTGAACTAACACATACATGAGTTAGAAGGATTTCTTTCATCCATTCTAAACCATTTTGAATGAGTTTACTTTGATTTTGCTGTAACATAGAAGGCCTAATATTCATGGGATGACAATAACTAACTTGTATTATGAAGTACTGACATTGCATAGGCAAAGTTTTGTGGAAAACAGTGTGATCACAGGATAAACTGTGGGAAATTACCTTGAGTTGAATGCTAATGTATAGCAGTGAGTGATCTATCCAAGCAAGGGTGGATTGTTATAATGTGGAACATTGTATAATGTTTGTGAGATGGTGAATCATCCACTAATTTGGATTTGAAGGGTGTAGAATTGGGTGATTGAGAATGCCCTAGTTAAGAAGGGTTTAGAGCCAAGAATTGTGGGTTTGGGTGTTGCAGAGCCCTAGAGGCTAATTCCCTTTGGAATTGTTTGTTTCAAAGTGTAAGAAGACATTGTCCAGGGATTAGGAAGTGTTAGGTGGAATTTATCATATACTTCCTTTGAAATTTGGGTCATTTTTATACATTAAAACCAGAGGTACAGTCATAGAACAGGGTAGGGAAATTCACCAAAAAGTAATTGAAGATGGGTTTTTGTCAAATATAGTGGTGGTGACTACCCTGATGGACATGTATATAAAATGTGGAAGCATACAAAAGGCACGCGATTTGTTTGCGGAAACAATTGAAGCAAGGCACGTGAAAGTCTCAGAATCTTGAATCCAAGTCAGTGAAAGCTTTGAAAACCAAATGCATCCTATTAAGTATTGTGGGGAAGCATTCTAAATAACCAAAGCCGCTAACAATAAATTCAACACAGATATGTCCTCATTTCTGGGTATTTTAGCTCTCTAACAGCTGAATACCAGATTACATAATAATGACAAAAGAAAAATAAACCCAACGTACTCAGAAATTGTAGCTGTGATTTCGCGGAGGGAACCTCTCTCAGCGTTGTTGAAAATACAAATGACAACGTTTCTCTACATTATCATGTTGTCTTTACAGTGACTGTCCCTTGTGTAATTGCCACTTGAAGGAGGACAGTCACTGTAAAGACAACATGATAATGTACACTTACAGAATGAGGACAGTCACTCTAAAGACAACATGATAATGTACACTCACTGTAAGGACAGTCACAAATGAGGACATCTCACAGTGACTGTCCCTTGTGTGATTGCCACTTGAATGTATTGCTATTCAGCCACATTAATGCTTTTCTTCTTCAACAAATGAGGATAGTCACTCTAAAGACAACATGATAATGTACACTCACTCACTGTGAGTGTACATTATCATGTTGTCTTTAGAGTGACTATCCTCATTTGTTGAAGAAGAAAAGCATTAATGTGGCTGAATAGCAATGAGTGTACATTATCATGTTGTCTTTAGAGTGACTATCCTCATTTGTTGAAGAAGAAAAGCATTAATGTGGCTGAATAGCAATACATTCAAGTGGCAATCACACAAGGGACAGTCACTGTGAGATGTCCTCATTTGTGACTATCCTTACAGTGAGTGTACATTATCATGTTGTCTTTAGAGTGACTGTCCTCATTTGTTGAAGGAAAAAAGCATTAATGTGGCTGAATAGCAATACATTCAAGTGGCAATCACACAAGGGACAGTCACTGTGAGATGTCCTCATTTGTGACTGTCCTTACAGTGAGTGTACATTATCATGTTGTCTTTAGAGTGACTGTCCTCATTTGTTGAAGGAAAAAAGCATTAATGTGGCTGAATAGCAATACATTCAAGTGGCAATCACACAAGGGACAGTCACTGTGAGATGTCCTCATTTGTGACTGTCCTTACAGTGAGTGTACATTATCATGTTGTCTTTAGAGTGACTGTCCTCATTTGTTGAAGGAAAAAAGCATTAATGTGGTTCATTAGCAATGTATTAAATAATTTTTTTTTTAATTCTATCCAGGACCATCTTAGAATATCTACTATTTGCGCATTTAGATATTAACCTAATCAACTGTAGGTAGTTTAACTAATGTGGATGCAATCATATTTTACCACTCTGAATGAACTAGTTTGCATGAAAATTTATATACAACCATCATTGCATTGTGGCTCTTTGTTAGAGACGTAGAATTTTGAAGTTTAAATTATTTTCACAATTTTATCATAACTTGGAGCATTTTTCATACTTAGCTGTGTCACTAGCTTAATGCATATTAATTATTTTGTCTTGTTTTTCTTGCATGGCAGGGAAGCAACAACAACATATAGGGCTGAAGCTTTAGAATTTCAAAAACAATTGAGGCATTTGCAGAATCGGTGTATTTGCTCAGTGGTCAAGCTTCATCTTTGATTCAAGGAAGATGAGCACGGGAGGCAGCAACATCTTCAACAAATGGACGAAAGTGCTAGCAGGAATATGGAGGTATGAAGTAGAGAGATGCTTTGTAATAGAAGGAATCTGTCTTAAGCTAAGTTTGTGTTGGCTAAGAAAATCTCATTTCATAAAAACTTGAATGCCTCTTATGTATACAGTCCTATTTAGTGACACAATATTAGATTCGTAAAAGGTAAGTGTGTTATGAACATTTCTATATGTAACCTTGCAATATTTTCTACTAAGATTTTCACTCTTTAAGGATATTTTGTAAAGTTTATAAGGTCTAAAATTTATAGGCAGGTGTCTCACAACCAAATTATATTACCTTGGATTTTGGACCTATTTTTAGTTGCTTGAGTTGTTGTAGGGTTATAGCACATTATTTTATAGCAATATAAGTAGATGTGTGAAAATTTAATTTCGTTTGTCCTAGCTTGACAACTATTGCACTCAAATCCTGGATTGTGGATGAGTGGAGATGGGCGGATGTCTGGATCGTGGATAACTGGAGATGGGCGAATAGATGTAGATGGGTTGTCATCGACCCATCTAAAGTACCCACAATCATGATAGCCTTGCGATGCCCAACTATAAGAAAACAATCATGAAACAATCACGAAACAACATAAGAAAACACCCAACTATAATGCATAATCAGAGAATAGAGTTGCAAGTTCAGTATACAACATATGTTGACAAGAAAGTACCTTGTGTAATTTCACAAAATGAGAAGTTCTCACAGTGACTGTCCCTTGTGTAATTGCCACTTGAATGAGGACAGTCACTGTAAAGACAACATGATAATGTACAGTTGCAGTGAGTGTACATTATCATGTTGTCTTTAGAGTGACTGTCCTCATTTGTTGAAGAAGAAAAGCATTAATGTGGTTGAATAGAAATACATTCAAGTGGCAATTACACAAGGGACAGTCACTGTGAGATGTCCTCATTTGTGACTGTCCTTACAGTGAGTGTACATTATCATGTTGTCTTTAGAGTGACTGTCCTCATTTGTTGAAGAAGAAAAGCATTAATGTGGTTGAATAGCAATACATTCAAGTGGCAATTACACAAGGGACAGTGGTGCAGGAGCACCTCCAACATTTAATCCATGGTCAAAGATAAAGGAGACTTCAAAGAACATCAAGGCTAAACAGGAGGATGGAATGCTTAATCAAGGACAACAGATCATTTGGTGGATCTTAGCACCTATAATGTTAGTAAAATATCGCAATTCTTCAATTAAATTGTAATGTCCTTAATAGGACTAAAAGACAAATTATAATGGACTAAGATTGTCCAAGCACTATAATTGGAGTCTAGAAGAGTTTAATGATCATAAAAGATCCAAATTAGTAAGTTAGTGGTCTTTTGTTTTAAAGAATTTAATAAATTGTAAGTTGGAATTTTGAACTTTCAAAATCCAACGGCTAGTTTTAGTTTGGTATGTGTTAAGTTTAAACATTCAACTCAACGAAAGTTGGTTGAAGATTAGTTCTTAGTTAGTTGTGTTTCAAGTTGTAACACTTGGTCGATAGTTGAATCTATTAGAAGAAGTTATATTAGAATCCTTTATATTTAGATAAAGGCTCTGTTACTAAACAGAGAGGAGATTGGTGTATTAATTTGTGCTCGACAAGCAATACAAGACTGTTGTTTCTTGCAATTCGATTTCTATTTTGAAACTTTATTGGCTTGGTTTGAAATTGAAATGCTTTGACAGGGTTCTTTAATCATTTCATTTGCTTTTGTTATGTTTCCAAACATTGCAGTGAACCTGTGTGTACCATTTTGGGGAAACAGTGAGCAATAAAGCATCTAGTTTATGTAAACTAATTCATTTTGAATCTCATTTTGAATTGATCGAATTCCATATGCTCTGAGGGAGATTTGTTATCCTTCGAATTGCAGATTGATGAGTGTTACAATCTATTAAGTTTGCTGTCGCAC